>JAYDZG010000008.1:10631258-10643968 GCA_034509265.1 Microcambeva bendego | reverse complement strand
CCGATCTAACAGTAATGATAGAAAAGATTCACGCTTATATTAATGAGTGTTTCTAGCTCTCTTATGCTAATGGGGAAAAGTTGTCGGCTCGGACGTTGAGACTTTAACTAATAATTGTAGACTGTTGTGTTCCTCAGGATTATCATATTAAACCACAGACGAATGTTTGTAGACTAGTAATTTGAAGGCCACCGGTTCAAACCTCACCACTGCCAGGATGCTGGTGTTTGGCCCTTGAGCAAGACCCTTAACCCACATTACTTAGACTGTATACTGTAACTAATGTAAGTCACTTTGGATTAAGGCCTCGGCTAAATGCTGAAATTGTACAGGTGAACAAGAACTTAAATAAATGGCACATAGCTGAATCACATGATAGACATTTTGAACCTCTTCATATGATTTGGTCAGTTAAAGGCAGTAAACTGAACTAGTAACCCAAAGGTTGCTGGTTCAAGCTCCACCACAGTTCTGTAAGTCGCTTCTGTAATGCTGAAAATAATATCCCAGACGAGTTGCTACTCCATCACATAGCACACATTCCTTTCTAGAAGGAACGTGAATATCACCAGTTTAACTGTCTTTGGGTGAAAACCCGAGCACTTGGATGAAACCAACCCAGACACGGGGAGAACATACAAACTTCACACAGAAAGGACCTGCTTCACCTAGGAATCAAGTGTGCCAGTGCAACCCATCAAACCAGGGTGCTGTCCTAAATAAAATAGCAAAAGATGTTATTGTATTTTTCTATACATTGACGATTTTTTCTTATAGTCTAAATGTTGTCAATTACCCAGTTGCATTTTGATTCCTCTGCACTGCTGTTGAGCTCTAATTCTTACACTCACCCTCCGACACTCTCACCTGCACAAGGCGAGTTCAGTCACGCACTGATCTCTATTATCCCCATCTCTGTCCAGGCGGCATTTTTCAGCCAGCAGAGGTCATAACTGTAACAGTTATGAGGAATCCCTTCTCGAGTCTAGGCACTCTGAGGCAGGACTGAGATTTGAACTCGGACGTTCTAAATGTCAGATCTTGTATGTTAGCATGTTCACAGCTGCGCCAAATGAGCACTCAAGGTCTACAACGTACCATTTTGTGATACATTTTTGCAAGCTGTCGTTACGTGCCCATTGTTCTGCCTGGGTCAGTAGGTCAGGATAAGACGAACGCCGCTCGCTTTGAATCCATGACTTAATGTAATAAAATAAATTCAATTTGTTAAAACTTGGGTCGCTTCACTGCAAGAAGGTCCCGGGTTTGAGCCCCAGGTGGGGCCGTCCGGGTCCTTTTTTGTAGAGTTTGAATGTTCTCCCTGTAAACAACCCTAATAAACAAACAAAGAAGATAAAACTGTATGTATGATCCATCCAGCCTCTGAGAAAAAGTATTTGGCGAAAGTAATTACAATTCTACGATTGTAGAGTGTAGAATGATTAATCTCAGGTCTGTGCAGTATCAGGCTGTGCGTGTGAGATGATAAACTATTTAAAAAATGGTTTGTGTATATAGTGAGCTTCTACAAGAAAGATATTGGGAAGAAAGAGGAGGGGACACCATGCCCTGGTGTCGTCCAGCACCTGTCAGCCTGTGTTAGCGTGCAGAATGAGAGAAGAGTTTGCGTGAAACTGTCACCCTCTCCTCCTCCGCGTTCTCTCCTCCTTCCTCCTCCTTGCTCTTCCATCCCTCCCTCCTCCGCTGTGCTTTCCCTTTCTGATATTTCTCACAGCGTAAGCCTTAGCCAGCGAGTGGATGCCGAGGCACTACCCCCTTCAGCCCCCCCCACCCGCCAACCCTCGCGAGTACACGTGTGTGTGTGCGTGTGTGTGTGTACACACACACTGCAGGCGTGTGTAGCTGAACAGGCATACTGGGCTCCTAGCTATGTGTGAAGACACGCACAGCACGCCAAAGAAGCAGCAGCAGCGGCAGCACCGAATCTGATGTCTGCTTTCTTCCAGGACTGATCGCATTGCAGAGCCATCCCATTTCTCTCCATCTGATTCTCCCTCTCTGTCTTTTTCTCTTTCTCTTACTCTCTCCGTCTCAAATTCCCGTCCAAGCGTGTAGAGCCGAAAGAAGGAAAGACCCTCTCTCTCACTTTTTCCCCCCTTCACTCTCCTTTCTCTCAATCTTCATATCCTGCGGTGGGATAAGCAGTGAGAGGATGAGCCCCTGATCCGGTGCTGGACCCTGATTGACCTGACAGCTCAAACTGTGAGTATACAAGACTCTCTGTCACCTCCTACACACACACAAACACAGAAATACAAAAAAAGAACTGCTCACATACACCAACACACAACCGTACTAATACCCGGAGGTGTATTGTGGCATTATTAGGTCACAATAGTTGATGATGCAATAGTCTATAATATTGACTTTTCTACCTACTGTTACATATCGAACTGTTGTTTCTTTTCCTTTATGTTGCGGGAAGTATTTCATTGTGAAAAAAGTAAATTCTCTGACGTCTACCTCACTCCTACCTCAGCCTGCCCCCAGCACCTTTTTTATATTCGGCGAAACAAATATCTGCTGGCTGTGTGTGAACTGATTCCTTGATTCTTTTTAAAATGATGCACCGGTTTGACGTCGCACTCACTAAGTTGCTAAAGAAGTGCCTACGGAGATCCGCTGTCATATCCCGTCTTATGCCATTTTTAAACGTACACCGTGCTCTCTTCTCTTACTTGAAACGGCGCATTTATCTGTCATGCTGTCACCGTGGCCGCTCGAGCTGACGTTACAGGAGCGCGGAGAGAACGAGTGAAGATCTGAAACCTTACAGAATAACATTAGCATTCGGGGGGGGATTAAGCATGGGTTATATTTAGGGAGAAGCATGTGAGCCAGTTTGGCTTTGGTCTTTCAAAATTATGCTTCTGAAGTATCTTTCTTGAAAATATTATTTAATAATTTCACTGGGTCTGCTTTCTTTTTAACTTGAGGATAAGTGGAAATTAGAATGCCTACTCTACTTTTGTGTGTATATTTGTACATGAGTTAAATCTTTACTTGAATTGAATTGAATTTGCACAATAATTGTATTTTAGCCGAATAGGAGTGATGTGATAGAGCTTAATAATGTAATAACAGTGTAATAATGGTCACATGTGTAAATCTGCTTCTATTTAACATTTTCTTATTTACTAGCTTAATGGATTTGGTTAGCTTATGATTTAGACTCTGGTTGTCCTTTCATTATTTCGTTATTTAATTAAATAGTATTGAGCACTGGGGTTGGGTTTGCAATAAGTGCTATGAAATATTATTATTATTATTATTATTATAATTATTATTATTATTATTGTTACTAATAATACTATTATTAATAATACTATTATTAAAGTATTATTAAATTATTATTAAATAATAAACATTATTATTATTATTATTATTATTATTATTATTATTATTATTATTATTATTATTATTATTATTATTATTCTAATGCTCATTAAAACTTAAAATGACTTTAAATCTACTAGTGGGTCTAAGGAGAGTTAAAAGAAACAAAATCCAGAAAGTCCCTTGAGGTGAGGTCCAAACCCTGGGCTCTGGGGCTGTTCTGCATACTATCATTGAGTGGTGCAGTGATGCAGCAGGTAAAACTTATGTCAGACCACTACATGGAAATTTGGCATGCTCTCTCTCTCTCTGTGAGGGTTTCTATAGTACCATGATAGGTGATGGTCTTGCATAACATTTTTCCTCATAATGATATTATTTTAATAATAATAATAATAATAATAATAATACTTTTAAATGTAACCCAAAAGAACACAAGCGCTGGCCTTTCAGGACAATAAGAGATAGATCCAGCCGGAGTCTCACGTTCAGCTTGTCTCTGTTTGCTCGAGCACTGAAGCATGCCTGACAACTAAAACAGCAACACAGTACCATCCACAGTGTCAAAAGTCAGTCTTCAACCTCCTGCTTTAACAAATTCATGATGCACATCTGAGCAGATGAAATAGTTTAGCCACAGTTTAGAATGCAGAGTGTAATCCATTTTTCCTTTATCTGTGGACCTGATTTTATTTGTCAGTGGTGCTCCGATAAAGGTAAAGAGGTAGCAAGGGCTTTTCGTGTTTCTTTATCGGTGTATCTGTATATTTATCTGTGCATTGCCAAGCTCGGTGCATTGCAATCCATGCTAAGTTGATTGTACATAATTCATATGAACTCTTCAGCTTTGCTAGACTGATTAAGCCTAGAGATCATTTTTCATAGGAGGATGCTGATGGCTGGTGTAATGTAGTTCTCCGTCTAATATAATGTATGGTTTCAAAAACTGGGTTATATACTATTAGAGGTGTTATTACAGTTACAGATCGACTCAATTACAGATCTCGCAGCATCTCAGCATGTAAGCAAACTGTTTTATACATGTAGCAAAGTGTCATGAAATTAGGAGTGATTTAGGTCCTTATTTTGCCTCGTTGTGTGTCCTGTGTGTGATGGTCCTATTAGTCTAGCGCCTGGAGATGGCTTCATTTCTCAAAAGGCTGTCAGTATCCTGCTGGGACACACATGGCAAATGACAGACAGCACAAGCTGATTGAGGTGTTTGGTCAGAGAACATTAATTCTGAATAATACATCTATATATTTTAATAAAGAAAGAAAAATATGGTGCCATTTTTAACTTTAAAGCATGCTAAGCAAAACTATAAAAATATGCATCTTGGGGCAACTTGTGGTGATCTGAATCATTTTAATCCGAATCACTCAGTAAAATAATCTGATTCTGAGTCACTAATGCTGTTAAACAATGGCGGACTGTTAAATGTTGAACTACATCCAAATACTAGCAAATAATAATAATAAAATGTTGAATATACTACAATATATATATAAATTATTTTATTATTGTAGTATATATAGTATATATGGCTAAGTTAACTGAGATTAACTGGGTCGTGAATACGTAGGTTAATAATGAAAGCAGGAAGGAAACTGGGAACATTTAAAAAAATCTAATATAGTCCCGTAAGTACATTAAAGAAATGATTATTTTTGAGTTTCTAGCAATGAACTAAAAAAAGCTGGTGACACACCTGCATAATTATGATTCTATAGGCATGACTTGGCTTTGTCAGGTGATCACCATCCATTTTTTAAGGGTTGATTTTTTCTTTTCTTTACAACAAGGACATTCTTGTTCTTTACATGAAATGGATGGGAGGAGTAGTCATTTCTTGTGTCATTAATCCAGTTTTAACACGACCTGATTTTTATCTTTTAGATGGCATTGAAATAGTAGAATGCTGGGAAGCAGTAGAAAATCAATGCTATTTGTTGTTTAAATTCCAAATAAATAAATATTTATATATATAATATATATTATATTCTAGTAATGTTATTAGAGGGTTCTTTAAAATTCAGTTTCTGCACTTTATTTATTCGGAATTGAAAAAACAAATAGCATTCATTTTCTACTGCTTCCCAACATACTACTTGCAAAGCCAGTTCGCAAGTCTAGTTCTCCTAAAGTCATTAGAACACTGATTATATTGCATTATAGTACCATAGTATATATTGTGATTACGGCCTTGCTTTATAACATAAACGTTCCATTAAAGCAATCTATGAAAATTTGTATGTATCAAGCAGACGTCATTTAAGGCATGAAAGAGTTCAGTGGTGAGATGTAACACTACTGGATGTGCTACTGAATGTGTGATGCCACTGACTAAACGACTGTGTAGTCCATGTTTTTAATTATTCATCTAAATATTTCTTTTCCAATGTTTCATAATACATTTACATTCTTGCATTCAGCATCTGAAGCCCTGTTAGAACAAAGCTATAAGTAGAACATTGTGAGAGACTCTGAAGTTGGTGAGAGACTCAGATGGTCGACCAGACAGGGGAAGTTTGTTCCACCTCCTGGGTGCATGCTCAGAGAATAGTCTGGATGACCCCGTCTTCCTCGAGTTCTGGGTGAAGGATCAAGACGAGTGAAACTTCTGGCTCCATGCTTGAGCTGTACAGAACAGGGATTTAGGACTTTTCTAAGGTAGATCGGCGCTGGCCTATCTTTGGTTTCATAGACAAGCCTTATTATTGAAACTGAATGTGTGCAGCTACAGGAAGCTAGCGTGGAGAATCCAGCAGTGAGGTGACGTGACAGTGATTGGGTTCGTTTAAAACGATTAAGGGGTTTAATAGTGGACACTTATTAACAGTGACCACATGGCACTCATTATTAATGGACAAAAGAGGAAGTTTTGGATGAAATGTATTAATTATTAACAATTATCACACGTCTTTGTTTTTATTTCCTCGACTGAAAAAACATTGTCAGAGCAAATAATTTAAATTGCATTTGTTTCTTTACTTGCAACCAATACAATGGTTATACAACCAATTTGGTTTAATAAGTAAGATTTAGTATTCTTTACTAACTAATAAAGGGCTGTTGGTAGCAGTTGGGGACTTGGTGCCAGGTTGCGACTGTTGGGCCCTTGAGCAAGGCTTTTAACTCTAGTTTGCTTAGACAATATACTTTCACAGTATTGTGAGTCACTTTGGATGAAAGCACACGCTGTAAATATGAATATCCATGCAGCATTGCTACTACATGTAAATTAATATTTGCGCATTTGAAGCTAGATATTGTTGGATGTGTTGTATGTTTTCTTGTATAATACTAAAATTAAAAACTGACATCAAAGCTTGAGTAAATGCTGTTGGTTGCTGGTGTGGATATCGCACATTTAAAAAGCCCTTACATTTAAACTGAGTCATTGTGAAAGTGGACACAACCCATGAGCACTCTCCAAGAGGTGCTACTTTCTACATCAATCGCCAGCATATAAATTGTACCAGTTTCCCAGTAATGGTTCACATGATCAACAGTGACTTTGTAAAATAGAAGAAATTATATGAATGAATAAGCAGGCGTTTTTCACTGTAACATATAATTCTTCTATAAATGCTACAGCTACACTGTTTTGGTCTGTGTACTGTACAGAATCATGTAATGAAGCCACGCCTGTGGGAGAGAATTTGGTTCAGTTGTATTTTCACGTTGAAGCGGGGTCAGCCACGATTAAAGGTAGCCGCCGACCTCACCTTGCACCCCCTGCTGTCACTGAGTCCAAAGGAGTGACTGATGCAAGTCTAAAGGATCTACTTGATTATGTTCAATGGAGAGCTTTCTCCTCTCCTGCTTTATTTATTGCTCGCTTTCATCGGGCTGGAGCATGGAGTGATAAATCTGTCGTGCTCAGATCAAACACACACACATACACATACACACACACACACACACACTTCCCAATTTCCAGACCAGAACACTCTAAGCTTTTTGCATGTGTAAAGGCGTTAAGGTGAAGCTTGGGTTACTTCAATTTTTTTCCATGGTGTGATTAATACACAATAAACTTCACATACAACTTTAATTTAAACAAAATTCAAGTTTTAGTTTTTTAGAGCAATTAAAATAAAAAATTCATGAACCACAAATTAGAATGCACTTCTTTGTTTACACCCTTAAAGTGAAGACTGTAAAGAGTGCAGTTTATTATTTTCCTTGTTGACCACAAGTTATCACAACACAAATGAAATAAAATAGTGCATTTGCAAATATTATTTTCATTCAATAGACCGTTATTAAAAATGGTGACTATCAGGAAGTTTAGAGCTGAATTTAGCTGAGAGAAGAGACACTTCATGTGATGTTTTATGACTTTCTGGATGAGTTGTTGTTGAGCCCTTGGTGAAATTGTACCAGGTTGACTTCTCCTAGATAGATTCAAACTGTTTAAGATCTCTGCTTGTGCTTTTGGAATGGTTTTGTAACCTTTACTGAGATTATTTATTCTCTCAGATTGTGCCACGCTGTTCCTCAACATGGCTGTTATACATTATTGGTGTTTAATTTGCTAAATTGTCTTACATGTTTAATTTGTAATGCTGGTTTATTGAGTAAACATGTCAATTTTAAGAAGCCACATTATCTTAAATATGATCGGGCAGGGTGACGTGGATGATCTGTAATAATCTGTAGATTGAAATACCGTACAGGTGCATCACTTACCTCAGTGCTGTGAAATAGAGGTTGCCCCTAAGACTTTCTATTTTTGGTCAACGAAGCTTTTAATTGATCACAAGTATAAAAATTTATAAAATAAAATAATAATAAAACCTTGCATTTAGTGTTTGGTTATTTTTACTGACAGAATTGTTGTGATTCTGATACACTTTCAGGCTTTCCAGCATCAGCTGCCTACGTAAGCTCTCAATAAGATTGAATCAAGACGTTTTATTTGGCAGTCCTAAACCTAATTTTTTTTTTTTTTTAGCCATTCGGATGTGGATTTGGATCGATGTTCTTTTGCATAACCAAACTCTGCTAAAACTGTATGTCATGAACCAATGAGAGCAGAATTCAAGGTTCCATCAGTTACGACAAGTCATCCAGGTCCTGTGCAGACTGAGCAGTCCCAGGCCATCGAACTAATACAATCATGTTTGATTGGTTGCATGATGTTCTAATGATCTTCCAAAAAAGTTCCACCTATGTCTCACTAGTCAATGATTTGTTTGGCTGTCGTTGTCTCTTATTAAAGTTGTTTTATAACCTAAAACACAAATATGTGACACATGCAGCGATAGGAGGAATTGAAAGGGGCAAATAGTTTTTCACAGCATTGTATGTGCAGTGCTATGGCACTTACGTATGCTGTGAGATACAGCTAAATATAACGCCTGCCTATGTATGTAGCACTGAATGTGTCAATGTCTTAATCCGCAAAGTCTTTCATATGCCAGTTAGATCTTTTGATTCCTTTTTGGCGTTCTCCCAGCGCAGTACATCAATGGGGACTAAGGTTTACATCTTTGAAGAGAAGATTGTTTTGTGGGCCCGGAAACACTGAGTCATCCGCATATCATAAATTGTCATGCTGGGGTTTTTTTGTGGATAGAGTAGTGCCATGACCAGACTCTTAATCATCCCGGGTGCATCTGTAGCTGCAGTGAACGGTTGATCCCTTCTCGACGTCACAACTTACTTTGTGACTTTTGATCTGCTGGAAACAATTAAAACAAAGCGTCAAGTTTTAACCGATGATTCAACATTAATCAGACATTTATTTGTACATTATACCATACAACGATGTATGAAATAAGAGCTACACAAAATTTATGTAACACTAGCAGTGCACAAAAAATACAATAAGGCCTGTCGTAGACACACATTTTCACACACACACACACACACACACACACACACACACACACACACACACACACACACACACACACACACAAGGTACAGCGTTCTGTGCATGATAAAAACTATAGAGAGATCGGTGCATGCAGTGTTGTGAGTAATTATATAAGTTAAATAGGTAATGTACGAGATGTACAAGATGTACCTCAAGGATTAACAGTTCTATAGTGTTCAGTTGTTCTTGAGCAAAATGGTTTGTGGAAACAAGTTTCTCTGTAGCCTGGTCATTCTGGTGGACACAGATAAATATATGACAAATAAAGATTCTTTGCTGTAAAAGTCTGTACAGAAAGCTACCACATAAGAAACAGTTATATAGCTACCTGACAGTCATTTTGATATGGAACCTACACATAACACCTTGCTTAGAAAAACAAGTTTGACTCTGGACAAATGATTGTAAAGCTGATCACTGTGGCTCTTTGCAGACTAAAGTTCTTTAATACCACACTTCTTAAGCCATGTCTTTATAGGGGTACAGCCATGCTGGAACAGGAACCGCAAGCAGATTTGGGCATTTACTGTATTGTATTTTGGTCGACATCTATACGGTATAGATGGGCGATGAAATGTTAAACTGAAAGAACTGTGCATGATTTCCACAGAGAGATGTGTTGGCATGGCAGAGGGAAAAGATTTAATTCATACAGGATTTCAACTGAACACAGAGTTAGTAATTAAAAAGCACACTAGCTCTGCTGAGTGGATTAAGTGGATTTCTACATACAGTGCAGAGAAGAACCAAGCAGACCTTTTTATAGCCTTAAAATAAAACTGACGTACTAAATTCAATATTCAATGTTGCTAACACTGGTCTGCTGATCTCATGAACTATTTTATAATAGTGTCTCTGAAAATCTTTAAATAAATAAATCTGCATCTTTAAATATACTGTAAATGTGGTGAAAAATAATACACACAGTTATGGATGATGTCCTTCCTTGTCTTGGTACTGCAGAGAATGGCAGATCATACATATAACAATGAAGCTTAATTTCTGTTGTATCATTATTTTTTTCAGTTCTAGAAACAAAAAAATCAAAAGTTTATTATGAATACATTTTTAGAAAAGAAAATCTAAATAACATGGGGCCATAAAACATATGAATACAATTATTCCTCTTTGCCATGCCGATGCGTGAAACTGCCTGGAGTTTAAATCATCACATTGGAAATTCCTTGAAAGTGAAAATAGAAACTCTGTTGAGTCATTTCTCGGTTGAACATGCAGACAATTTTCCAAAACCTGGCTTAAAGGTGGAGCTGGGGAAGATGATGAAAAGCTGGCCCATCTAAAGCTAGCGGACAAAAGACAGCTTAGCCCACGGTTTCCTCCCTTTTTTCTTGTGGATACTGAAATAAAATAATAATAATAATAAATATATAAAAAGGAAACTGAGAAATAATGCTGGCTTTATCCACGCTCTGTTTGAAGTTGGATTTTGTGTGTGAGTGTGTATGTGGGGGGTGTATAGGGGGTGGTTATGTGCTTCTGTGTGTCTGGTCTGGGCTGCCACTAGTCGTAGAAGACCGCTGGCTAACAGTTCTTGTGTCAGCAGGGGGTCGGGGGGTGGGATGGTGCTGGGCTACTCTTGCCCCTTAAGGGCCTCTTGTGTTGCCTCAATCCACCAAAACGAGTGGAAAAGCTGGTTAACACCGCAACCGTTTCTGAGTCACAGACACAGAGCCCTTTACAATCTATTTCGCTGTCTCTCTCTCCCCCCGTCTCTCTCTCACTTTCTTCGCTGGGTCTGGTGGTGGTGATTAGAGTGCGGTGCAAGCCACTGTAATAAGAACGCCGGCTACGGCTTCTGCGCCAGCCTGATCTGTCGTGTGGACATGGTGGGTATTTCAGAGGGCTGTGGCAAGAAGATAGGGATATTGAATAATAGTAAAAAAAAGGCTAGTTGGGGGGTGTGAACTGGTATTAACTGGTGAATGAGATGCTGTGTTCAGCTGGGAGAGAGAATATCTGTGTCCTCACCATCAACTCTTTCACAAACTCGCATAATTTTTTGCTCTCTTTCTAATAATAGCAGCTAGATACAGGAGTAATCTTATGATGTAACCATGGTTACTTATTACACATCTGAGTATGGAAACATTATACAAGCCAGCGATGTACAATGTGGTATTTTTGGTCAGTGTACTTTCTACACTTGATTTTTATTTGTACAATGTTTTTTATTATTATTTTGTAGAATCTTACTCACCCAGTAAAAATTAGAATGAAAAAGTTTCTCAGCAGGGATTAATTTCTCAGTAAAACACCACATCAGAATAAATACTAATAACATCGATGCTAAAAGTAGTTTAATTTCCATTCCTCACTGTTCATTAGAACATTTGTTTCTCTTCATGGGTGTCTGGTTTTATTGATACTGATCAACACCTGCTTTGTTAAATCTTAATGATGGTAAATCAGTGAGCTGCTGGAGATGGACCTGATCAGATCCATGAGCTGCTGGAGATGGACCTGATCAGATCCATGAGCTGGCTGGGGACGTCCATCAGAGATCTGGAACCAAGCTTTGTTCTTCAGACTCACTCACGAGACTTTATTTTACTCACTTTATTCTGTAGGGACTTTTACTAAACTACTTTATGCAGAATAAGAAACTCTTACTTTGTACTGTAAGTCTGCATGTTTCTTTATTCAGTAAAACCTCTTATTGCTGAGATACATGGGCTTAAATGATCTGTCTGGGTGCCTAAGACTTTTTCACACTACTGTGTATATTAATATTTAACAGAACCCAGGACTTCTCTCTGTGAGGTGGCAGCGTTACACACTATGTCACCGTGCCGTACACAATAGTACACACAATATTAAAGTCCCAAAACCCTCCCTGACCTGTCTGATGTAGCTGTTCCTTCGGCACCAGGATTATTCATGATAGTTCCTGTAGGTTCTGCTCGGCTTGGCTTTGTCCGCATTAAGCCGAGCAGAGCGGGACCCTTGTGTCCTCTTCCCATCCACTGTCTGCGCTCTCGTGTGCTTTTATTTAGCAGGAGCTGTCATCTCCCATAAACCCTCGGCGTGCTTCCATCCATCCCTTCTGCCAAGTTCTCTGTGACGGCCGCACTTGTTACAGGAGAGAGAGCTGACAGCTTCGGTCCGACTGGTCGCTCTGTCTTCTTCCACAGAGAGAGTGAGAGAAATGAGTGAGTGAGTATAGTGAGGGGTCAACATCAATTTTCCTGCTGTGGCCTTAGACATTTCCTACTTTCCCTCTTAGTACCCTCGCTAAGGGTCATTCTTGGCTCGTGTGCATCTCCGAGGTTCGGCTGGAGTTTAGCATTGAAGGCACGGCTAGAGTAGGCTTATTTAATAGTGAAGGTGTCCTGGTGCTATTTTAGTAAATGAACAGTTGTTGTTGTTGTTGTGTGTGTGTGTGTGTGTGTGATACACCTCCCCACAAGCACGAACGCGGGTTTCGAGGTGCTTTGCAGCGAGC
>JAYDZG010000008.1:10574433-10603783 GCA_034509265.1 Microcambeva bendego | reverse complement strand
CTATATGGTCACAACTATATGGACACCTCACCATGACATCCTGTTCCAAAATCCTGGTCAATAATGTGGACTTACACGACCCCCTCCACCTTGCAGCCAAAGTAGTCTTCACTCATGTGATGAAAAGGTAATATATGCCACATAAATGCCATATGCCATGACATCTGTGGTATGAACCAGCTTTATTATGGGTATCTTGGCTGTAGTTAAGTGATGTCACATGTTGGGCTGGCTGCTTGGTGCTTGGAATTCTGGGCAGCAGTTTGTCATTGTGAGTTATGCTGCTATAATTGCACCGTGCCTCAGAGGTAGACCTTGGGGAACATGGCCTTGTCAAAGTGCATTCATGGCAGGTTACGTTGCTTTGCCTTTATTGATCTGGTGCAGGCTGGAGCTCTGGTGGGGAGTTCAGGTTATGAGGTTGGGCTTTTGCCGTTCCAACTTTACTGGAATGGGGGATTATGGTAAAATGGTCAATTATGCTGGTGTCTCTATTCTAATTCTAATGTTAAGAGAAATTTATTGTTTTTTATATATGAATGATCAAGCCCTTTCTTAAACTTCCGCATATTAGTAAACCAGAGTGAGAGAATCCAAAAAGCAAATGCACCTGGATGATTTCTCAACCTCCTTTAATGACAGACTAATTAAAATCGAATTTTTTGGACCAGTTCCCAGCAATTACAGCATTTCATTTCAAGAAAATTACACCAAAGACACACATGGAAAATATGATGAGATAGTGAGACGATACCTTGACTTTAAAGAATATTTAGCAATTTAGATGAACAGAAATGCAGTTATCTCTTTGCGAGCTTACACTGAGGATTAATTGGGTGTTGCTGATGGTGGGCAGTGATCTGAAACTTAAGTCTTCAGATGCATGGTATGAACATTTGTGTTTTATTATATAGGCTTCTCTCCCATTTTCTCAAGTTGTCTCCCCCTGCTGGAGGATTTCTGATGTGGATATATTGCTGCTCATGCCACAGTTTAGTGGAACCCTTTTTCACCCATGTACTTCGCACAGGCACCCCATTCACAAATTCTGGTCATCCTGCAGGCATATATATATATACTATATACACTCTTAGATCCATGCTGAGCAGCAGTACGAGTTTTGTTTTCATCTCCAGGTTCTTTTTATTCCAGTTAGCAATTAGAAGCATTGTTGAAACCAGTCCCGCTGCAGGTGATGTTCTACTGCCTTCTGTCAACATATCATTCAAAAGTGCTCGGAGGAGAAACAGAAAATCAATAGCATGCCTTCTTGTGCAATAAAACTGCTCAATTCACAGAGGAGTTGCACTGCAATCAAGGTGTGTTAAACAAATGACTCCTGAAGTACCTCTGAACCCAGAATGCGCTTGTTTTTCTGGGTAACTTACTCTGACTGATTCCTATTTTATGGATTGGTGTCTGGATCAAAGGGTGTGAGCACTTCCAGGGGACAGGGGAAAGCAAACAATTTATTAGATACTTTCTCTAATAGTAAATGAACATATTTATTGTAGAAGGAATCAATCAACATTTATATATTGCACCTGTCCCTGCTTTCCATTGTGGTGTTAATAATAATATTAATAATAATAATAGTCACAGTAGACTGTGATCCACATTATTGATTTTGAATAGTTTTTACGCCAGATGCTCTTCTTGATGCAATGCCCCTTATTTATCAGGGCTTAGGCCCGCCACTACAATGCACTGGTTTGTGCATCCTAGCCCAGCCAGTGGTTTCACATTATGTGAAAATTAGCTCAAGTGGGAAGAGCAAAATTGTTGTTTAGGCTTTTTTAATTTTTGTCTTATTGTTTGAAGGCTAATTTGGCTTAAAACCAGATCCAATTATTTTAACCCCATTATTTTTATCTGGGAACCCAATGCCTCCGTTAAGTTGTAATATGACACAAACGGTAAATAAATCAGGAAAAGTGGAAGTTCTAAATACTACCCAGGCAGCCTAATTCCTCAGAACTCATTTGAACATCTGTGGGACCACCTCAATCTTCTGATGGCTCCCTCCGGCAGCTGTGGGATGCACATACAAGAGCTTTATATAATGACCATATATAACGCAGTGGTGTTCATTCAATTGTCAGGAGTCTAAATCCAAATGATGCCACCGTAGTTTTCCTTGCCCAGGAGTCTAGGGAAGCTTAATTGCTCAATAATAGCTGACTGCCAAAGGGTAATGAAAATAAGGATGGGTGGTATGTTGATACAAGTGTAGCTCCTGACTGAAGGTCAATTATAGGCATTCTTGTGTGTTTGAGTTGGGCTGGTCATCATTCTTCATTTCAGCGGGAAAATGGCGCTACAAAAATGGAGTTTTCTATGATCTGCCATGCTAATAATGATAGAACAGCTCACCGCTGTTGAGCGGAGAATGACTGCCGTGTTTGTGACACACCTGACCTCAGCATGTTGACCAGAGCTGACAGCGCTCGTTACCCTGTCTGCCCATGGCGGTGTGTCCTTTACAGAGCCCTGTGCTGCCCAAGTTTCTGTCATTTGCCCATCCTGGTGGAGATTAACAACTTGTCACACTCCCCTTGCAGCTAAAAATATTCTGTCTGCACTGCTGGAGGGCTGACCAAGCGGAACGGGCTGACGGCTTGCCTCCACGAGGCTCCGATCGTGCCCCCCAACCCCCCCCAAACAGCGGGAGCTGGAGCTGTCCCATCTTTCCAAATGTGAACTTTAGCATGACATCTGATTGTGCACTGGGTCTGTCCCTGGTCCTGCTACCCTCTTGTGGCAATTTATGCCCTTCTGACTCACCATGACAGTCAATTTTACTGCTTCACAAACCAAGTAAAACAACTGTTGTTGTTCTTGTGACTTGATGTTCCTGGTTGAACATTAGTGCTGCCTATTTGATTCACTTGTAGCAAGTTCACACTTGGCATGTTGCATATTAATGCAGAAAGAGCCTGGTTACGTGGTCCGTGAATTGATGGGGGCCTTATTTATATCTTATCTTAAAAAAATTACTTTAATAGTGGCATAATAATCATAGCAGCCATGAGATCCACAGCCTGGAAAATGTGTTGTGTCAGAAGTTATTAGTCAGCATTACTAAAGATTACATAAATAGTACATTAGTCAGCATTGTTTAGACAAAGCCATTTTGTATAAAGATCTGGAAACATGGCACAACTCCTGTCTGTAACATGAAAGCTAAAGCCTTCAATTTTTAAGAGCCAGGATGAAGATACTGGGTTACATGATTTACATTTAAAACAGTGTTACCTGTAACAGTATAACCGTGTTACCTGTTTTTGAATCTATGTCCATGTTGTTGATTTAATTTACAAGTACTGATGTTTGGGTCTCATTCCATCCTGGTTTACCATCAAAACAATGAGTAGAAAGGCTCACCCCAGGGTCGTGCATTTGCATTTTAGTTAAAGCCCAAATGTCAGAAAAGCACAAAGTAGACTTTTGTTGTTTACCGGGGTATGATTCTCTGCATGCCAAGCACTTTTATCTGCCTCTGAAGACATGGCCATGCTTTGGGAATTGCAAAATTTGAAGAATTGAAATGGAATGAGAGGGCAGTCTGGTAAAAAGGGGTCGTCCCTGTTGAAAGATAAAGGAACAAGGTAGACAAATGGATTGGAAATGCTGGGTGAAGGTAGCGTGTTTAAAAAGAAAAAAAAGCTAGTGGTGGGAGGAGACTCAACGGCAGCTTCTCTCCCTATAGGCTGGCTTTGGTCTTGTCTTTAATGCAGCACTTCCTATCTCTGCACCTGTACGACGGTTCAAATGGGCGAAGAATCAAACACTGTAGCTGCTCTTCATCCTCCTTTTAATTACCTTTGGGATCCTGGTATGCTTATTAAAAATTTTTCTCCTGCAAAACTTCCGAGTTGTTTTCTTTGTAGTGAAAGAAGGAGAAAATGCATGAAAAGCTGAGCCCAAAGCCAAAAGTGCTTTGAAAGTTTTTACAAAATTATGAACATTCCACCAGGAATGAAACAGTCTGACATTGCAGTAATCCAGTGTAAAATTCAAAGGATTTTGGATGCATAGCCAGTAAACAACCAACAAGACCAACTCAAATACAGATACAAATGAAAAGATGGCACTTTAAACCATAGTGGGAAACTCAGTTTGAAACTCAGTCTTCCTAACTGATATTTGTGCAATGGCACTTGGGAATTAATTATGATGCACTGCGGATTTTAGGATACATTCTCATGAATATCTGATTTTCATTTTAATCAAAGAACCTCCATGTCCAATTTCAGAGATTTGTCCCACTGTTCTTTTGACTGAATGAAACAAACTTCAATCACAAAACTCTTAAAGTAATGTAATCATCCGTGTGGAAAGTTTGAAATGTATTTTTTTTTAACATGGTCCATGTTGCTGTGTGTGTTTTTAATATTTTTAATCCAGTTGTTGGCGTATATGTACAAAACACAACTTTTAGGATCATCAAATGAACGATATTCCACAACCTGGATGCATGACTTTGTTTTGGGCACAGAAGATGTTTTGATTATTAAGTCAAAACCAACTCCTTCAGTGATTTGGGCTGGTGCATATCCTGAAGGTACTTGGTTCGACTCCCAGGTGGAGTGGTCCTGGTCCTTTCTGTGTAGTATGTTATTTTCACCAGTAATACTAAGATTCTGACTATGGCAGCCATTAAATCCACAGCTTAGAAAATGTGCTGTGTCACAAATTACATACTACTGTGTACAAAAATATTCCTCACTGTTTCAACACTAATTTAGACATAGCCGTTTTATTTTTGTGTGTGGGTTTGGTCATGGATGTCTCATGTCTGTACCATTGCAAGTCTCATGTTTCAAACAAAAGCTTTCTTTTTTTAAAGTACATGGATATAAGTATTAATTATATTATTTAGAAAATACTGATACTGAAGGTTTTTCAAAAATAGCATTTTCCTTTATTGTATACCTTTTTGTGTTCTTTTGGTCTCAAGACCACTGGTCCTATTGTTTTATTATCATTCCATCCTTTTTCACCAGCAATACCTTAAATAATAGGTAAATGTAATAATTATATAATGGGCTGGTTAATATATGTAATTTTCCTCATAGAACTGAGTATGAATTCAGACTAAAATACTTAATAGTTCCTATATTTCAGAGGTAGAACATTCTGTAGAATCTTTTATTTCCTGCCTAAAAGAAAGCCTTGCCCGTGCCGCCAGACAAGAGTGGTTAATTACAGTAGATAGTCTTATCTCCTTGTAATTATTTTGGTCTCTTTGGAGTTTCCTGCATTAAACCAGCCAATTGATGTTATCAGAGCATGAATAAGGAAGGGACACAATGCATGAACCAATAAGTAAATGTGCAGCTCTTGTCATAGGTTAAGATGAGCTATCATGTCTTTTTTTATACTACATTAAGCCTTTTCTAAATGTTCAATGGGGTGGTGAACATAGTGTGAAAGCAGTCATTAATGGTTATTTACATCACATTACTGCAGAAATGTCTGTCTTTAATCACAGAGAAAGCAGCTATACTTTATCACCCTGACGTGGGTGTATTTCCATGTGCATTGCTCAGAAAGGAACAATTGACTGGGCAGAGAAAGTAGATTTGCTGTAGGAAATAGAATATAGCTCCATAACTGGTTTAAAATATCGTAGATGTGTGGATCAGTTTATTGCTTTGTGCAATGTAATATTCTAAATGCATTTCTGAAGTGAATGCTTTCAGCATATTTCCATGGTTCCCATTTTTCTCAGAATACAAATATTTTATTTGAAAATTACACAAGTCATACAAGCAAATCATACAAGAAATGATTTGATTGCTACCATGACAGTTATGGTGTTGTTTTTCCTCAGTCCCGTTTACTGGTTTGGCACAGTTTGACACCGTTCCTGATGCAACCCTCCTGTTTATCCAGGCTTGGGACCGGGACGCTGTTGTGCGCCAATACTGTTTAAAGTTTTCACACTCCTTGACTGTACCTGTTACTATTTGAATTGATTCGACAGCATAGACTACATTGCCAGGACTAAACGTGAGCCATGAAGTCAAATGAGCCATTTCTCAATCTCTGGGATCAGACTGTAGTAAGATATAAAGAATATTTAAAGCTCTGAGTGTTATAAACTACACACATTAAGGTGGCCATAGCTTGTAGAGCAATATCATTAAATTTGTATTGTTAAGAATAATTAGGCGTATATTTATTTATCATTCTGTTAAGTTTTTTTATCAGTAACAGCAATGATGTTCCCGGGTCCATGGGGGGCATGTTTCCCTGGGGCTTGCTTAATTGTCCAAAAGGTTCAGGAACCAAATAATCATTGTTTATATATCATATTTAACTCAATTACTAACCTTTTCTATTGATATTTAGTGCAATTTTTTTCTTTGTCGCTCACAAAGGACTTTCTCTCACTTTAGAACAGCGTAATTTGACCTGTAACTCCTTCCCTCTGTCCTCCCTCCCTCCCTCATACTCTCCCTTCCTTCCTTTACTTTCTCTCTTCCTATTTTCTTTATTTCATCAATTTCTTCCCCCACCTACCTTCCTTCCTTCCTTCCTCCCTCTCCTTTTCCTTTTTTTCTTTCCTTATTTTTCTCCCGCTTCTTTGCCCCTCCTACCTCACACTTTCCTTTATTCTTATCCTGTCTTCCTTCCTTCCTTCCTTCCTTCCTTCTATTTTTCCTTTCTACTTTCTCCCCTTCTTCCTTCCTTGCTTGGTTGCTTGAGCAGCATGTACCTGACCAGAACATTTATGTTCATTTAGCCTGGTTACACAGATCAATGTGTGAAGCAGGAAGTCAATGCGACCTGCAGAGTGAGACAGTACAGAGCTGGGCGAGAGCGGCCGCTTTGACCTTTCTTGTTATGAGCACAAAATTCCTCCCGACCTGGACACAAACACACATGAAACACCCTGGCTGACTCACCGGCTGTTTAACTTGCTCTATCTCCAGTTCAATCTTATTACGCCTCAGCTTTAAAGGACAAAGGCAGCCAGATGTAACCTGGGTGCACACAAGCCGTGTCTGAGAACCGGCAACATCATTTCCATTACCTTTATAGTCTGGGTAATTGACTTCCAGTTACATTGACTTGAGCGCTAACTCCTCTTAGCCAGCTCTCATGGTGTGCTTTGAAGTCAGGAGCAGTTTTTCTGCTTTTGTGCTCGGAGTCAGATCGAGCGGCTAGTTGAAATGGTGAGCGAGAGTTGGCTGAGGTGCACTGATCTGACGCTCTTTGTGTTCTCTGTCTGACAAAATTGCTCATCCCAGTAAGCATTGGGCATCAGTTACAGCAATCAGATAGCAGATAGAGGCGGACGTGCCACTCTAAAGAGCTTTAATACACTTGCTTTCTGACTGGCTAACTCCTTATAATAGGACAATTTAACGAGGAGGTGCAAATGCTGTGCAGGATATTAATAGTTTTTGCAACCGTCCTTTTTCTGTAAGTGCATAATTAGAACTCCTTCACTTAAAAATATACTCATATTACATATAAGAATGTAGATGTAGTATTTAGCAGTATAGATGGCATGGTGACTAGGTATGTAACTCGGTCACTTAACAGCTTGAAGGTCCTGGGCTCCATTCCCAGGTGAAGCGGTCTGGGTCCCTCTGTGTGGAGTTTGCATCTTCTCTCAGTGTCCAAAGATATGCAAGTTATTTGCAAAGTTGTCCATGACTTTCTTCAACATTTTACCTTCTAAATCTAGTCTAAACAGCAACTATCTGTCCTGTCATTTACCTGAGTAACCAAAGTGTGAAACATGATGGTAAAATACATTTGTTTTACATTTATTAGCTACACATTAATAGTGCCGTGAGGAACCATTGTCTCTTGTCAAGGTCTGGAAGAAAATGAAAGCTGTCAACTTTGCAAACCTTGCAAAAAAAAATGCAAGTCATCTTTTTGAGTTTCGCCGTTTTAATGTCATTGGCAATGGAGTAAATCAGATGGTGCTAAATCAGACTATAGGCGCAGCATTACCAAACACTAAATACTAGTCTCACCCTCACTGTTCTCAAAGAAAATATAAAGATGCAGAAATTACATACACTAACGCTTACAAACAAACTCATTAATAAAAAATTCTTTATATGTGTAGGTTTGTGTGTGTGTGTCTGTGTGTGTGTGTGTGTGATTGAGAATTTGGATGTTTGAAAAAAAGTAAAAGCTTGTTAGGGGATGTAGGGAGAGGCAGCTTTTCACTGGTGGCCCTGTCTAATTGTGCCTATGTTAATCACACACTGCTGTTTAAAATGCAACAAAGCTGTCAAGGGGGCGTGAGGTGTCAGGGAGGGGTGGCTTGATCAACCTGCTTCTGCACCGGCCTCCGCACTGCTGACCGGTCACCGCCACTAATTACCGGCCCCGGCGCTTCCCATTGCATGCTAATGGTAGCTGCAGGCCATTAATGCATTTCACTTCTGTGGGTTACAATAAGCACTTGAACTTTCCTCCTTTACAGTTCCTCCATGCTTATGCATTCATGTAGGCGTGTGTTTGTTGCAGTTTGTTTGGCTGCTAGATGAGGGTAATTAGGCAGGATGCTTTGCTGTGCTCTGAGGGCACTTGGCCATTATTGTGGACACGTAGCTGCAGATTCTTCTGACGTGCAGCTGGTTGAACCTCACCTGCAAAAAGACAGCATTTATGGCTAATGAGCCTCGACTCTGACCCTTAACTCGTTCCATCTCAGCTCTCTCTGGAGAGCCTCTATCGTTCTGCACCGATTTCCTTTCTTTCAAATGTTGTACTTATGAGCCACATTTAAAGTTAAGAGTTTACTTTGTTTACTTGTCCTCCCTTTACCCTGCATTTAGTTTACCCCATTAATCCAGAGGTGGAAAGTAACCAATTACATTAAAACAATTCTTAAGCATGTTTTTACGTGTAATTTGCTACAAATTAAATAACATTCATTACTGAGTACAAAAAAGGCTTAAAACAATGTCTGGGAGATTTGTGACAGGGTTGCCAGATTACAGTGATTTTCAGCCCAAAACATTTTCAAACTCTTTGAGTAACTCTTTCAAAAACAATATATTAATAACTAATAAATAATTATTAGACCAGGTGACCCCTGGTAATAGAGTTTTAAAACCTTCATTTGGATGGTCTTTAAGTGACCCAAATGTTTAAAGAATGTGTGCTTTTCTATTATATTTTATTTGGTTAAAAACAATGACCCCCACACACACACCTTTTGTTAAAGTATACATTTGAGATGAGTTACATTTTAGCTGGTTAGTAACTCTACTCATACTTAGTACTTTTCCTTGAGTAGAATATTTTAGCACGCTCTCGACTTCTGCATGAATTGCCATGCAGCAACATCCAAACCTATTTGCTATTATCTGTATGATCTGATCTAAATGTTCAGGATTTTTTAAAATTATTTTTTCTTGCCTCTATGTGTGTAAAGGTCAAGTGCTGACATGAAGCGTCTTTCACTTCAACACTGAATAAATGCTAGTCAAAAATAGAAGGTTTTATATGTTTGCCCTTCCTCTGCTTTTATTCGGCCTGTACTACAGCCCCATGAGATCTCGTTGCATTTGCCAATTTTACAGCCCAAATTTAACATCGTGTTTATTGCTTAACCTTTATTGTTTATCAAACCAGAATAGACCAAAAATAATAAGAATCTGCCCAAATTTGTCAAGAAAATCTTCCTTTTATGAACAAAAATGGGGTTGATTTCAGTTAAAGGAACATTCACATCTTAGCCTTTGGCTTTTTTTTGAAACACAGCCAGTATGCCATTATTTTCTCATTTACCTCCTCTAGGCCTGAGGTGGAAACAAATTGTGGTTCTGTATTAGTTGCAAAGCGGATCCGCTGCCATTTGAGTTTTGTGTAACCCTTTACTTTTAATGTTATTTCACTGCAATCATCGCTTGGTAGAGAAGATAAAACAGTGTAGTAAAATGATCCGTCTGCCATAATGGATGGTAGCTCACCACTTAACAGTGAATCCCAGCAAGATGGCTGGATATTCCTGGAAACGCATGCCTACCCTTTGATTTTTTAACAACTCCCTGATCACTCCTTCAGAAAATGCATGAAACTTTGCAGTTCTGCTAAGCTTGGTGCCGCTTGGAGTCGACTACACATGAGTCACTTCTACAGACATGCATCAGAGGATCTGTGTGAATTCAGTACGGGGAAAGTACTCAAGACGAGAGACAAGGTCAGAGTTTGAGATGCCTACAAGAGCTTAAAAAGGCTCCAGTAAAGGCTTAATGTTTAGAGGGGGTGAGATACAGTTTAAGCCACATGATTATGACCTTTTCCTTCATTCCTTCTTGCTTTGTTATCTGTCTGAAGGGCTATGAAAGGTATGGAAGGCACTCCAAACCGATTTTGGTATAACACCCTTTATAAGCTGACCACCCCCCCTCTGTATTCTGTATGCATCTTCTCACTGACACCAGAGGTCTCACTAAACATGCTGCAATTAACACTTGATGTTATGCAGTACCGTTCACTTATTTACCTGTATAATGGCTTGTTTTAAAGTCTTGCTCTATTTACTCTTTATTCATGAGAGATAGTACCATCACTTTTCTGTTGCCTGAGACATTCCATAGTTGGCCAGTGAATTAGCACAACATAGAATTAATTGGCTTCTGGGGACTTACAATTATTGCTCTACCTTTTTGGACCACTCAATTAAGTTTTAAGGGGAAGAGAATTTTCATGTGATGCTGTAAAAGCAGTCGTGCTTCAGTGGCTACATGCTCAACCAAAACATTTTTGGCTGACACCATTAAAATTGCATGATGCTGAGAAAGCTCCAAAAGAAGATGATTATGTGCTAAAGAAAAACAGTGTGGAACTTTTTTCAAGAACCCAGATAACTCGAGTTCATTATTCACAATTAAAATCGTCTAAAATCTCTCTCAGTGAACACAGAACACAGTCTAGGCTGAAAGAACTAAAATGTGATCTCTGCATATTACCTTTTTACTTTTAAAATCTTTTTTAATGAAATTACTTATTATTTTTCGACCCCCTTCCTCAGTTAAAATTACTTCCACCTCGAGCTCTACAATCTTCTAACCAGTCGCTCTTAGCCATTCCATGATCTCAGATTAGGTTCAGGGGAGAAAGTAGCTTCCACAAAACTACAGAAAAAGTCTTCAGCTTACTATAAAGGAATCTCCTGCAATTGCTACTTTTTAGTCAAATGTAAAAACTCTTTGTTTTCTTTGGCATTTGAGTCATTTCTAAGATTATTTTATTATTTCTTTTAATTTGGTTAGTTTGTGTATTTGAATTAGTTTTAGAGCTTATTTGATTTGATATGTTTGTATGTATATTATTGTCCATGTTGAGGGCAAAGTTAAGTGATATTTTAATTTGACGTTGTACAGCACTTTGGCTGACCCTCATCCTTTAAATGTGCTATACAAATAAAAGTGACATGACTCGACTTCTACCAATAACTCTTCATTAACAAGGAGAATGAAGTTACAATAGTTCTATTCAGTGCTAAGATTATAACAACACCATTGATTGCCGATTTCCAATACCTCAGCCTATCTGTAAAGTATTGTGGAGGGAGCACCATGAGCTGGTAAAGCACAAAAACAGGGATTCATGAATCAATGAATAAAATAAGAGCACGATAAGAAAATATGAAATGAAAATAAGAGCACGATCTCAAGTTTGTCCTAGTTAACATCAAGTCTAATCTCATCTCAGTGAAACTGTGGCTAAAGAATAAAAGTGATAAATGACGGACAGAGAAATGAAGGTTTCCAGTCGTAACATAAAAGGAAACATCACACAACACTTCTGATGATTCTATATAATTATAGTTTTTATTGAATTTGTTAAATGTGTGAAATCGCTTTGACAAAGTCACCTTGATTGAACCCAGTGTTTTGTCATGCCACAGACGGCTATTCTGAGGACATTTAACTGGCACTTCTCCTGCCTCATTCAAGCCTCTTAATCTCACATAATGGCTTTGTTTTGTTTTCCAGAGCAATTTTGTGTGGATGGCGATCCTCTAGCATTGTCTCATTATTTTCTCCTTAGCGCTCTAAATGCTTTTACACACCCCACATCGTATGTGCTGGGCAACAGATGGGGCTGGTGTGGGGCGGACTACGGCCTGGTATTGTTAATTCGATGGTTCATGATACGCAGGGCAACTTATACAGGACTGCTGGCAAACCTTGTTCTGATACTTCGGGCTGACCTCGATATTCTGGACATCAGGTGGTCTGGGCTAAATGAAAGGCCTTTAAAAAGACCATCTGCATGCCTGAACCCAGGTGTCTCTTATATTTCGGTTGCTGGCTTGGCGTGTTGTTTTTGTTTGAGCCCGTTGATGCATTGGCTGTCGATTTTAAATCTGCCCTGTTAGTACCATAAAATTAAACTGGTAGAGAAGCTCCGGGCGACTCCACACATTTCCATTCGGCTGAGAGTGCCAGAGTCCTGCGGCTTCCTTCTGCTTCAGATGTGCATGGTGCTGCCCGTACCCTACATCTGTTGGCATAATGTTGCAAGGAGCCTTTAAGGCAAGGGTAAGCGATTGCTCTTGCTCGTTTTCTTTTTTTATATGTAGTTAAATGACATCTAATGGTAATTACCAGACGGCGAGGGTCTGCCTAATTAAGCCTTGCTTGGTCTGTAATGAAAGAACAGCAGAATTATTCCACCAAGCTTGACTAGTTCCTGTTGGTTTACTGCTTTGGGTTGAATGTCCATACCTGCTGCTTTTTGACAGTCTGCCACGTACCGATTAAGGTGTGCTGGTGGACAAAGTGAGCACTTTTATTAAGATCAAAGATTAAAGATTACACAATCTGCATTGTGAAATGACTCAATAGCTTTGGGTTTACACCTTCATATTTTACTGTCTAATTCCATGTCATCCTACACATGCTTTTGAGAAATAGGCTCACCTTTTAGATACCTTAAGATGCTTGTTTCTCTTTTTTGTGCATTTCTTCTGGTGAGAAACACCTGATTCAGCCCTCCTACAGCATATACAGACCCCACGCTCTTATAGTCCATTCATCCCATCCATTAGCACTCATGGTGTCTGGTGGCTTTGGCAATTAAGCAAGTCTGGATAAATAGGAGGGTTGTGTCAGGAAGGGCATCCAGCTACGACCCCTAACAGTAGCAAATGAAAGGATTCAATCTAAGGCACTGTTGCTTCACAGCAAGAAGGTCCTGGGTTTGATCCCCAGGTGGGATGGTCCGTGTCCTCTCTGTGTGGGGTTTGCATGTTCTCCCAGTGTTGCTCTAGTTTCCACCGACAGTCCAAAAACATGCAACTGAGGTTAATTGGAGATACACAATTGACAATGACTGTATTTGACATAAGCTTGTGTCCTAACGAATAACTACCGTGTTCCTGTCATGAATGTAACCAGAAGACGTTAATATCAAACGCACTTTATTAGACCCAGTCTTATTTATCTTTTCCTTTTTAACTTCATTTCTCAAGCAGTTTAGAAAATGCTGACATTCTGTGTCTCCAAGTGCACGGTCTGGAACTTTCTACGAGGTGGCAGACACTAATCATCTCTATATTGGCACTTTCTGGAAGGAATGAGAGGGGGAAACATACTTTGCATGGTTCCCTTACTTCACTTTCAAGCTTGAGCAAGCCACTAGAGGGGAGGCCTGTCTGAATGACATGAACAACAAACGAACACGGGAGGAGGACTGAGCACAGACAACGCAATCCCTCTTTTTGACACCATCGCCTCTGCCCACACGTCCAGATCTTACCATCAGACAGTGATATGATGGCGTAAAATGTGATGTCTAGTACATGGAAATGACCCGTTTTCCCTCCCACTTTGGTTTTCACAGCTGTTGCTTGTTTACATGTTTTCTATTGAATATACTATAGAAACAGAATGTATGGCTTGAGTTAGCTGTGTGACAGACATTATGTTACTTTATCATTGTTGTGGAATAAATTAACTTAATCTGGTGGACCAACACCTTATTTAAAGCCTATCATCCTCCTTGGGATAGATGCTTTAAGCTTTTGTGATTGTGTTTGCTCAAATATGTTTCCTTATTCTGTGTTTTGATGGTGGTTGAGGGCTGATCGTTCAAGTTGCCGAAAACACATGTAATGTCCACCAAGGTTAAAGAAATTACAAACTGGATACTCTATTCTATAGCATATAATATACATGATATTCATTTAAACCCTCCGTTCCATGGTTGGGTGAAATTCTAACTGTGAAAGAAACAATCAGCAAATAACTTTATGTATTAAATAATACAGTTATATTATGAACTGGTAAATACTTATCAGTTTTAAATGTATGTTTAAAAATACAAACAACAAAAAAAAATGCAAAAATAAAGCAGTTTTACGTACTCACACACACACCACTGAAGCATAATTGGCACTGTTTTCATTCTACTAACTTACCTGTTAAAACGCCATTTATTATTTTGGAGTCTGACCTTTTCTTGGTGCCCCTGATTCCCCCATGTGGATTTGCTAGACATGCTCAGAATGCTCAAATTAACATTTTGCCACAGTCCATGAAACTAAAATACTGTATTCTGAAAGAAGAAAAATATTTTCCTCACTTGACCATCTTCAGGCAGGCAGAACCCAGCAGGAGGCTGGAAAATGAGGTCGGTGGAGCTTCTAATACAAAGAAGCTTGGAGTAGGGCATCGTTTCCCAGCTGCAGCACAGAAAATAATGAAACTTTGCCAATACTGAGTCAGGATGAATGGATTTCTTTGTTTTAGAGTTTCACTAGTTGTGCTTCAGTTATCAACAATACTGTTTTAAGTGTAAACTATTATTATTATTATTATTATTATTATTATTATTATTATTATTATTATTATTCACAACACAGAAAATTCACTTGGTGCCTTGATTGTTGATGATTTAACCTTGCCCCCCCTCTCCACCCGTTCCTGGTTAGACAGACATATATAGATGATAGACAGATGGACAGACAGACAGACAGACAGACAGACAGACAGATAGATAGATAGATAGACAGACAGATAGATAGACAGAGACACTGACATGATTAATATTTCAAATATAATATTTTATTTTTCTTCCATATAGAGACCAAACAATTTACCAAATAATTCTACATTTGTTGGTGATTAAACTATGGTTGAAAGAAAAACTTTCAACTGACTTTTTCCATTTATCTCTTTAAGTTTATCTTTTCACCAACACTTGGTTTAATCCGGTCAGATGATTTCAGTGGATAGTTGTAGCCTCGGCAGCTTCATTCGTATAGACAAAAAGCTACAGGTAAATCATCTCTGTAAATCATCATCTTGGTTGCTTGTCTCATTGTATTTTTGATGCTTTGAAATATTTGCTCAACAAAGTGTGAAATGCTGCAACATCTGTTGTGCAATTAGATGTTTAGGCTCAGCATGGACCAGAAATTGCTGTCAGTCCCAGCTCATATGCACGAAGGTATGAAGAGTAACATAGCTAATTGTGCGGAAGCTGTAAGCCCCCACATCTGGGTTCTGCAGGTAGCACAGATGATGTTTTCCTCGCTAATTACATATCGCTGTTTATTGGACTTGAAGTTCTTTTTCTTTTTACCTGAGTCACAGTATCGCTCAACCTTGTTTTTCCGAAATGAATAAATCAGAGCAATTTCAGTTTAAGATAGTGTGCCTGTATTATTATTATTATTATTATTATTAAACCCAAATGAGGTGATGGCTTACAAAAACACAAAAACATAATTTCAGAATGCCTGCATTTTAGTTATCTGACTTGTCATCAGTCATTTAAAAGGAAAATGTTTTCGAGGATGTGATTACTGTATGAATCTGTTTCACTGATGAGCTAGCACCATAGTCAAGAATGAAAAAGACCTTTGACCTTTGGTAGTACTTGAAAGGTATTTATTCAGTGACTTAAACACACTTAAACATGACATAATTCTGGGCACAGAAAGAAGGTTTGGGGGACGGCCCGGGTGGAGTTTGCATGTTCTCCCCTCCCTGTGTATGCCTGGGATTCTTATTGGTGCTCTGGTTTCCTCTCACAGACCAAACACGTAGTCAAATTAATATGACACACTGAGTTGTACCTAGACAATAGGATGGATAAACCAGTGCAATATAGCTCAGGTCTTAAGCCCGGATAAATAAGAATGATTGTGTCAGAAAGCGCATCCTGCTAAAACTACACCAAACCAACTCCTAATGGGATCATCTGAAAGAAGAAGAAGAAGAAAACATTACATAACTTTGGAGAATTTATCGACATTTCAAAACTTACATGATTACATAGACAGTAAAATAAATAAATAAAATATGTGATTATACTATTATTATTATTATTATTATTATTATTATTATTATTATATTATAATAGTAGTTACCTCTATATAGTCAAAATATTTATTTATTTATTTTTTTGTATTTATGATGTAGTAACACCTTAATTACCCACATGGGGTTAAATTAAGGACAGCAGATTAAGATCATGTCTGTTGTCCATGATCGTGTTTGACATTGAACTAAAACCTTGAACTAATGAATCTTGTGTAACCACCTGACCTGTCATGAATATGAATAAAGTATGTAAAACATGATGTTAAAATTCTAATAAGCAAAATAAAATCATTATTTTAATAAGTAAATGGAAATTATGAAAAGCATGATGTCATATATGGACGGCAAAGCAGGCTATGACTCCACTTTTTAATGTTATTTATTGTGTTTTTAGTGAAGTATCTAATCAATGGTTTAAGTTTATGAACATGCGATGACTGGACGCTGGATAGCAACTTGTTGCAGTCTTGCTTTGACTATTCCCACCAGTAAATCCACCCACCAGTAAACAGCCCACACTAATATCAATGAATTTCTATTCTACATTCAGTGCCCGAGAGCTTAAAAGTAGAGAAACAGGGATGGAAATGTTTTAAAATTCGAATGATTTACATTGTACAGTTAATGTTTGTTGTCTTTGATGTCTTGGTAAATGCTTAGGGGAAAACCCTTTACAATAAAACAATTGAACTACATCTATTGATATATAAGTATATATATTTATATATATATATATATATATATAGATGTTTTTATCCAAAGTGTATACACACATGCATGACTGAACATGATTATGACCAATTGAGGGTTGAGGGCCTCAAACCAGCAACCTTCTGACTACTAGCCCAGGCCCTTAACCACTAAGCTATCACTCTTCCCTTTTTACACAGTGGATTCACATTATTATGACCACCAGATTATCTGGGATGGGCTGGGTGTGACACAGTATGGTCCTGGTAGGTTGTCACATGTATCCGGAGCCATGATTACTGCAGTGCATCTCATAGCTGATAGTGTGCAGAGAGAGAACAGAACGATCGAAGTGGCTCCACTGAGATTGAATTGGGGTAAAGACAAACATGATTTATAAAGGTGGATTCATAACCGAATCGATGGAGAGCTTTCACACCTTATATAGTCACCAAGCCAGCTCACAAAACTTGACTTCCTTCATGAGCTCCGTGCTGGAGCCGACAAAGTGTAAAACTTGAAGGAGAATAAGTTACAAGCTTTTTTTTTAGAATTTAAACAGCAATTAAATGAGATAAGTTGTTCAACATTCAATATTGCAAACTGTTCTTGTACCTTTAGCCCTCTCGTGCCTTCATTATGGTAATCTAAGCTTTTCTAGTATTTCTTCCAGCAAGTAAAGTCGCACTGCATTGATTTATTAACGTATCTAAGTACAGATGTTAAATCTCTTTCAATTTAACTTCTATTAAGCCTAAATAAGAGTTAATTTCACTGTTCACTTGTCAATCAGCTGCCAATACTGTGCCATGAAACAGGAGGACGGGCAGAAATTTGCTTTTATGAATGTACATTTTCTCAAGAAGAAGAAATGATTTATAAATGAACACTCTGGGAAACAATAAAATATTTCCTATAAGGTAGTCTGACAGACTTTTCTGTCATGCTTGATTTGTGTGTTGACCAATTAAGTGCATGTTGTTCCTTTAGGGATTCCATGGTCAAATGAAAAGTGTTGTTACCTTTCCTGATTTATTTCCAGTGTCAGAAAACTCAGGGAAGATAACTTTTAGCTTGTTGGAAAGAACAAGCCTAACTTGGCTCCTGCTCTGTGGTAATACCCAGCTTAATTAAGCCTCCCACCAGTAGCAAAATGAGTCACAAGAGGAGTTTCATAGTAGCTAGTGTTTATTTGGTCCCACAGCATTTATTAATAACAGTTAGAGCAAAGACTGACTGGAGAGAGGAACGTCCACATGCTTTTCTTTATATGAATCGACTCCTGACTCATTCACTCATAAATACAGCGATATAATGATTATCCCTCTACCCCTCTTTCTTCAAGACACACAAAAGATCTTTAACAATGTGCTTCTGCACTCACATGATCATCTGTGTGCTGTGCATCCAAAGAACAAGCGTGTAAAGTATCATACTGTCAAAAGTCTGTCTATGTACTAGGGATATAACACTGGTTCAAGCCCTACCACTGCCCGATTGCTCCTGTTCGGCCCTGGAGTAAGGCCCTTAAACCTCAGTTGTTCAAACAGTAGATTATATCGGTATTGTTAGTCGCTTTGGATAAAGACATCTGCAAAAATACCAGAAGTGTAAATGTAGAACCAAAATAAAACCAAGATGGACACTTCATGGGTAACTGACACAACAACTCGGGTAACTGAGGTCTGTCAAAACACAGACTTTGTTTTTTGAAAGCATATTTCACCTTGACTTCAGTAGGGCCGTGTATTTATAATGGCATTCCTGTGTTGCACACAGGCAGGTTGAACAGTGCATGATTAAATGCAGGCTGACAGGCTGTCTAACTAGTGCGTAAAAGTGCTAGGCCACTAAAGCTCAGATTACAGGTCCTCCAGGTAATGAAGCTCATCATATTAATAATAAGTTCCTGGTGGCAACACTCATCACTGGCGCACTGACTTCACTGATGCTACCCGTGAAAACACCACAACAACTGGCCTAACACAGTAGTTTACGATTCCAGGTGTCCGATGAAGAGCTGTGATGCACTCCAAAATTAGATGCTGGACCAGCAAACCAACCCACTCCCAGTGCCAATGCAAAATTTGGTACAGAAGGAATCATAATTTGGGAGCTGTGAGTTTTCAGTTTGGTCTGAAAGAACCTGCTGGATTGCATATTGTCTCTGGAACTGTATATTTAAACTTAAAAACTAACTAAGAGGTTCCTGGATGTCAGTTGCCACTCTGCTTAATAATGCTTTAATCAGGGTGTGTCTCTCTGTATACAATGATGATCCGTGGAGGAACCCGTCTCATGCAGTGTTAGTCAGAGCTCTCCTCAGTAAGGTTGGGAGTCAACATCAGTAGAAAGAACGGATAATATAATCTGGTAATTGTGATGCACTAAAAATCTTGAGAAAAGGAAGGAAACTGCATTAATTAATGTTCCATGATTTAGTAACCTATTAGTAGCCTGTCTGATTCAAACAGGCTTGCTCAAAAAAAAAATTGTAATACATTGTCAATTTTGAGCTTTTTTTTTTTAAATGTGCAATAATAATAAAAATAATATCTTTATGAGTCTGCTGTAAACCACATGACTGGGTCAATAAGTAAAAGGCGTGTCTACACACTTTTGTCCATATAGATTCTGTATTTTAATCATTATTTAAGAAAACACTGGCTACCCCATTCATATTCTCCACGTAGTTAATTCACTTAGCTATTTTAAGCTGGTCTCAGACTGAAGGCTGGGATGTAAGGCAGCTTCATTAGTCATATTAATCAGAAGTCGCTGTGCTGTCATGCTGAACACATTTAAAACGAGACCTGTGAAACGGTTCGAAGTCTCAAACACACACATCGGGATTGGTTGAGACAGGCAGACACAGGCTCTAAGAATTTATTTAGTAGCACTATCTCTCTCATTTGTCCCCTGAGTCCATCACTTCACCCTGTCACATCCTTCTCTGCCTGGCACTCAGGAAGTGCCACGGCCAATCAGCTGCAGCCCTCCTACTGGATTCCTAGTGCTTCGGAGAAGTGGTATCCCTTCTACATCCACATCCCTCGGGGATCACAATGAAATCGCCTTTAAGACCCGAACTTTACTCTGATAAAGGTGGAAAATGCACTCTTGTGAGTTTGTAGACCAGTACAGTAGATTCAGAATGACTCATTTAATACATTTGTATAATGATACATATTACAATTCCAGGTTTTTGATAAGGGGTGTAATGTACATGTCCACTAAAATTAGATACTGGATCAGTGATAAATTGTGCATTATTCTCTGACCACTCCACTCCCAGTGCCTAAAGTAGATGAAGTTACTCTTCTGACTTTGCTGACTAAATGCAAACATGTGACGACGATTTTGCCTTTCGGCTACCTCTGTTAAGCTTGGGTCAGCCATTGTACAGCTCATACAACTCCATAGCTCTTATACACACATACCACAAGAGAACCTTTTTTCTGGATGCCTTTTCTAATTCCTATGATTCCAATGGCTAGGTTCATGTAACTCCCACTCTAAAGAACCTGACCTAACAGGAAAATACACTGGTGGCCAAAATTGTTGAAACACCTACCATTTTTGCAGCATATTTTTTATGACAGCTCGCAAGTTAGTAAGTTCTTTTGCCATGATCCATGATGAAAAAGCTGCACAATGTAATATTTTAGTAACCAACCACCAGTGTACCATAGCTTTTACGGCTACATCACCTGGTTTCACAATTACTAACATTTGATATTGAAGCAACAGAACCCGAGAGGGAGTGTGTTATAGCAAAATAGTGATGTTATTTCACGATAACACACTCCCTCTTGTGTTCTATTGCTTTTATACAACAGTATTTTACAAAATAAAGTAAGAAAATAAATCAAAGAAGCCCAGCATTGCCTACTGAATATGTTTCAATACTGACAATACCTTCCGTCACTCGTTACGCATCAGTGCAGTGATACAGTTGGTGTGAAAAAGCCTGGAACGCTTCTCAGCCAATCAGAGTAGTTAGATGGCCAACCATCAAAACTAGCATTAATTTGTAGACATACTTTAAACTATATTAACTGAATGGGAATATATCCAGATTAACAATAGAGGTAAATAGTCAGTGGTTGAAATAATTTAGTAGACTACTGTCAGTGGGTTGCAGTTCTAGGCTGACCTTATTAGGACCATAAGAAATGTTCTTACTTTTAGTTGTTAGGATGTTAGATACCTTGTTTTAATTCGGCCTTTTTTATTGCATACATGTTAAAGAATCTTTTAGAAAAGTGTCTGTCTGCATTGCCTTCACTACAACGCAACGTCTCCGAGGTCCACCGTTTTAAACAGTAATTTAATTGTCGGATACACAGATGATCGTAAGACATTTAGAATTCTGTGTTGCATTAGATTATAAGTGTAAATCTCTTGTCTTTAATCCACTTTTTAATAGAAGTGTAAGCAAACAGAACAAAATAATGACCCAGCTGAAAGAACTGCCATGATTTACCAGGCGAGAAAGTTTGAGCTGGTTAAAATGAAACATCAGAACCAAGTTGTTCTGCGCAGCACTATAAATGGACCGACGCGATTGTATAAGACCTATTAGTCGCACACATTGCCAGGGTATTGTGTGCATGACAATGGCTTGTTTGACAGATCTGTCAGATTCATTGTGTCATGTCAGATTTGCAGAGGGAAGGGGAGGGCGTGAATCTCCCACACATGAGAGTCCACTTTATCTCAGTAATTGGCTTAGTGATGGTGAAAACACTATTTGTGTGTCTGATAGTGGGAACAGAACACACACACACACACAGTAGCACTTCTTTAAGCCTAGAAAAAAAAATGACTCCTGTAGGCGGCTTTCCTGAACCCTCCTCGTTACTGTTATGTTTGAGTAGCCGGGCAAGGAAAGCAACTCTTCATTTCGACCTAATTGAGGCACGAATTTCATTTTTTCCACCAAGTTCCCGTTCTGTGACAGTGCATGGCCCTGCGAATAAACATGCTGGCTCCTACACGCCATGCTTAATGCTTTTAAGTGTGTTGGTTTAAACATGCAGGATATTAAATGCTCATATTATGAGTGTGTCTGTGTGATTGTATCTGTACGTACAGCACTGGAACACACCAGATTTCTAAATAGGTTGAGTATGAGGTTGTTCTGGAGAAGAATGAGCTAGCTGGTGCATGCAGGATGTGGGTGTTGACCTTACATAAACACGCCTTTGTTTCTACCATCATGTTTGGTGCCCAGCAATACTGCTGACACTGGGTTGTGTGATAGCTAATGTGTGGGTTGAAGTCAAAACCACAGGTCAGGTGGACCGTTGTGTTAAAAAAGAATATAATGTTGCTGATTGACCCAAACTGTACAAAAATAAAATAACGAAATAAGAATAAGAAAGAAAAAAGATATTAAAGGATTGCTTTGTCTTCAATGCACCTTAACACTTCAATGATAGCAATGTCAAAGAAAAAAATAGGGATAATAATTCAAGAAATAATGTTTTGATGAGTTAAGTCTGAAAGACCATCAACAGCCTCCTTAGGGCCTTGATCTAATTCTTACAATTGTACAGTCATGTTTGATTGCGGGGTCGGCTCTTAGGTGTCACTACATCTCATTGATTTGGCCCAGTTTTTTGCATAATAATAATAATAATAATAATAATAATAATAATAATAATAATAATAATAATTAGTATCAGGTTCAGGTAGGAAATTCCATCATTTTTCTGTAGGTCATGCAGGTGTGTGTTTGTTTGTTACAATTGCATGCAGATGTTGCCAGAAAAAAGCTGATGTTTATGTGATCTCACGTAAAGGTTAACCCCACTACGAAAATCATTACAGCGACATTCTTCTAATGAGCCATGCGTCATCCTCTTTGGCCCAAACCTGTACAGAGAACAGATGCTGACGCTATAAAACATCATTTTTAAATGTTTGTGTACATGCCAATTATGTTTAATGGAGGAATGCAAATTATAGCTGGCAGCTTTGGAAGGACAAAGAGCAACGACTCAATGTGATAAGTCCTACATTATGAAGAACGCTGGTCATGTGTGTGTTTGGGGGGGATTAGCATTTCTTACGGAACACTTTTAATTAGCTACTTCTACAGTGACCATGGTGATGTGAAAAGATTTTAATTCTTTCATCGTCTTTATAACCACGCTTTTCCTATTTAGAGTCGCAGTCGGTCAAATTCAGTGGATGACGGTTGCCAGTCCGGCACAGGGAGAACGTTCCTGACTGCAGGTTTTTGGACTGTGGGATGAAACCCACAGTAAAACATGGAGAACATGCAAACTGCACAGAGAAATTACCCTTGCATATTTACCTGTGACTGAAACCCAGGACCTTTTGAGAGGAGACAACAGTGTTCCACCGGGACCGTGGTGCAACATGAATGCAAGTGCAAACAATATGATATTCACAGTACAAAGAGAAAAAAAGAAAAACAATATTGGACCAAAGTAAATACAAGAGAACCAAAAGCAAATAGTAAATATATTGTTTGCATTTTTGCACCCAGCTCTTCAATATGTCTGCTGTTATGAAAACCATACACTGCTGTACATATGTAGCCATGAGAAAAATAACAGACCACTTTAAAATGATCTTTTTTTGGGGGGGGTTAGTGTTTGATGAAAACCCAACAGTGTTGTTTTAATCTATTCTCATTCATATTCTAGTTATATGAATTATAAATTGTGAAACTGTATTAGAAATCGTAAAACTAGAGAAACTAAGTGATCGGAATAGTAGAGTGAACTAGAGTGAACATATGTTCTATTTTTAAAAGAGCAAGAGCGTGTCCGTTAGAGGCTTGTTTTTGTGTCCACAGTGAGTTGAACTGGGAAAGCAGTTAGGGACCAAATGCTATGGTACCTTGTTCCAGATGGCAGGAGAATAGAGAGTTCATGCGAGGGATGTGAAGGTCTTCTTCGGTGCTCAGGGCTTTGCGGATGGAGCGTGTGGTGTAAATGTCTGTGACAGATGGAAGACAGACCTTGATGATCTTTGTTGCTCTCCTCACTATTCACTGAGGAGACTTGTGGTCAGAGAGCAGTTCCCCACAGTTTATTTGGTAGAACTTGGTGAGGGTGCTGGGTAGGAATTGAGCTCTTCTTATCTCTTCCCACGAGCTCTGCGATCCTCAAACCTGTCACTTTTGGTTATTCCACGCTCTCGGATGAGGCTCAGTGGAGACCGGGCCTTTTCTGTAGCTGCCTCAAAACTATGGAACAGTCTTACACTTTTCATAAAGGAATCTCCTTGCAATAGATGCTTTTAAGATTTAGTTCATTTTTAAGAATATGTTATCATTTGTCCTTTCTTGGTTTATTTCTGTATTTGTGTGGTTTTATCTGATTATCTGAGTTGTTCAAGACACTCATTGTCTTTTAAATGCTATAATGTGCTTTCCACTGACAGCGTAGGCACTTTTGGGCTGTTGGGAAACGTAATATCAATCAGTTGTTCATTGCTAGGTGCTCTCCTGAGATCAACAACCATGTCTTTTGTTTTTGCTTCTCTATGGGGTCTTGTAGACCCAACATTCTTGCTGATAAAAGCTCACCACTGTCGTGTCTTCAGGAAACTTCAGGATTTGGTTCGAGATGTGCATTGCCAGCAGTCAGCAGAGTGAACAGCAGTGGACTAAGTACACTACCCTGAGGGACACCTGTACTCAGTATGGATACTGAATGTGCTTGATGGCTGAAGTCTTCCTGTCAAAAGGTCCAGGTGTTCAGGCATATAGCAGGGTCAGCTTTCTAAACTGGTGGGTGAGGGCCAGATGAAGTGTGATGGCCAAGACGTCGTGTGTCGAGTCATTGGGCAACCTGGAAGGGATCCAGTGAAGCAGCTGGGCTCTGATGTGCCTCATAACAAGCCTCTCAAAGCACTTTATGATTACCGGTGTGACTGTAATAGGGTGGTAGTCATTAAGGCAGGATGTGGGGTACTTCTGAGAGAGGGATGAGAATGGTGGCATTAAGCATGCTGGTCAGAGAGATGTTAAAAATGTCTGTGAGAACATTGGATTGCCGGTATGGATATTATTTAAAGACTGGACCAGAAGTGTTGTCTTGACCAGAAGGCTTTTGAGGAAAGAGATTTGCTTGTATGAGTCATAAGATAAGATGAGATGAGATAAGATAAGATAAGATGAGATAGGCTTTATTGTCATTGTAGCTGAGATAAAAATAGATGGATAAACTAAGCCAAAATATATAGCGCTGGCACCCTCTGCTGTTTAAAGTGAATATCGATTCATGAATCACCCATTCAAATCGCACCCTCATGTTAATCGATTCGCAACTATTGGATGTGCCATGGTCAGAGATCCCTATTTTTTTTGTGCCTATCACTTGGCGTGTACTGTGCAGGAGCATCGTTAACTAATTAGCATGTTGAATTCTCCATGTATAGCTAACAACAGTCCTCTGAGCTCTATCACTCTGAATCAAAGCACGTTCAGAAGCTGAGAGAAAGAAATTTTCAGTGCCGTTTCACTCCAGTAGATACCAGAAGCAGACTGGTGGGGACTGTGGGGGTGGAAATAGTGAGCAAGGGGGTCAAAGTGTGCCATGGCTGCAGAAATCTCACGAGAAGATGTCAGACTGTGGCAGTGAGCAGTGGCATGGAACAGATTGCCCTCTGAAAAAGGGGAGCGGGGCGCCCACACACATTCGCACCCTTACAATTACAGCTTCTTTAGTTCTGAGGCTAGGGCTTTTGAGAGCCTACAGACATGTAAGCGGTGGTAGTGTTGTACCCAACTGTACGGGTCAATTTACCCCAAATCCCTTACACATCAAGAAGCATTGTGAATATTCTTTTATTTTCTTCATCCGCCCTTCCCTCTCAGCCATTCTGCCTCGCTGATGTCAGGCAACTGTCATAAAAAGTGCAATGGTTCAAGAAAAGACATATGCACAACCCCTACCTTCATTTTCCAGGCGAATTGTTTCTCTCAGTGCTCCGGAAGGGGGAAAAAAATCACCGCGTCAAACTGACATTGCCGCTAGAACACAAGATTGTTTTACTTTATCACCTGTGACTACTGGCTACAAAGGATGTGAGCATCCAACGCCAATTTATCCAACACCGCTCCATGCATGGCTGTTCTAGTTTCTTGCAGATACACTTGTGCCCACACATTATCACACTTTTGTTTTTTTTAATCCTCTTCAGCTGGTACGTTCAGGATTCATTGTGTAAGGAGAGCCGTTTCACTCCATTCGATGTTCTGTCTGTGTATGAAATAGTGGTGGAAGTTTAATTCACTTTAGTGAATGGAGTTCAGTGAATTCTTTCTAACAAAGCAGAGCCTGGATCTGAATCGTCAATCTTCCGGTCGATAGCTCAAACCTCTACCCACTAGGCTGTCCCAAAATGAAATATGAGAATTTATATGTAATATCATTTCCAAATCAAATAGACTATAAGAAAATGTAACATGCTTATTTTATTTTAAATTGAAAAATTAAGATCTGTATGTCTGTTGGATAGAAAGCTTGTCTGTTAGATCGGACCACGTGGGTCAGCCGAGTCTTGGCCGTCCATGACCACGTCAGCGGTTTTATTCCAACAGAAATGACATCGTAGAAATGGCCCCTGTGTTTTAAAATCACTGATTACTGCACACTGCCATTATCCTAAACGTCTGTGGTGCTTTTTATTACGTTAATCTGAATACAGGATTTAAACAAAGTAATTGCATATTGGATTTCAGATTTAAATGTGTGAAATTGTCTGAAAATCTATTCAAGTTTGGGATTTTGAAGGACTGGAGCAGCTTCTTTCTGTAATTAGCTTGTTTTCTTTTTCTACTGTGTGGCTTCAGTGAGAATTGTCCTAAAGCTGAAATTTTTTTTGGCCGTAGTGAGGAAGTAAATAACACACTGGCTGAGAATGACAATGCATGATGTAAGTTATTAGCTGGGTATTATCTATGCTTTAGGGGATTCTGCATTAGTTTCTTGATCATCAGTGGCTTTATAATTTCTACCGCGTGTCGGCTAATGTCGCGCTTACGGCTCGGAATAGCAATCTTTTCAATATCCCTCATATGGTATGGATTTCTCTCCTCAAGGCATCGTCTAAATCATGCCAACAAGTTCGATGTACGCTACTAATGCCAAAATTGTGTGGGCACGCTTAGCTTAAAGTAGCGCAAATTAACCACATATCTATCCAATCTCAGAATACAATTTTGTTATTAGAATATTATTTTAAAGAACACAGTTAAGCAATTACCTTAATGACAGTATCATAGCTGGTCTGGTACTACCCATAAACATTAAGAGCCAGAAACAAGTGAACGTCTGGACCAGGCTTGGTTCCAAAACAGAACATCTTTTGAATCATGGGAGTAAATCGTAGTACCAGAAAAAATACACATGGCCAAAGGAAGCACATGCTACACACACCCCTTAAAGGCAGTAACCAGATTCAATTCATAATACATACACAAAGTCTTAGCTAGGATGGGTGTAAAGCACACCATTGGTATTTCTTTGTGTGAAATGAGATGTGCTTCAACATTATATACATTGGTAAATACCAATAAAAAATCCTTCTGCTGAGGACCAATATCTGTGGTCAAGGAGAGCGTGACTTGACTGTCACATGCTCCCTTCGATGTCTGCTGACCCTCTCTTATACACCATCACTTCACTGGATTTGTGGTTCAGAGAGCCATGCTCTCCACTTCTGTGCAGGTCCCCTGGGCAACCAAGGTCCTTACATTGCCCCACCCTTCTGTTTAATCTGGTCGTTTCCCACCCCAGCAGACTGCAGGGAAAGTTTGTCTGGTGCAGCAATTACCCAATAATGCCAGCTAGAGGGTGTCCAGCTGAGCCTGGAGTGTTCCAGAGAGTTTTTTAAGCTGAGCCACCAAAGCCTTTTCTGATTCACTTATTGAAGTATAGCAGGTCATTCTGGGCAATTAGGGTAAAATCTGACTGACCTTACCCGCACCATCACTTAATAATTTAAAGGATGATATCATTGGTGCTCTTTTGGTTAAAAGGAAGCAAATGATTACACTAGTAACTGGAAATCTCTGCATAGTTTTGATTATAAAATGTACTTTAGGCTGAACTATAAATAATCTACGAGCAGTGATCGCTGAGATCTTAATATTGCTCGAGTCAGTGCATTGGATTTAAATATACAAGCGGAAGGGTTTGTGTCGTGCTCTTCTCTGTCCTGTAGTTTCGACTTTGCTGAGGTGCCTGTCTCTTCTGTGCGCTGCAGAGCTGAAGCACTTGACGGTTCATTACAAAACTCGGTGAACGTCTTATTTTTGGATGCTGTGTTGGAGGCGAGGGTTCGCATGAGCTGCCAGAAAGCAGTGAGGGGCGGACACACAGAGCTAAAGCCGAGCTTTTCTCAGCACCGACACTGTGTTTTTAAGAGGCCCTGTTCCCTGCTGGGGTTTCAAGCAGCCTAGCGAGTGGCTACCTCGGTGAAGGGGCTGTGGGGAGAGATTGTATGAATTGCAAATGCGCGGCAGGGTCTTTTGTAAATTGCAATTAGTGTCTTGTTGGCATCTATTGTTTTTAACTTATTAGCAACATTGCTAATAAGCAAGTTAGATAGTTTGTATTTATTTATTTTCCTATTCGTTTTAGGTCAGGGAACTGAAATGACAGCCATTAATCCTGAATAAACTGATGCGTTTATTTTACAGTTTTCTCCCATTCTTTCTTAATTTATCAAAGTCTACCACTGCTGGATCCCTGATTCCAGTCAAAATGGGTATCTGGCTGCTCACACATCCTATAGTCCTTAGCGGAACCCTTTTTCACCCATGCACCTTGCACAGAAGCCCGACCTTACTTAGTCTCATTATACCGCACTGCCAACTAGGCTCGCTAGATGGCGGCCATCCGACCAGTGACCACGCTGAGTTTCTAGCAGAGGGTTTCAAAATAAAAAAAATGCAGAAGATATAATCAGTTCAAGTATATTTAACTCCATTTGGTGTGTTCTCCTTTAATGTTCCGCCCCTTTTCCTCAAAGTATCACACACATATCACATACCCCCTTCTAACATGTGCTTAGTCACGGGCCACTATTTCTCACCTGCTAGATCACAATTCCTACGAAACTGCACAACTCTCCAAACTCGAAAAAATTTGAATAATTCAGATAGATTTTCCATCGTTTCTATCCCAGTAATAAAAGCACAAACAAACAAAAAACTCTGAGAGTCGCATAGGATGGAATTCCTAATAAAGTGGTTATTAAGTGTATACATGTACATCACTGTAAAAAACAAAAGAGTTAACCGGAAGCCTGTGCTGATACAGCAGTGGTAAAATAAATGACAGAGTAGA
>JAYDZG010000008.1:10561973-10572788 GCA_034509265.1 Microcambeva bendego | reverse complement strand
TAATAGTACAGGAGCTCTAGTGGTGCAGCATTTCCACGGGTCGGCTGGCACCAACAGGTTTGGATGCCCAAACCCCAGCCCAGATAAATAGGACGGTTGTATTAGGAAGGGCATCTGGCCACAATCCGCTGTGGAGACACCTAATAGGGGCAGATGAAATGATTCACTGTATTTATTTCATCTATCTGTCCGACTAGCTATCTAACTATATAAACTTTTTATTTTTATTTATTTTTTGTTTATTTTGTGTGACCTTAAAATTGTTTTTTTTGTCCATATCGTTCAGATTATCATCCAGCCAAAGAAGATCCAGTCAAGCAATCAAGAAGAAATTCTGCTCACTGAACACTAGAATCAGGAAGAGGTGAAGAACATCCAACATACGTCAACAACAAAAACAGCTTCAGATCTGGTAGGCACGTAAATGATTTAAACAAGAAACAAAAACTTTGCGACGGAATGAAAGGAGGCTGCTTCTTTATGTAACTCGGTTATGTTCATGTCCTTATTGAACCACCAATGGCACTTGAAAAGGACAAAGATTGTAATTAGAATTTAATTATAAAATGTAATAATTAGTTGGAGAAGCAGGGATGGACGTGCGACTTTCTGCACAGCTGGAAATCTTTAAGAGGCAGAAATCCTTCTTCAAGGACTCGGGGGTCCTGAAGGCTATTTAGGTTCGGATGACTTTATTGGGTTTAAAATTTGCAACAATTCTTTCTTCTTTCAGGAGCCTCTTAGAATAATTTCAAGAGTTCTCCAAATCCTCAAGCTGTAATTATTGTATCCTTGGAGTTGGTTAAAATTTGTACTCTCCACTTCAGGTTCTAAATTTGTTTCTTACTTGAAGTAAATAGTGGGTCTAAGCTCCAAATGCTCTTGCAGCCCTGGGAATGAAAGTGCTCCACTTGAAGAGACACATGAACTAAGAGGGATTTGGTAGCTCATTCAGAGCCAGGAGGATGTGTGTAAGGGCGAGGTGCGTCGATAAGTACACTTGAGCCTCTTAGCCGGGCCTGTGACGTGCCGGATCTAGTGAGCATGTGGCTAAAAAGTGTAATCAGGAGACTGAAGCAGAGTCATTCATTCTTTGTTTTTTTGCCATCCTGGTCAGGATTGCAGTGGATCATAATCACTATGTGAAGGGGAGCAAACACTGGGAAAACATCCCTGGAGCAATTTTGTATCTCCATTTAGCTTGACTGCATGTTGGAGGAGACTGGAGCTCCCAGGAGAAACCCATGCAGACACTAATGTAGATCCTGGATTCTGTAAAATTGCCTTGAGACCATTGGTAAAAGTTCTATACAAATAAATTAGACTTCACTTGACAAGGTGAAAACTCAATACTCCAATTTTTCCTACTTCTAACATCAGCTTTGGGAATAAAATGTTCACTTGCTACATAATATATCCTACCGATAACTGGTGTTGAGATAATCAGTGTTATTCACTTTATAATGTTGTAATCATTCTATCTAAAGTATCTAAAGTACTTTTTTCTTATTGTTCAAAACATTCAGTTAGTTACCTAATAAGTTACCTAATAACTAATAAGTTAATTAGCTTATTTACCTTGGTGTGTTAATTAATAGGAAACTATACATTTACCAATTGTAAAAAAGCAAATTTCACTCTCTTGTTTAAATCATGGAAGTCAGTCATAAATGAGCGTTATTCATTTGAATAAAAATGGCCAGTTACGGGAAAGTTGAATTCCCAAATTTCGATAGTTTAAGTCTTCTGAGGAGGCAGTAGAATTTTTTATTCTTTAAAGGAATGCACAAGAATTGTTGAGACACCAGTAAGCGAAGGTAGAACTTTTTTATAACTACTTGGAGAACCGTGGACAATGTTGGTAAAATGATAGGTTTCTGTGTGAAGTGGAGATGAGCCGAGAGCAAAATCATTGAAATGCTGGTCAAATGTTTGTGCCTGGCGGTGCAGAGCCATGCTTGACTGCTTGGCACAGTGGGGCAGCCCGGTGGCCATTAAGGCAGCTGAGTTTGAGGGTCAAGGCCCACAGAGCGCACCGTCATCCTCTCGGCGTGAGAACGTATGTCAGGCTGCACTCCAATGACTACCCTGAGCATGTGGTCTATGGGGGACAGCGGGCTGGAGGACCAGGACAAATCAGCACACTGAGGACTATTTCCCAAACCCAGCGTGAGGGACAGCATAGCAAATACACGAAAAAGGTGAAAATACAAAACCAATAGGTCCCAGGGGCTGAGGAGGATGAGTGATGATTGGGTGGGGGGGTCTTTTGTCTGGATCTAGCCTGTACATTTTATAGGTGAACTGGTTGCGTCCCAGCACAAAGTGAGTTTTATAAAATAAAATAGTAAAAGCACAAATCAATTGTTCAGGCGTTATTGTAGTTTACTGTATATTAAGTTCAGCTAAACAACATACTCGGATATCTTAAATCTGAATAAGGTCATCATTGAATTTCAAGATAACTCTCACAGGACAAATTATTCAGGACAAATAATCTATACGTTAAATTGGATTGCTTTCGTTTTTACATCTGCACATTTGAGGCTTTAAAGGCAATTTTCTCCGCCCCTCGCCTAGGCACCCGGAACATCTCTGGGTTGATCGGTACATGTGTGAAAGGGCAACTCTGGTAACTCTCCAGAACCGATATTCCAGAACTTTCCCAGCGTGTATGTGTGACAGGGGCAAAATACTATCATCAGTGGTTACTATTTTGATATTGTTCATAAACCCTGTCCCCTATGTGACGTTGCATTCATCTGTGATCCATAGACCATACACATCTAAGTGGCCTGTATGGGTGGAGTGAAATGATCACCAAAAAAAACCCCCAACATATTTTAAAGCACATTGTAACAAAAAAGAAAGAAATTAATTAATAATAAAAATAAATTGAAAAATCAAACTAATAGTTAAAATGGTTATCATAGTTTTTTTTCACTGAGCGACTGGTAGAGAATGACAAATCTGCAAACTCTTCTACTTGTACTGAAAATAAACAAAAGAACATTTGGTGCTGTACAGGTAGTTCTGAGTTGGGTGTATACTTGTCAACTGCTCATTTTCCATCAGTTCCATTAACAAATACTATCTGCTATATATTTATATATATATAATTTTTTTATATTCGCCATGAATCTCACAGAAATCCAGTCCTATCTGCTAAGAAGATACAAATGATCCAAACAACACTCATCCCAAACAAATACAGGAAGGATTAACAAGAAAGATCAGTTCTATAATAGAGCGATATACATCTTACGCTGTTTAACTTCATTTCACTCCACAGTGATGATCGAACAGGGATCACAGGGGTACAGCAGGTAGTTCTGACATCCTACAGATGGAACTGTCTGTGTGAAGTCTTCTCCATGTCTGCCTGGGTTTCACACAGATACTTATTTCACCCTTTCAAAACAAAAAAGTTTGTGATCCAGCTATTGTTCTAAATTTTTCATTAGAGTATGTGTGAATAGGTGAGTGGGTTCTTGGTGCCTTGTCGAGTGTACACTAGTCTTTTTCCCGGTGTATGTAGGACAGCCAATGTGTCCACCAAATCTGGATTCTGGATACTGTAGTTAAATGTGGGACAGAGCCTGCTTAGTGTGTAGAGGACTATAGGAGTATCGTATAGATGAATAAAGGTGCTCTATTAAAAGCAATGATAATCAAATGACTGCATGAACTGCAGGTTTAGACATGCGACTGCATTTGTATTCGTCCCACTGATATTGTTTGCAGAAACACAGAGGAGTGTGTTGGGGCGAAGAGAGTGTTGGCGTCAAAGCGGAAACGAAATAATGGTGATACAGTCAGATGGATGTGTGTTCCATATTTGTGCAAAATGGAATTTTCCCATTCAACCTTGCCAAAAGTTGTCACATGCTTCTATACACCAGCAGCGAGGGATACAGGGAACAGTTGACATGTATTCATTTTACTTCGAGCTGGTGGATTTTTTAAAAGGGCATTTAAGTGGCATCCGTCAGACAAAGAACAAAAACAACATGCAACTGAGTATCTAAATCCGTCAACACATAGCATGATACATTCACTGTAACCAAATATAAATCTTCTAAATATAGGATGAACCCCTGACCCGCTGTTCTTTAGCCGTGATGCCACAACTGCCCTTACATACATGTAGCAAGTTCATAAAGAATTGCACACGTTTGTATTTAGAACTAAAATGTTGTGACATCACTTCTGGCATGGGGTGATCTCTGCAGTATCTTAGACACCTTACATACATGACAAAAAGAGTGGAAAATGTTACCCTTGTGTATAAAATTTAATTTAAAGAGGAAAACAGTAGATAATTAGAAGTACATAAAAAGTATTGTTTACACTTACTGTTTGTTTCCCTGGACCGGTGGGTTATATACAAATGAATTGAAAAGTATCACAGACACTCAGTTTGCCAAAAGAATACAGGTTTGTCTCAAACAATGCATTATTTGCACTTTTGGAACATTTTACTTTTATTTGGGTATTTTGTGCTATCTCGAATATTTAACTGTTGAATTCAATTGCATGCTTTATCAGTTAAGTATAGTAGAGGTGTGCTTGTAAATAAATATTTAATAAGGAAATCATTTTATAACAGTAGCCCCCTCGCTTTGCTTTAAATTAGTAGTCAGCTATTATGCTACACACAGACACACATTGTGACCCATTAGTATTCATTTACAAACATAAAGATGGTGTATTATGAAAATAAGTTAAGCAGAATCTTTTTCAATGAAGCTATGATTAAAAAAAACTCAACTTTTTATTTATTTTATTCACTTATTAGTTTATGTATTATCGTATCTTGGTAAAGGTTGTGGAAACACTGGGTACAAGGCAAAATGCAAGGTGCCAATCACCACTGAACAAAGAAAAAAATCCTTCACACACACACACACACACACACACACACACACACACACACACACAATAAATGAATGTCCTCACACACAGTAATCTGAAGACTTGCGACTAAGACTGAACTTGGATCTATATTACCTTATATTACCGTCTAAAAATGACATTGAATACAAATGGCTTTAAATTAAGGTATTATAGTTATTTAATTTGATTTATAGACAGTCCAGTCTAAACAGGTTAAAAACACCTCAAGATTTCATTATTGCTGATTCTTAGGCTCTAAACTGGCTATTCAAAAGATGGACCTTGGAAGAATAGTTAGGTGTGTCACCCAAGTCTGGATATAAATATAACTTCTTCGCTTTATTGTGCAATTTTAACTTATTTGACCAACTTACATAAGCAACTGTGATGAGCCAGAACAAATGAGCTATTTTTTCTTTTGTCTTTAATAAAGTATTCTTTTTAAATTTGCCCTTTTCTTATTACAACACCTGAAGGTAAAACTGTATAATCATCTTGGTTTCTTGCACCCATTTGCTATAAAAAAAATATTATTATTTCTTAAAATGCCCTATGTAATGCACCCAAAACTCTGACTGCTTCTTAAAAAGAATGATTTTGTTTTCTTCGTCTGCTCTCAGTTTATATCGGAGCACCCTCGAGGGCGTAATATGTCAAACACATGCAGTCTGTTTCTAATGAAGGTAAACCTACAATGAGCGTGTTTTATCTTTCCCTGTCACTAAACTTTTCCAGCAACTCATAGAGGTGTGCTTGTGTTGAGGAAATATTTACGATTCAAAATCATTCAGTTGAGAAAGATGTGCTGAAGAAATATTTAAATCAGTTTATTATATGCTCTTATTTTGTCTCCTCTTTTCTCCTTTCTTTGATCTAAATGCTGAAGCTTCCAGTCTTTGTCCAGGTAAATTTTGGTCTGTGGTTAATATGTTTATCCACATGTTGGGTATTACCAGCAAATTACAAAATGTGCCTCCAGATGGATGTGCAGTATGGGAATTGCTTCTGTGGACCTTTAGTCTTAATATAAAGCCTGAATATGATCCAGTTTTATTCCCTCGTTCAAACCAAAGATGCATAAAAACTTTATAGAATAATTAGCTTTGCAATCTGCATATTTAAATTGGATGTTCTTGGTGATAGTTTTTGATTTATGAGGCATTGCTTGATATATGAATTTATTCTTAGCAGTTCATCTTAAAATAAAGTTAAAGTCTTAGTTACAAGAACAACTGATTGGCAGATGGAACAATAGGAATTGCTAGTATTTCACATTTCACTGTGCCTTATGGAAACCATCACTGAAAAATAACAATGTCTCAAGTCGTTTGGCAACACACTGGATTTTCCATTTTTTGTTTTTGCTTTTATGACTGGTAGAGTACACCTGACCCCCCTGCTTCACACCACTCCATCTGCCTTTGGCATTACACATGATGAGCTTAGACTTGTGCTCTGTCAAGTCATTTTGTCCAAATATGATCCAAATCCCCTACTGAGCGAGCCAAGTGAAACACTGACATCAAAAGGAAGAATCCTTCTGAGGAGCCATGCATTTTGCGACATCGTAATGACAGTTGCCAACAATGATTTTCCAGTTCCAGGCTTGGTGTGGTGCAAGCGACTCTAGAATCTCCTTAATATTTGCATTTCATAATAACAGAAAAACAAAACGTAGCTTTATGATTGGAACAGTGGTGTTATTTGAGCACTTTGGTTTCTAAGCAATATGCAGCACTTGGTGTGGGGGCAATATTAGAGCTCACAATGTAAATCTGAATGGGGTGTCAACATACCTTTGCTGAGCATATCATTGATGAGAAGGCCTACTTACCCTGCATGGGTTGAAACAGCATCCTGTCTCTTTGGCAGCCCAGGAGCTGATGTAGTCACCCGTCCTTATAGATAGAGGTGACTGTGTAAGCATAGCGGTGCTGGGTAGCTGGCATTTCTCACTCACATTTGTCAATAGAGAGAACTTGTATAAGGATGATTATGATAGAATTAAAATCTCAATTTGTATTATTTTAGGTTTTGCAAATTTTCAAAAGTGCATTTTTGTGCTTTGGTTAAAACCGGAATGCTGGCACAGCGGGTAGCACAGCATGAAGGTCCTGGGTTCGATTCCAAGGTAGAATGTATAGAGTACCAGTTTGTAAAATATTACCATGGCAACAAACATATCAATCCAGTCACAGTAATAATTGGACTCATCAACATGTACTAATGATTCTTTTTATAGCAGGGGCGAGAGGAAGATGTCATTAAGCTGTATATATAAAGTAAGTGTGAAAGAAATGACTGCTGCTTACAGTACATTTCATTATTTTATCATAGGTCCAGTGTCCATTTTATGTGCCTTAATCGTGTTTAAAAAATTCAAAGCCTCCCAGATGTAGTTTAATTGTAATGTGCACTGCATCTAGCAAACAGCCTCAACCCAAAAACTCATTAGGTAAAAATTATTCTGCACCAAGCTGTAAACATATTAAATATTGAATTGCACCTACAGGATTTCAAAATGCATTTTTTTATTTATTTAGGATTGCATTTTAATGATGGTATATAAACTTGGTTCAATTATTTCATAGCATGCATTTGTATTTATTTATGAGATTCCTGCTGGGCATTAAGTGCAGTACCATCCACATTATGTCTTCTTATTCCACCAGAAAGATGCAAAATTCTCATTCTTACTTGGTTGGACAACACAACATCTTTTCAGACAAGAGCTTTTAGCATGAACTGTGTAATTTAGTGTTTTTAAATGTATGGATATGATCTCACCCACACTTTAAACATTCCTGCCATTTACTTGCAGTTTTCTATATAATTCTAGTCATTCTAGACATGACATTATACTTTTTGATGGGCTGTAATGCAGCTAATCAAATGTAGCTGTATAGTAGAGTGAGCTTGTTTATATTTCTGAGGGGAAATCTGATTGGGAGCAATTAAGCCATTTGGAAGTTTATGAAGTCCCTGTTGTGTGTTTTGGGATCATGTTGTTGTGTGGTACTTAACAGATGTTCTGACTAGAGCGTTGTTTTCAATCCTCGTAGCCTCATTTTATGAACCCTTTTACAACTACAGAGCCCGTTATTATGAGCCACAGTGTTTATGGCAATATTTCGTTCTTTTTTCTTTAGTTTTTGCTTTCTCATTCTAACTTTTACAAGCAGTCGAGAATTATTCATTTAGGCGTACAGTAGAAGTGCTTTCGGCTAGAATCATACTTGATAAACAGGCTGCGGCAAAAAGTACCAGTCCATCGCAGTTTACATGGATGTATTCTAGATAAATAGATAGATGCCAGACAAAGCTTAAAGGAAATTAAGGACATTACTCATTATTGTTAATCAAAATTGTATTTTGAGATGTGTACATGGACCAGATCTGGTCTGATTTAGGTGTGTAGGTGGACCCGTCATGTACTTGCACTTCAGTCATGACCTGTCAGCTTTGGGAATCGAATTGGCAACCCTCTGATCACAAGCCCAGTTCTCTGACCACCATGGATGTGTTCTATTAAGATTGAAGTATATACTGTTGCTTCTTTTGAAGTGTATATATGAACATGTTCTGTTCCAAGTATCGAAGAGGGTCTGAATTATTGTAATATATTTATGAAAACAGAGCAACATGGAAAATATTTTATAATGTTTAAACTGACTTCAGTTTCTTTTATTAATCAAAGATTTAGCCTGAAACTTCATTCAAATACTTTTTTGAGTCAGGCTCAAGGTCGATGTCGAAGGCCAGATGACATAGATTATCTTTTCAACCTCAATATGTGAGTATGGGTTCTACAAGGATGGATTCAAATCTGGTAGGCGAGCCTTTAATACGGATGCAGGGACCCACAGAATGCTACAAAATACAAAAGACCAAAAAACACTACAGATGTTGAAAGTATGAAGTGGTCATAATAATGTGACTCGACAGTGTTTAATTTTCTACCCATAGATACAACAGTTACTTTCGGTCGACAGTGACCAGAGAGACCAAAGTATTTGTGTGTCGTCCATTTGAACAGCATGAGATTGTATATTGTTATAATCAGACAGAGTAAATAATGGTTCACAATTATTTTTCTCTTCATAATGTGCTCATGGAAATCTTTACGCCTACATGTTAACACTGACATCCTTATCATCATCTCTTTCACTATACTGGCAGCCTTGTCCACTAGGGCCGGTGCCATATGTGTGACTGCGAGCGGTCAGCGGGAGCGAGGGAGTAGACGCCAGCCACAGCCATCTAAGTTGGCACAGGTGGCGCATGACATTGGGTTAAGCCAACACATCCGAGCAAATGCTGCTTAGTCAGCCCACTATTTTTTTGCTTAAGGAGCCCCGGGTCCGCACTTGGCTCAGGACTCCATCCCAGCCCCACACCTACATGCAAACTAACAATCAGATTGAGCAATGATGACAAATCTTTGCAGAAATGTGTACATATTACATTAATTTATTCATTAACAGATGAATCATTGGGCTGGTATTGATTGTTTTCATATTACAGTCCCATACTTGTAATCATTTAAAAGTAAAATGATTTAAAAAGCATTAGTGGTCTTCACTGTATCACTTTTAGATTCATTCTATAACATTTGCAGCTGTTCTTGAGCTTTATAAGGGTACTTTATCTTGGGCTTTGTGTATACCCTAGGTAGATGCCATTTCACAAAAGAACACACCGTTCTGACAAGAGAGAACGTTGCTCAGGTCCACTCACAGGCCACACTTAAACAAGGGGAACACTTTAACAATTGAGCCGTCCCTCCTGCCGTGAGCCTCATGCCATCGCTCTGGGGCGAATTTAGACATCACTTTTTATGTTCCTCCTGCTCCTCAGACACCTCTACTTTGAAACCTTGCATACAAATGCATGGAGGTGTTGTCCTGATTGATGGCAATTAGCATTTGGTAATGATAACAGATGTTTGAGGTGCCAGGAGGCTAGTACCTGCCGCCCATTCTGCCATCTGCCATGGGCACTGGGGGCCTGGCACAGAGGCTAACTGGCATGAGGTAGCAGGGACGGCATACAGGGTGAAGAGATGGAGTGTCGGTACATGGTAGTCTATCCTTGAATTGAAATGTCTTACTGCAGGGTGTAGCCACTGCTGGGTTCTTTTGGATCATTTGGTTGAAAATGCTCTGTGGTTATCATTTCTTAATTATAGATCATTTAAGATTTGAGTCAGTGCATTAAGACAAAGAAACGAAGTATGAGTCCCCACTGTTGTGTATTTGTTTTATTTACATTTTTTTTTTCATTTAAATGGCTCTTTATTGCAGAATTGATTGTATTTTTATTGTCCTGTAGCATAAACCAAATAAGAAATGGTCTTTGCATATTGATAGATCTTTTAATGTGTTGGGGATAATTGTAGAGCTGGAAAAATAAGAAACAACCTTAGAATACTGAAAGCTGATTAGTTCTTACATTGTTCTAAAATATTTTCTAATGGAGAATTTTAATTCTATTTATTATGTTGTATGTTTACTGTACACAGCGGTAACAAAAACTGAAGGAAACAAACCCTTCCGCAGTTTGAGAACTGGGCTAAAGTACCAATGTTCACTGAGGACAGACACACCCTCTTTAAAATTATTCAGATTCATATTAATGTCATTAATACACATCATTTTCTCCGGACCAGTGAATACACCACTGTGCACAAAATATAACTGAAATAGGAAGATCTCTCTCACTATATATTCTCCACATAGTCACCTGCCCTACATGGTGACCTAATATATAGGAATATTGTATTTTTTGTTTAATGTTGTTTGGTTTGAGGTTGAATGTGTTCGTTATGTTTAACTTCATGTTTTCTCTCTGTACTTACCATTACTGCTCTACTATGTGCAATACCTTAATTTACCAGGTACAACATAACCTGTCTCTCTG
>JAYDZG010000008.1:10507968-10518116 GCA_034509265.1 Microcambeva bendego | reverse complement strand
ATGTTACTCACCTAAACATTGGTGCAGATCAAGTACACACCTTCATTACACTAATTACAATAAGCTGGTAAAATGGCAGAGGTTTGTTTCAGCACAAAATTTCTGGAATAGTTTGAGGAACTGAGCTGACTTGGCTTCCAAAGTCAAGAAAGTGATAAACCGGAGGTGAGCTTCAGAGTGTTGTCATCTAACTCTGTAATATTATCTTAGAACAGCTTCTGAATGTACAAGTGTTTTTGTGACCTATCTGCTCTAATAAATCAGCTAGCTAGGCAATAGAGTTATTATTGCCTTCTCAGATACTGCAAGTTTGATTAGACAGAGGCTATGTCTATCATCTTTTCTGGTCAATCACAAACGTTCATAAAAAACTGGTGGAAAATCCCCATGCAATGATTGTAATGAAATTCATCATCGGAACATACTGCATGAATTGCTCGGAAATTATTTAAGGAACTAAACTAACTTGATTTTTAAATTCCTAATATCACAACTAACAAACACGTCTGATCCCCCGAAGTCTGTCCGTCCATCAATCCATCCCTCCATCCATCCATCCATTATCTTCCGCTTATCCGGGGTTCGGGTCGCGGGGGCAACAACCTAAGCAAAGAGGCCCAGACCTCCCTCTCCCTATCCACCTCTACCAGCTCCACCAGGGGATACCGAGGTGTTCCTAGGCCAGCTGGACAATATAATCTTGCCAGTGTGTCCTGGGTCTTTGCCGGGGTCTCCTCCCGGGGTGCCTGAAGTCGGCAACTTGAGGCAAGAGGTCCTCCAAAGTCATTGCAACTTAAAGAATCTGCTTTCAACAGCTTGTTTTTGCATGTTTATATTTAGTTGTAGATTAATCTCAACATAGTCCATACTGCCTCAATAAGTCTTGGGAAATTAGCTATTTTTTATTCCTAAAGTATGTACATTGATGTCATTAATCTAGTTTCTCTGGCTGTTGGTGGTAACATTTATTTTAATGCCCTGACACCATTCAGCCTTTTGTTTTATTAAACATGACTGTTCCCCCCTAACAAAATATCATTTCAGACAGGTCATACATTACCTGAGATTATTTTTCAGCTTATTCAACAGCATGTAAATAAAATTTTAAAATGTTGTTTTTGTTGGACAAGGAGACATGAAAAAGAATAAGATGAAGGATTCAGATATCAACAAATGAGATACATCAATAATCCCATCGGTACCCCTAACCCCATCAATGTTTTGTTTCGATTGCTGGTTCCGCTCTTAGGTGTCGTCACATGTCACTAACTTCATGACACAACCCTCCCTATTTATCCAGGCTTGGGCCTGGCACTACAGTGCACTGGTTTGTGCATCCTCGTGGTTTTAAAATATTTTAAAAAAGACTTCATCTTTTGATTTTAAAGTGTACTTGTAGCCTTAAATTCATACCTTGTTTTAAAAAGCTTCCAGGCACGTCCATTTACACTCTTATTAATTTAGGAATTTTCGTATGTCCTCATCTTAATGTTTTCCTAATTTAATTCAGCTTAAAATTACAAACTGTGCCCCATGACAAAACAGTTTTATCTTTGGAGGAAATTAAATACTACACATTTCAGTCTCGGGGCCTGCAGGTGTAAAAGACGAAGAATTAAAAGAAAGCCTTTTCTGTATATTTCTGATATATAGTATAAAGATTCCCTGCTTGTTTGGAAACTGGGGCCAGAATGCATTGGTCAGTGTACGCCTCTGGAGCAGACAGTGTTAAGGGCCGTGCTCAAGGGCCCAACAGTGGCTTCCTAGCATATTTTATAATAATAAAAAGACATAATTACGCCTTACTATTTAACTTAAACAGCTTCCTCACTGCACTCACTTATATATCAGTGTAGATCGGATCAAACCTTGACCAAAAACATTTTATTTTGAAGTATTTTCTATCATATAGAAATTTTCTAAAATTTCTAGATAATAATTGAGCAGTGTGATCATTTTTTTTCTCTTATATGTATTTTATATATTTTTCTGTGGTAAACACTATACAGTTTGTCTAATGGAAATAGTTTGCAGGAAGTTCTCAAAGACGGCTCTCTGACCTGCTGCCAATCATGTCGGCTAAGTGTGAAGGAGAGCTGGATTCTCTTTGGACTTTGAGTCACAATACCGGTGTAGAAAATGAGACAAGAGGTGTTGAAGTGGTAAATCTGTACAGACAAAACACGCTAACCTGAGGCGCTTTTCCACTGAAAGATCCCAATGGTTCGGGTGCGGCGTGGCAGAGGTTTAATCATGAGAAATGCGTGTACTCACTCTGGCCATGTATTTCGCCCGGAGCGTTTTAAAACCCTGTTAGCCACACTATGTTCTACCTGTTTGTTGATGGTGGATCTTTAAACTAGCAAAGAATTTATCTGTAAAAGCTTGAAAATTGTCTGGACTTTCAAATACAACACACCAGTCGTGCGCTCTATACAAACCCGAATCAGCAGTGACCTTAGCGAATCATCTTAAAATCAGCTCACCTCTTTAATCAATAACCCTCACCAGAATTTTCTACACCCTAAAACCGTCACATATATTTTTGAGAAGCAAAAATTTTATTTTTGTTGTTGTCACAGTATGTTTAATGTGGTTTATTACAAATATGAGCTCGAATGCTCTGTGATCTGACCTAAAACAGTTATTATTCAGTCTCTAACACTGTTTACGATGAATCCCTGAATCCAACTGTGTTTTTTCTGCCATTGCTTTGTCTTTTTACCGATTTAATATGTGGCTATCAGTTCTGGGTCCTTTATTTAGTATCCCTGATGGCTCACCTTCAAGACAGATCAATGCTGTCAGTCACTATAAACGAGAATCACGCTACCAGTTAAGAAGATTAGGTTAGTCTAGATCAGGTTAGAGCAGAGATGTCCAAATTACAACCATTTGCGACCCATTACCATTTATAAAACAGCTCAGGAAACATTTTAGAAATAAAATTCTTTCATATGCTCCCATTAGGTGTCACAACATTCATTTTTACACTGGATGCTATCCAGAAAAAAATTAATAGAAGGAACTCTGACCCATGCTTGGATATTTTTACCCTATCTGGCTTCTAGCAAAAAGGGTAAGCTGAACATTAATAGATCAGACAATGATTATAAAAGTAGCATTACATCTAAAAATCATAATAAAGAGCAGGCATCATGATTAGTAAAGCAAGCGCTTACTGATCCTGCCTAGAGGGGAACAAAAATGTATTTGCCCTTGCGCACCATGAGAAAGAGGGAAGCAGTGAAGAGGAGAATCTTCAAGGAACAAAGTCAAAGATTTGCAGAGATGGTAGAATGTCAAGGTTGACGGTTCTCCAGGGCATCATCCAATTTATTTACATTTGTGCTCAATATGGTTGAGATTCTTTTTGTTGGCATTTGAATAGGTAGTTTCATACACCGGGGAAGTAAATACGACTGACTATATCTTTATCTCTTTATCTGGCACCTTTATCTGGCACCATATTAGTCAGCAAATGAACATTTTATCCTCAATAAACATTTTATCTTCAAATTTGTTTTTAGAAGCAGGAAACGGGTGAGCTTAAGGATTTGAGTTTGACGAGGGTCAGATTCTGATGGCTCGACGACTAGGTCAGAGCGTCTCCAAAAAGGTGTCTGCAGTGGTCAGTATCTATCAAAAGTAGTCCTCTTTATCGTGGCACCTGATAGTGGCTGGGCAAATGACTGATGTTAGAAGCACTGGTGGCAGCATCATGGGCAGCCAAGGCTCACTGATGCACATGGGGAGTGAAGGCTGGCTTGTGTGGTCTGATCCATCAGACGAGCTACTATAGCTCAACGTAGCAAACAAAAACAAATTATTGGTTCATGTTTAGAGTGAATGAATTCTCGTGTACTTTTACTATCACATCACATGTCTTCCCCACACTGGTACCGAGGCCTTAAATTAGAGCTAATTGTTGATCAATTTTATAGTATAATATTTATACTGTTTAAATTGTGGCTCATTAGAAGGAGAAAAAAGTTTAAATAATAAATAAAATATATTTCTTTGAGTATTTATTTTTAACTGAAGAACACAATTTTACAAAAATATAATCTATAGAGTGTAGCCAACATTTCTTGACGTCATCTGAAACATTATTATAACGTTATTATAAGACCACTGAAACTGAAAATGACACAGATAAAACATTAAATATCTCCTGTCAAGACAATGGATCTGCGGTCTCTTTTTCCTTCTTCATATGTTCTCAGGATGGAGTTGACACTTGTAGCAGTGTGGCAGCTGGACCCTTCCTGCTCTTTCTTTCTGTTGTGTGTCTGTCTCATTATATGTGGATGGTGAACTAGCGGCAGATTGCCAGGTGATTGCTACTCTCTCAGTGTAGCCATGAAGTCTTGGTCTGTGGATGAGGTGCGATTGACATTTCTCTCTGGCCCTCTGCAGGGTGTCTGTAAGGATCCTGAACCCATTCAGACTGGCTCCGAAATCAAATCACTGCCGCTGCTACTGCCACCACTCACTGGCTTCATCAATTATTTAGCCTCAGCTTGAGTGAACCAAAAGGCTGAGGGAATTTGATTTTGCTGGTACCTCTGGCTAGTCAGACCTTTGGCATTAGCTTGTACAAAGACACTGTTAGAAGTTGTGATGTAGCAGATTTTATTCTGACCATTATTATGTCTTTTTTATGCATTTTTTAAAAGATCAAGATGATAGTAGTGTGCTTAAAGAAAGCGGTTATCCTTCACTGAAATATATATCACTTTGGATCATTAAAAGACATCAAACTCACTTTGGCAAGACGCTTTCTTCTTCTTGTTTTTATGTCGGGTGCCCTTCTTGACACAATCCTCCCTATTTATCTGGGGACACTTCAATGCCTTGGTTGATGCATCCTGGTTGTTATGTACCAATATGACGATTCAGTTTCTCTAATAAACCTGGCTACATGTTTTAGACTGTTGGAGGAAACTCCACACATAAAGGACCTGGACCACTCTGGCAAAATGTCTTAGTTTAAGCTTTAGAAATACCTTTTTTAAACGTAGTTGTACTCCATTGTACACTGTTGCTGTACTGTTTGTGTCACTGTTATGTTCTTTATTCTGTGTTAAAGTACTGTATTAGTTTTTTCTACTATTTCATTTGATGTACCAAGACAAATTCCTTGTCCAAGGACTCATAATAAAGATTCTGTTTTTTTATCAACCTTACCTTGATTACCAGTTGAAAGAATCTTCATAACAAAATGTCCCCACCATATTGTGCACTGAGAATGAGCTCACCTGTCTGTTGTGACTTCTTCTCACACATAATGTTTGGAAGGTAACAAACCTTTCTGCCACTTGATAAGAAATCCAAGCATTATTTCAAATATTTCTTTTAAGGTCTTTACTTGGTTTAACCTAATAAACGTATCAACAGAATGACCCTTGTCAGTTGGTATTTTTGAAATCCTTTTGCTGGACTGGACTGAGCTCTGAGGGATGTTGAGTCTTGAGTTTCTCTTGTCACACTATCAACTCACAGCAAGAAGGTCCTTCGTTTGATCCCTAGGTGTGTTCAGGGTTCTTTCTGTGTGGATAATAAGTGGTTATATAAGTGAATGTATGAGCATGTGTGGGTCTGCCCTGTGATGAACTGGGATAGGCTCCAGGAACCCCGTGAACCTGTTTGAATAAACGGTTAAGACAGTGAGTGAGAAAATCATATCGAGTTTATGGTTCTGATGCATGGCACTGCAGAATTAATTTCCATACGTCCTCCAGTTTGCAGCGGATTTGAAAGTATCTTGGGGTTATCCTTAGTAATTAAAGTTTGATTTGATCGAAGCACGAGAAATCTTTTCCTGTTCCAGTTTTAATTAGACGACAAGCCCCTGGTCCCTGGTCTATTGCAAGGGCATCAACCAACTTTCTAATGCAATCCTAAAGCTTTTTAAATTCAATTTAGGGGATTTATTGGACAGAAGCAGCTTTTGGACAGTGCAGGGATAACCATCTTGTCTGCAGGCTCCCCATCTCATAATGCCGTTGGGACAAAGCAGAGGCAGAAATTTAGAGCTGTAGCCCTTACTTTCCATAGCTGCACCAGGCTCTTTACTGTAGACGATTGAACCCGCTATCAGTTCCACAACAGAAAGGATGTGTTAAACGTCGCCAGCTGTACTCAACAGCTTATTTGTCGCTCACCTATCTATCACCGGAGCAGAGTTCTGGCAGCATATGCAGAACGCCATTTCATAATGATAAAGATCACATCTCTGCTCCAACTTGCGGTGCAGATAAAAAAAGAATAATACATTTTCCCTCAGACTGCCTCGTCCTACCTTGTGAATTTCTCTGCAGCGAAAACCATTTGCGAGTATTGCTCTAGTGCGATATGATCTTTACCATACGTTTCTGGAGGTCAGCGCCGACACAAAAACAAGGTCAAGCGCGACATGATGTATCATTTCTCTGTCTGCCTCAGCCAAACAACTACCCACTTGAAAACGACAGGAGTATTCAACCATTCGTCTTAAACATGTGAAAGGCCTTTCAGATTGGATTTAAAGCCGGGCTAGTTCAGGGTGCTTGTATCTGCTGATGAAGGGCTTTTCCGTTCTCCGGGATGCCGTGTATTTATGCACGCTTCTTTTTGAGAAATGATCGGGTCAGCGCAGGGCCTCGCTATCACGTTGTGGGATCCGGAGTTTGGTCTTGATTTAACAGACATGTAGTCTTTGCTGTGCTAAGTGTATGTTGGCTATGTTATTCTGACAGAATAAAGGACGGTCCTTGGGCATCTCGGGTGTCCATGTTATGATGTCATAAATGCAGATCAACAGTGCTGGGATACTTAAATTAAACCAGGGTATCCATGATTTTGGCTGTGTCCCAAACCACACACAACTGTCACAGCCATTGTGTCCAGTTATTATGTAATTTAAAAAGCAAACCTTGTCATCCCTGCAGTGACATCATAATGATGTCACAATGAAATGTAACACATTCTCTTAGCTTGTGTTGTTTTTATATTGCTTCGCAAAGCCTCCGATCAGGAAGAAAGGCAAAATGTGCTGCTGAAGCCTTAAAAATTCCATTTTTTAAAAACATCTAAACAGATTTGCTTGGGTTTGTAAATCAGATGACTGGGTGGTAGGATAGGCAGCTTCTTCTTTGAATAAAGATGAGCCTGTTTGTGTATTGGATGGAACACAAGACTGAGAGCATGGCCCAGACATCAGTCCCAGGGGAAGGATGTCCTCCTGGAGCAGCTGGATTCTGTAGCATGGGATTGGTAAGTCTGGATTGACCTCTGCCACTGGAGCCCTCAATAGAAAAGTGATTTGAAGATCTGCCAGCTTGTGTTATAAACATTCTCTAAAAGTTTTGATCATAGATGCACTGCCATGTGCATTATAAACACTTTCTATGAGGACTAATCACACAGTCCATAGTAACAAAAGGTCTAGAGCTGTAGTCAAATCTATCACTACTAATTATAGTATATGCATACAGTATATAGTATAAGTTTCATTTTTCATCATTAAAGTGTTTCTGAGACTTATTTCAACAAGGTGAAAATACACATTATAAAATAACTTAAATTAAAAAAAATAATAAGAAGAATTGTAACAATAAAAAATAAATAAACATAGATCCACAAATAAATAATAATATCAATAATAATTTGACGATAACAATACATATTAATGATACATAAATTAAAACATTATTAAATAAATAAATACCATTATAATAATAATCAACATGTATATTTTTTATGTTGGCCAAAAACATTTTATTTACCTGTATTGTCTCATCTTAACCACTGTGTCATATTAGGATGCATAGACAGACATAGACAGATGTTACCAGACACACAATTATATTTTTGGTTTTTATTCATTAGGGTATCATGACCTGACATAACAGTGAAATATACTGACACTGACCACTGAGTTACTGTAGATGCTGCTGCTGATGACAAACAAATGCTTATTATTTTCTTGCAGGGTATCATCCAATATTTTTGCATACATAGCGAACCAGCACTATATCCGTATGTGCCAGGGAAAACTTTTCCTTTGTGGCCTAAAAGAGGACTGGGCTTGTGATCAGAAGTTTGCCGGTTCGATTCACAGAGCTGATAGATCACGACTGAAGTGTCCTTGAGCAAGACACCCGACCCCTTACTGCTCCCCGGGTGTCAGTGGTAAAAAAAAGAGTCTTCTAAAAACAAAAACTAATCTGGGTGCCTGTTGTATCATTCTGGATGAGAATAAAGTCTTCATTGTTTTTTTCAATGAAATTCAATATCTGATTCGGCTGCATTCGAGGTTTATTGATAAGAAAGAAAGAGAACATCTCATCGTCTTCCAACCTGAAGGAGAGTCGCATAAATTGTAGCCTCCTAAATTAGCCTTCAGTTTGTAGACATAGCACGGCATTAGCTGCAGACAGAAATGCCCTGCATGGACTCCTGAAGAAAAGAAGGTTAAGAATGCTGGACTTGGAGATTTAAATATCTCAGCATTAAAATGCACAAAGCTGGAGCATGTCTGCAGGGGAGGCTTTGAAAAAATTTTCCACCTCGTCTCTTTTATCTCAACCCTCACGCTCAGCCTTGGGACACGCAGGGTTCCCCGCTGAGAAAGGGGCTGCGATGTGCTACCTCACACTGCACCCGTACACTCAAACACCAGTAATTATACACGCTCTTGTTTTTTAAATGCAACCAGCCAGATGTAAATAGGAAAATTGTGTTTTACTCTGCTTTTTATTTTTGGCTTTGTTACACTTCTTTGAACTGAGGTCGGTACGAAGAGGTTAAACCTTTTTCCGGAGCTTCTGAGCTACTGTACCGAGTCAGCTTAGATATGAAGGTCATTTAAATAATTCTGCAGTCTTCACATGCCTTGCAAAGACATAGCTGTATAGACGCTATATAAGCATAAGGATGTGGATGCACACATTTGCTTTTAAAGCTGAAGGAACCAGATTTACATTACCTTACATCGCAGTGTTAATGTTTTAAGGCTTTTACATAGACTTTGGAACATCTGTAGATAAAATTTATGATAGTCCTATCTGTGCTGGGTGGGGTTGGAATCAGGGCTTTGTTTACATCAAACGGAGCGCTTGAGTGGGGACAAAGTCGAACCATTTCTCAAAAGATTTAGTGTCTGCATAGGGTCTTCATGCTATTCCTAAATCTTGCCCAGACTACTGACTACTGATCGTCCTCTGCCAAACCTAATAGTAGCACTCTCTTTTCGTTACCAATGCTAAAATTGTCCTAAGTAAGCATCTCTCTCTCTCTCTCTCTCTCTCTCGCTCTCTTTCGCTCCCTCTGTTTGTGTGTGTGTGTGTGTGTGTCCTGTGATGTCTTTTCCCCAATAAACTGGACCTACTGTGACACTGTCAATGATGAAGCAGGGGTAAAACAGACAATAGATGAATGAATAAATCTAAAGATCCAGGATCAATCCTTGCGTCCGATGACTGTGTGCTGCGTTTAAGTTTCTTATTTTCTTTGATCACTCAACTTTTTTTCCAGTCATAATGATGATCTGAGTAAAATTATAATAAAAACACATAAAAAGAAGAAAGAAAATGGAGTCACTGAGGAATTTTCTATCTTCTGCGTGTCACCTCTCTTTTGGACCATGTCAGACAGATCTAGTAAGTACTTAGAGCAAACGAGTGTAACAGCCTGACCTCTGACTAGCCGCGAATTCATTTCAAATAGGCCAATTTTTCTAAAATTACAATGTCCAACCATAGCAAAGAATGAGTCATGCCTATCTGTGGAGCATTTGTAAAATGTCAGTGTCGTTTGACCTTCACTTCAAACTCCATCAGTTATTTTAGCCAGACAACTGCATATTCTCCTGATTCTGTTCCTCAGGTTTTAATTAGTAAAAAGAGAAGTTTGATTCAGTTATTTAGTGTGTGTGTATATGTGTGTGTGTGTTATTTTGGAATTGATTGTGAAATTTATATGTGTTCCAGGATGAGAAAGCTATATGATATTATACTAAATTATATTCAGCCAGCAGAACAAATGTTAATGTGTCATTACTACATTTATCAATAATAAAAATTTAAAATGATTATTATTAGAATTGTCATATTAATAATAATAATAATAATAATAATAATAATAATAATAATAATAATAATAAT
>JAYDZG010000008.1:10428355-10439717 GCA_034509265.1 Microcambeva bendego | reverse complement strand
TTATGGACTTCTCATGTGCATACAATGCTCTCCACTGACACTCTTCAGGTGGAAATATTAAATGTAAGTCAGGAGCTAGCTTTCATCAACCACGATCTCCTGCCTGTTCCTGTCTCTCCTTTTTTAGTCTCTCACTCAGATCAATAGTTCATTAAATAAAGATGGCTTCTCTTAGTACTCACCAGACTCGGACTGCTGAGTCATGAGTCATAGCGTAACAACACAACACATCGCTTTAGGGCGATCGCTGCATCTATGATCCAGTTTTTTCATCCACATGCCCCTTGCAATATGGGATTCAGCTTCTATCTAGGACAGTGGTTCTCATCCAGGGAGTAAGGAACATCTAAAAGGCCACAGTCAGTCCAGAAGGGGTCAGCATTAACTAAGTATTACGTTAAAGGTCTTTATTAAAATGAGAACTTCTGGTATCTATAAAGTGAATGCTTTGGGAGCATGCAGGCCGAAGGAATGTGTTGGCTCTATTGAATCATGGAGCTGACGATATACCCAGGCCCCCATGCTAAATCAAAATCCCCTGACCGTTCCTGTCCTCCAGGCAAGTTAACCCCATTGGTAAATCACTGTCATTTGTCATCAGCTGCCAAAAGCTGCCACGGATGATTACAGCGGTGTCATGTCTGTGATACAATTATGTGGGCTTTATAACTGAGCGAGTCAAGTTTAGTGTTAGCCGTCCGCTTCTCTGCCTCTCGTCTTTACTGTACATCGATCGTGCTCACTTATTTTCTATCAATCAAGATTATCTCTTCACTGCCAGCAGCTACAGTTAAGCACAACTGTAGCCTCCGTTAATCCTCTCAATAGTAGAACGGATATATTAATCAGCCATTTTATAACTATTTATCCCAAATAAAGCAAACAGATGAGCGGTTTCAGTGCCGTTTAAAAGAATGTGTGTACTGTAAATAGTGTCGAATTTCTATTTGACTCCTTACTTTGCTAAAATGAAAATCATCATAAATATGAACTTCTCCAGCTGAGGATATTAAGAGGTATTCATGAACGATGGTTACAGTTAACAGCAAACGCTTAAGCAATAACCAATCCAAGACAGCTTCTTGCTTCTATCTATAGCCAACTTAAGCGACTTTTCCTACACCACTTATCTAATTGAGATGATATTTGATCTTGAAATATACATTTCTGACTTCACTAATGCTTTTGTTGAACTGTTAAACCAATTTCTGCTTCGTGCTCCTAAATTATTGCAAAATATGGTACATGTGGATTTCAAAAATAATTATATTGTTGTAGTTTGACCAAATAGTAAAATAGCTACTTGCTACACAATGCACCACATGGTGTCTCATACAACCACATCAATCTGACCCTTTCATTTAGGAAAAACATATTAATACAGGAAATATCATGCATGTAAATCCAACTAAACAACAAATCTCATTGAGATTGCCCTTGCAGTACAAATGTCCGACTTCACTTGTGCTTTTGTTGCAAAGTAGAACCAACCCCTGTAGTCATGCTGCCAAAATGTAGGTACATACAGAAATGAAAGACTGCCGTGTTTAAATACTTTTGACCAAACAGAGTAGAAAGCTGCTTGCTAAACTATGCAATTTTACACTTTGTGATCTCGATGACGGGCACAATAATGTTGTCAAAGTTGCTTTCCTAGCGTCTTGACCATGTAAAATAAGACTTCGCTTGCAAAGATTTTTACTGTATAATGCGGCCTGTTGAAGCACTGCTGCTGTTTGCAAAAAATGGATAAATAAAAAAATATAGGTTCCTCCAGGAAGGAGCTCAAGGGAAGCTTTATGTTTTATTTACAATCAGCTAGCAATACATTTCTTATGGAGGCGGGTGGGATAAGGGAAGGGCCAGTCTGGCCAGGGATACGAACGGCAGCCCGATAGCACTGAATGAGAGAGCACAGGGAGCAGAGTATCATTTGATATAAATAAAACAAGCAATTGGATGAAAATGATGTCGAATGAGGATCCAGGCACTGGCGAGCCGGTGGAGAGACCTCTGGCCAGGCTTGTATCTATAAGCCTTATGTATTTTGACAGTGCAAGCACCCCCGTGGCCAGGCAGCGCTCGGGCTGCAGAGTAGAACATACATTTACTCTTCCCCTCTGGTATCAAGTGGAAGAGTCAGCAAGCGTCCAATATCCAAAGAGAGCAACATGTTTTATTTACCTCCATTTAAAGCAAATTCCCTGCGCTGCTGCGGCAGTTATCCTGGTGCTGCATTCAGATATTATGCTGTTTGTCCCTCCCTCAGCTCAGTGATTCATTTATGTAAGAGATGGAGAAGACTGGGAGAAATATGGAGATGAAAATACTGAGAAGCGAATTGAATGCTGGTTTGTTTATGCCCACATTTTCATCCACTTTATGCTTGGGAAAAAAAAGTAAAATATTGTATAAGCCTTGGGGAACCGAGAATGGCCTTTTCGCGCCTGTAGTCGTTTGCAAATATAGTTTTCTGTTTTACTGTGTTCATTTCATTCACTTTGCTTAAGTTGCTCTGAGCTGATGTGATACTTTTCTAACTCTGATGCGAATTTTCTTCTTTGCTTGGTTTACAACATGCACACGTTTGGTGCCTCAAACCATTTTTTATTATCAGTTTTTATTATTACACCCTTAGAATCCATGCATTGTTCGAACATGTCGACATCCTTCAGTCCCGAAGTTTTTAAATTTTACAGATCCAAACCGTTCCAAACTGACTATACAATTGTTTAAGTATGAACGTATGAATAATTAACTTAATTAAGAAAGCTATCTATCTATAAATCTAACTATCTATCCATCTATTTGTACTGGGGGTGGAGTTTAAAAGGCGTTGAGTTTCAAGGTATTTTTTCCATGAGGAAAATTGTATGTGGAACCTGTTAATGCATTCCATGGTCCCATGTAACTCAATATAATTGGGGCTGAAGAAAAATAATAAGGTTATTTCTACACGTATACACTGAAAATAACACTAGTACAAAATACAAAACACTAAAATATCATTGAAGACCGTAAAATCAATAAAATCAATGAAATCAATAAAACCAATAAAACATTAACTTTACTTCTTTATTATTTCATTATGCTCATTTAAATTAGAACTTTTAACTTTTTTTGTGTACTTAAAACACGCATGAGAGATTCAATTAGAAGAGAAAAGTTGTCATCAATAATAATTTGGAGAACTTTTCTCACTCTTTTAGTACATTAAACCACTTTTAAATTTATTCTTTATAATAAGCGTACATATAGAATGAGATTCTGAGGTACACAATGATCTCCCAGTTATCTTTTTCCAACCATTTTTTTCCAAATATGCTGTTACACTAAACATATGATTGATGTAGAACTTCCTCATGACTTCTTGAAGCTTAAGAGATTAAATCAGCCCCAAGGCGGAATTAAATTCAAAATTCCATATGTCACATATCGTATAGGACAGAGTGTTTTGGAAACGACTGCTTCTCTGAAACATGGCAGTTAAATTAAATACACACGCACGCTCAATCTCTAGCCATCACATCTGCTTTCTGAAAGTGGTTTTAAATAAAGGATGCTCAGCCTATCTGTCTAAAGAGCCGGGGTGTACGGCGGAGTTTAAACAGGCCTAGTTAAGAGACCGTCACCGTTCCAGCCTCCCTTTGAAAGGCTTGAAAGGTGGGCAGGAGCTTAACTGGTCAAGGGTAGACCAGAAGTAGCATATTTGGCTGTAAAGCCAGACAGCCTGTAGATAGGCTGAACCTCTGTTGATTGGCAGACGTAATTAAGGCCCTGGCATTGATGTGATATATTTCATTTAACATGACCAGCCCCCCACCCACTTCAAATGAGCAGCATGCACCCCCCCTGTCTTACATCAGTACCAAGCCAGAGGCCATGACGGACACTGTCACCTGTGGACAGCCATCTGGAACACTGGTTATCCTAAGTTAATATCCATCACCTGTCAGACCCCGATTTGCCATCCAGTTTAGCTGAAATGCACCACCGACCCATCTTCCTCAAACCCCTTAAGAGTTAATTTACCAGTCTTCCACCTCAATATCAGCCCGGTGTAAGGAGACGAAAAAAGAGGAGTGCAGACTTATCGATTTATCTGAAAGACTCCCGCGAACATGAGGATCTCCGCTGACCTCAGCACTTCTCTCAGTTAAGACAAAGGAGCAGATAGAACAGCTTTTGAAACTGTCCCACAAAGTGCTTTAGATGGTTTTGGGATTAGCTAATGTTGAGATGGCCTTGTGAAAAGCTCGAGAAGGAGAAGTACTGTGATTTATGTTTCAGATTTATGTTTCAGTTTTTTTCCTTTGGTAAACCTTGAAGATGAGCATTTTCAAAACATGTTTTGATAAATACCATCCATCCAATTAGCTTGCCTGTACTATTTTCCTGTTTCTTGACCTCTTGACTGGACCCATTAGCCCCGGACAAGTGTCATGTTATGCTTGTTTTCTAAACACCAGGCTGGAAGACCAAAAGGGTATTTGTATAAAATGTAAGGGGTCCTGCTCAGACTTGCAGTTTAGCTCTACCTCCACATTACATTAACACCTTTAAGAAAAGCACGTGTCACAGAGTGCAATTAATTTCCAGGACATATTTCTTATACCCAGACCTAAACTGACTTTGCAAACAGTATACTTTTTAATGCATGTAGAGTATGAGTAACGTCGGCTTTGCATACAAAGAGCCACGCCCTGATCTTGCTCGTCCACTGTCTGTAAAGATGCTGGGCAACCAGGGTCCTTACACAGCATCGATAACCCCATTAATTTTGGTTTTTTTAATCTCCTCTGGCAGACTATGTTCCCTCAGTTGCCACAGAAAATTGCATCCTGGTCTTTGCACAAACTCACCTGTTACTAATTCACCTGCTTATTATGGAGAATATGAAAACTGTACCTCTAAACTGTTTTGTATGTAAAAGTTTTGAATAAATGGATAAGAAAGGAATACTAAAGCTACTTTTATTCCGGAATACAAACAGTGCATTCTGTGATTAGACATGCAACAATGTAGTCCACTGGATAAATAATATAATTACCATTATTTGTAGTTGTTCCTCCGTGCGGCTCTTTACATTTTGCCCATGACAGGGCATTTGAAATGTGAGCAACTCTTACCCACTGATTATGGAAAGAAAAATAATTAAGGATTAGAACAGGTTTTGATTATTGTTAATGTATAGTTTCTGCAGTTGTATAATTGTGAGTTGCGAAATTAATTACCTTTCATAGAAGCCAATCCCTACGTGGGATTATAATGCATGCGTTAAGCCTTTAACTCTGACAGATTTGTACCAAATGTCTGAAATTAGACTCAGTGCTTAGGGAGGCAGCTCACATTAGTGTGTTATTTGGCGGCTTTGCAAAACCAATTACTGGAGGAAAAGAATCGTTAATTATTTAGCTTAGACCACACATTCAGTTCGGTAAACAAATTACACCTAAAATACTATAAGAAAGCTAACATGCTATCAAAAAAACGAGTTAAAGCTAGTTTGCAAAATTCCTAATGGCTGTTGTAGAGAGCAGGTTAGACTTGAGGCTGGAGATTTATTCTGAGATTATATCTGTCTGTGAGTACTTGCTGAGGCTCGTTTTTATGTTTATTGCCTTGGAACATTTTTATAAAAGACATTAGTAATAAAGCAGGATTATAGTATTGATTTGTTCATTGTTTAAGGTCTACCTGAGTAATATACAGCTTTATATAGCTCATGGCATCACAGCTGAAGTCTACGTACACACATGCAAATGAACGTCTCAGTGTTCTTTTTTATAAAACAAATGAATAATAACTCGCTTTCTTAACTGCTTATCCAGTCATAGTCGTTCGCTGGAGTTTATCTCAGCTTTTAAATGGGTGCAAGGCACACAGAAACACCCTGGACGGGGCACCAGTCCGTTAAGGTAGATACACACATACACAGGATCTTCCAAAGGAAACTTTGCCCAGAAACCACCTGGGGATCGAACCCAGGACCTTTTTGCTGTGAGACAACTGTGGTAACCGCTTAGCAACCGTGCCTCCCATAATAATTATAACCTTTAATGGGCCGGCACGGTGGCTTAGTGGGTAGCACTGTCACCTCACATTGAGAAGGTCCTGGGTTTGATTCCTGGGTGGGGTGATCTAGGTCCTTTCTGTGTGGAGTTTGTATGTTCTCCACATGTCCGTGTGGGTTTCCTCCGGGTGCTCTGGTTTCCTCACACAGTCCAAAGACATGGTTAATTAAAGACACTGAATTGTCCTGTAGGTACCTGCGATGGACTGGTGCCCCATCCAGGGTGTTACTGCGTGCCTTGCACCCATTGAAGAGCTGGGATAGGCTCTTTAATGTGAACTTTTTAACTTGATGTGAATTGGCATAATAGTATTTGTATTACATAATAGTAAAATTGTATTTATTATGTTATTTATTAGGTTTATGTGATGTAGAAAGTTTTTAAATGATTTAACTTTGTGTCATGGCTTCCTAATTCCTTGTGGTTGTTAATGGACTGGAGACTGATTTTAATATATAAAAACCCACAGTTAAAATCAAAGCAAGTCCCTTAATCTTCAATCACTTAGACAGTATATACTAAGCAAAACAAAGCTTTTGAACAACTGAACTCATTCTCACAGAAGAGAAGCTGAGAATTCTTAGAAAAAAGCATTTGCTTTTATGAGATATCCCATAAAGTCATAGTGAGATGTGCAAATTCTGCCATATAAGTTGAAAAGAATAAGCTTTTGGGTCAAGCTGGACGAATATTCCAGTATTGTTTGTCCTTGAATGTCTTTGGCCAGTCTGTTCGAGTCTTCACTGTAAATCTTTAAATCTTTACTGTAATCTTTCCACTCCAGTCACTCTTACTGCTGTCTTCCCCATAAATCTCAGCTGGACTGACAGGCTGGCTGGGTGTTACAGGCCTTGTCGATAGTGGATGTTACACACACTAATGAATTGCTTATAAGTGGACCACTGGGAACAGGAAATGTGTTACACAGTGTGTGAGGCATGGTGGAGCTTGTCATAATGCAGTGCTGAAGATAAGCATATTTTGACTGCATTTTTCCACTGCTCCACACACACACACACACACACACACACACACACACACACACACACACACAGATCTCTGTGTGAGCTCTTTAAAGCATTAAGTGTAGTGTGTATGGGAGCCAGGTGTCCAATAGAGCAGATCTTTTAGCCTAAGATCCACTTCCTCACCTGGATCATATCACATAGCGCATTTACTGCAAGAGAGCTCGGCTGCATCGGTGTATGTGTACACACTGATATTAGGGACATTGTGTGTGTGTGTGTGTGTGTGTGTGTGTGTGTGTGTACTGTCTCTGTTTGTTTTCCAGTTTCTTTTATGAAGAAAAGCTCAGCAAACAAACAGATTATTTGTGTCGTGCCAGTGAGTCAGAGTCTCATCAAAGCCCTCTTAATGAGTTCAGGAAGATAGTTATGAGATGTAATATTTATGAACTGCTTTGTTTACACTAAGCCCAAACCCACTGAATACTAACTTTGCCCAAACAGAACACCTGACATCTTAAGTTCTGATGTTAAAATTTAAAAAATACAGAGAATAGTTGAGAGCGAGAGAGAGGTACGAACTGTATAATTTTTGTTTCACTTAATATCTACACAAATAATAATTTGGCTCTGAGGCCAAAGAAAGGTAAGCTAGTGAGCTGCTTTTAGCTAGTGTATAGAACACAAGATCACTTTTAACAAGCCAGAATTCCATTACTTGAGAGAACATATGAGCAGTTATAATAAAGAGAAGCTTTGTATTCTTGTGTCATTTTTTAGTACATTAATTCACATTAAGTTTTTATGATAAGTGTTTTAGACTCAGAAAAGCTTACTCTATCAATTTCTTAGCCCCCCTAGTTGTAATAAAAGCTTTAATTTGAACAGTAAGGAAAATCCAGCTATAGACAGACATGTGGATGGTTTCAGAGTGGATTAGACTTATTCAACACAAATGCAGATTCGTGCTTTGATGATTTTTCACTGCACTGCTCAAGACGAGTGCTGAACAAAGTGGCAATTCATTCCATTTAAGCATTAGTTTAATTTTGACATTTATCACATCTTTAAAGTTCTAGTAGAATGAACCATTGAGAACAAAATACGAGGTTGAGTCAGCAGAGTATGTAATAAAGCTTAATGTAGTTTAACACAGCTGAGAATGTGTTTTAGTGATACTGTATTTAAATGCAGTTGCATCCTCTTGTCATTAAGAAAAAGCTATGCAGAAAGAGGTGGAGAAATAAATCCTTCATAACATCCTATAAGGTCAGAACATGTGGTTATGAAAAAACGATGGTGAGAGCAGCAGGAAGTGAGGTAGAGATTTGATATCCCAGAAAATACATGTGGTGCAAAATAGCAGAAAAGTACTAGGAGCAGATTCTAAATATACACATTTACATTCTGAGTCATCCCATGCACAGCTCCATGCAGAGACAGAGAGACCAAGATAAGAGGAAGAAGAAGAGTGGTATCTTTCAGGATGTTTCCTTTGTGTCTATGCGTCCTCATTTTGTAGCCCTTATGGGGTCCCAGGAACCAAGATTAAAGCTTAATTAATCTTTTTGAGATGCCTGTGTATTGCAGTGTATTTAAAGCAAAGCTTTTATGTATTCCTAAACAATTATTTGACCTGGATTTAGTTCTCATTGCACATACTGTATTTCGGGATCAATGGAGAATATCTTACTGTTTTAACAAGCAAGCAGCATCATTTAATTATTGAGATCTGTTGCAATCAAAGATTCACAAAACAAGCAAGACTTGAGTTCGGCTTGACAACAAATAATCAAACTGCTTTGCAAACTGGACCAGTGATGGAACAAAAATAAACACTAATAAAGGGAATATAACTGCCCTTGAGAAAGGTCCTTAACCTTCAACTGTAATGTCACAGCTCTGTGTCGCTTTGGATAGAAGGGTCTGCCAAATGTAAAACAATTTCATTGTAAAATTCAACAAAGCTTAAGTTCAGTTGAAGCGATTTGTGAATATTTTGACCATTTGTAACTATTTTTACATGATTAGGACATTTACAGCAGCTTGCTACATTACCCTTGTAGATCTAGTGAACTTCTTAGGTAAAAGGTAAAAATGATTCCTTTACATCGGAGTATGATGCATTTTTGTTAAACATGCGTTCAGGCCTGTCCTAGTTTTTTTGTGAATTATCATTGAGCCTCTTCTGGACACATTCCAGAAGAATGGTTGGCTATAAGGGAGCATTTTGGGCAGATACATGATGGACCAGTTATGTGCATCTGGTATGCACACCTGTCCCCCTATCTAACCTCTCTCCCACTCCTGGCTCTGTGCAGAGATGTGAGAGGCCGTGCATAGACCTGCCCCAGCCCAGAGGGGAGTGTGTGTGTGTTCTTGGTGGGTGTGTGGGTGGATGAAGAAGAGGGAAAGGTGTTCCAGGCTGGCAGGGTTAGTCAGGTGCAAAAGCTAATTCCTGATCCGTGCAGTTTAACGTGCAGGGTACATGGTTGATTTGGCAGAACGTCGTGCAGAGCTTGATTTTCCTACTTTCTGTTGGTCGATAACTTCTTCTGGGTTGATTTATTAGGATCAATGACTTTTTTAAGCCATTGTACCTTTCATACCTTTGAATGGTATAGTTGCACTTGTGCTGAATCTAATCTAAAGACTTTCTGTAACAGCCTTTATTCTTGTTAAACATGGCTGTAAAGATTTACTCCTTTCATGCCACAAGGGAAAGATTGATTTTCCAATGGTCCGTTCATCAAATGACTAGGGTTTAATTAAAGCCACAGCCAAGGAGTCAGAGCCACCGTCTCCAGCACGACCCCAAACCCCCAATCTTTGATTGAATCCTGTCTTAATTGTAGATCATGTATTAAAGTATAATTCAATTTACCAAATGTTTTGCTTAGCTCACTAGACCAACAAATTCAAATAGCTTAAACCCCTCTTAAGAAGGTGTAAAAAATGTATGGCCATGTATTCTATCCATCTTTTAAAACAGATGACAGTGGTCCTATAATTTTATTAAAAGCTGAAAAGTATTGGTACTCTAAAACTATGCAGAATTTAATTTCTCAGCCCCATGGCTGTACTGAATGTGCTAAATTAAATCAAACTGGGTTTTAATGGTGCGAAACCAACCATGAACTGCAAGTCTGGAAGTTTTCTTTTTATAGAATGCATAATTTTCTCATTCCTGTTTATTAGCAGAATTACTGCAAAATGATGTTACGCATTCCACATTCTCACTGAAGTCCATGTAGTGATCACACGTTTGGTACGCTAGATATTTAATGTATTTGATAAGTATTTTGGCACCAGACCATAAGCTTTTTAGACATCTCATTTCAGTGGCCTGTTGTATAACAACAGCCACTCTTTTCAGACATTCACTCACAAGACTTTGAATCGTGCCTATCGGAATTTGTGTCTGTTTAGTCGAAAGAGTATTTGCATGGCTGGGCTGTGATGTTGATGGAGAAAGTCTCAGTTGATGTTTCATTTGATGTGATGCTGTTCAGTGGAGCTGAGGTCAGGACTCCGGATCCTGGAGTTTCTTTGAACTTTGTCTGTTCAGATGAAGAAAAACTAACAGCCCAAAACACAATCCAAGCACTCACAATCAAAAAACAGGCTAAAGCCGGCCGATCTGTGAAAAGTCTGTGGTAGACGAGGCTTAAAGGACAAGTCGAAATACAAACAGGCTACGGTCAAAATCACAAGACCATATTGTCTTAACAAACCACTCAGTGCAGACTCGGGTTTGGCCCTGATACCTTACACTGATCTGCAAACACAAGCGGGTTTAAACAGGTAGCAAACAAGGACACAGCAAATGCACAACATGTGCAAAGGATCAGGGTAATTAGGGAAACTCAAAACAGGTAGGAAAACGAGACAGGTGGAAAATAAATCAGGGCTGAGTCTAGTGCGAAGCATTAACACTTAATTTTTGGCTTAACCAGTAGGCAACAAACACACTGATTAACTCAAATTAAGTTTGCTAAAGAGGAACTTTTTAGTATATTTAGTTTTAATGTGTTGTTAGTAATTCTAAAGTTAAAATCCAAAGCAAAAAGAGTCCACAATAATCTCAGGACAGACACAGACAGTGTTCCACATAATTACTGGATCAGCTGTGGGAGACAGACCCTAATTTTGTCTCTCGCCCCTTCACCTCACATCAATTGTTTTCTATTCTCTCTCTGTCACATTCACTTAGATTGCCCAGAACACATGAAAACAAAGTTAAACTAATTCACACACACACACACACACACACACACACACACACACACACACACACACACACACACACACACACACACACAC
>JAYDZG010000008.1:10330667-10361048 GCA_034509265.1 Microcambeva bendego | reverse complement strand
TATACAACTAGATTGAAAAGTAAAACTGGGGCAAAAAAAGCATAAAGCCATGTTTGTGATTTTGACACAGCACGTGCAGCATTATTAATGATCTCCTGGAGTGGGACATGGTCATGTCGTGTTCTCAAAGAATCTAGGTCAGTGTTATGGTGCTTGATCATAGAGAGCTAATAGTCATGGCTGATGGAACCTTAGTCATGGATTTAAATCACTAATTAAGAACTGCAGATAAATAAATTAAAATAAGGATCTGAAAATCTAAAAGCCAGCAATCAAATTATAGCTGTACATTATGTAGATGTGGGATAGTCGTAGCCTAGTGGTTAGAGTACAGGACTAGTAATCTGAAAGTCGTAGGTTCAAACATCACCACTGCCAGTTTGCCACTGTTGGGCCATTCAGTAAGGCCCTTAAACCTCATTACTCAGATTGTATACTGTAAAATGTACTGTAAGTCGCTTTGAATAAAGGTTAATGCTTAATGTTGAAAATGATATTTATTTTGGCTCATTATTACTCATGTATACGTGTTTTATCTTCATAACAATCATCATCGAGCAGATACACGTATACTCAAACAATAAAATTGAATGTTTAAAGCCAGTCCTCTTAGAACTAAAGTATTAGTAAAACATCACTGAAGGACTGGTGCAATGATTTGAACTTTTATTACATTAACATGATTTAACCGGTACTGTCATAGCAAGTCACGATTATGGTTGCTTACAATTCGAGCAGTTGGGAGTTTTGTTCAGGGAACTAACAGTAGCTGTGGGACTTAAACTGGCAACATTTTGATTACTATTCAAGGAGCCTATTCTATTATATAAAATATACCTTGGGAACATATCTGCTTGTGTGTCCGCCCCTCTTGCTGTGCCATGAAAGCGGCTACAGTATATTGTAATTACTCATGTTGTGGAACTTGATCACACAGATTTAGAATTGTGAGCATTAGAATTGACTTTGTGTATTGCTCCATATTTGTCACTCTTTGTGAGATGTGCTAAATGCTGCGTTTGCCTTCAGCGCTAAGGAAGCATCGGATGCTCAGTCAGATTATCACTGAGAATGAAGGCACCCGAGTCGACAGCATTGTTGGCCCTCTGTGAATTTAGACAGGCTTCATCTTGGGAGTGTGTGTAGGATGGTGTAAAATGCAGTCTACCTAGAGACACATCCAGTGGTTTGAGTGTTCATGCTTATGTTATTGTTGGCACAATCCTAGTATCTACATAAGCCTGTCCAAGATCATATGCTAGAACCCTCAAGAAAAACACGGCCTTTAATCAACTTATCACTTAATGAATGAGGCCCATTAATTGATCAGCCATGATGCTGATTTGCTTTCTCAACTCACTTATTGCTTGTCTTTCTCCAAGATGGAAAAGCTCAGAGGGGTGCTGGCTAAAACCAGCGGATAGCTTTACTCGGTGCAGTGCACTATCGATTGGACCCCCTCCCCTCCCTATCGCGTGCCCCTCCGAATGGAGAAAAGCTGCTGAAATGTTCCTTTTCTCAGTCCCAGAGGGCCTGGCTCCCAAAATCTATTAAAGGAAATAAATAAACACATTTATTAATGGTGGCTGATTGCTTTTTTTAGCCAACTGCTCTGGGTGGGGAGTTGAATGCAGATGTCTTAAGAGTGCGGGACAGGTCGGGCTCTCCAGCGGCCGGTCCCATTAGGCTGTTTGCTGCTGTGGAAGATGGGAGGTAACATTTGCTTAGAGTTCCAAGCTGCTTACGATGATGACCGGACTAGCTTCAGCAAACAAGTGAGAAGGTTGGGGAGCTCTACACTGTGAAGGTTTCTTTTCACTGAGAAGTGTGATGATGTTAATAATTTGATTCCAGAATTCCCTCCAACAGTCCAAAAACATCAGGTTAACTGCAGACAGTGAATTGCCCTGTAAGTACGCTGCTACTAGGATGCACAGACAAGTGCACCGTGGTGCCCGCCCCATGCCTGGATAACTAAGAGGGTTGTGACAGGAAGGGCACCCGGTATCCATAAAGACTAACACATGAGTGCTGGGTCAGTTTCTGCTTATTGGACCAGGGTTTTCTTTCTGCTTCAATTTCCTCTCCTTTTTAAGGCCATCATAGTTGCAAAGGGAGGATCAATTCCATGACGGCCATGACGCTGCATGATGTTCATCAAGGTCACAAAGATGCAAAGCTCAAGTGTCCACATACTTTTGTCCGTGCAGTATGTGTCCATCTCTCGTCTTCCTGCCCCTTTATTCTCTTTCAGCACCTCCCCTTACAAGCATGTGCGGTGGATTTACAGCAGCTGCCATGCCACCTCAGCCCCATCCATAAACAACCGGCACTCCTGCCTCACGTGCATCCACACCATCATGGCAACATCAATCATCAGAACTCTTAAGACAGTCATCCTCTTTCATAAGGAGGCTTCCTCCAGAGCTTTTGCTGACAGCCTGTGTAAATCATGAACGCCAGAGAAAGAGAGAAACAATGAAAATAGCTGCTTGCCAGAGGAGAGAACCAGGCTGCCCTGCTGTAGCTGCTAGTAGTGATATACAGTACAGAGGCAAGTTTTTTTTTTTTTTTTTTGCATTTACTACCTGCACCATGCAGGCGGCGAGAAAGCTGTGATCAAATATGCAGCAATAACACCCTGAGTCATACAGATGCACTCCATCAGCACACAGAATACCACAGGCGTTCTTAGGTCGGGTAAAGAAAGAAGGAATGAACTATGGGGAAGTGTGGAGCACCGCAATGCTGAATCCATCCTGTACTGTATAGATGTACATGAATTCCTACACATCTTGATCAAAAGAACCGGCCACAGGGAGAATCCTAAATCGTAAATGTCTGATCTTATAGCCGTATGAATACAAAGCTCTCAGATTAGGATGTGTAAAGCCAATTACTGATCAATTATTGTTAATCAGAATAATGCCTACATCCAAAATGTTTGGGCTTACAGGCAACTCTGGAAATGGCTTCATCAGAATGCCCATGGCCACCCAGAAATCCAGCTTTTATTTTATTTCAGTTTAAAGCTTTGTGTCAAAGGGAAAAAAAAATCTTGGGAAGAGCTGTTCTAGAGAACGTATGTTTTCTAGTTCCAGCTATCAGCATCACATGAACGAAGCTCACAGTCCATTGCAGCTAAAATGATGATTAAAGGGTCCTGCCCTTTAAATAGACAATCCTGTTGACCCAATTTAGAGGAACGATCGATGCGCCTCTTGCCAGATTAATTGAGACGCGTCTGATTGATTTTTGTTTTCTCTTTTCTAAAAGCAACCTCAACAAAGTGCGGTCCAGTGGAGGATGGCATCGGGCGCCCAGGGAATGGCGGAAAATAGAAAGGACATTCCATTAGAGGGCTGGTCATGTTTGCCTTGTATGATGAGGAAAATGATGGCTGGAGAGCAAATCAGAACACTTAACATGTGAATGTGTTACAGAGTTGCTTCATAACAAAGCAAGATCCAGTGTTTGGAGTGATTCTGAATCATAATATAATATATATAATATAATGTAATGTATATAATGTTATTTGGGATAATCAGGTCAAGTGCCTGATTTGTCCGCAACATTCTTACTTATTGTTGTTGAAATACATCCGATGGCCATTCAATGTTGACGTAGATGTGGGTCACGAGCTCGAATCCTTTTCCGAATCACTTGTTTCATTTGCTTCGATTGCTCAAAAGCCCCACGTGGCATCACTGACCCCAAACTCACAGGACAGAAGTGCAGAACAACAGGTCTGACCGAAATGAGGTACAGCTGTACCGGATCAGCAGGAGACCAGTCAGAAAAAGGGCGTCGGCTAAGCACTGAGGGAGAGAGAGTTGTAGAAGGGCGTGGGATCGGATCTCCTCACTCTTGTTTGTTTTGATGTTCATTCCACTGCAGCAGACCCGGTGAAAAATCACTAAGCAGTGGGTTGTCTAATTTGAGCAATTCCTTTAAGATCCAGACTTTACTTCAGTTCTGCTAAATGGCTCATCAATAAAACCAAAAGCTTTACCTGGGAGATCAATCAGTGTTTTACCTACAGCTTCACTGATGAGAGCTTTGTGTTACTAATGACCGAGAGGTGATTTCAGATATCATAACACCTGACCCTTGAGTGCCGTTTTACCTCCTTACATGCGACGCCAGAGAATCATCCACGCAGCACCACTCTGACTATAAGTTACCAGAGGTGTCGTTTACCACAAATGGATGCTGTGTGATCATATGAGCCACAATTGGTGCATCTTACAATGACTAACAAATGCACATGCGCTATTAGAACTAGTGATAATGGATTATAAATGAATGATTACTCAAGTGTTTTGACAGTAGGGGGGAGATTCATGTCACTGAATGTCTTAGATTCCACCTCTCATCGGGTCTAGAATGCCTTTATTTGTCATGAATACATTTACAGGTGAACAGAATTCTTTCTTTGTATATTCCTGCTTATTTGGAAGCTAGGGTCATTCATTATACGGCGCCCCTGGAGCAGACAGGGTTAGGGGTCTTACTCAAGGACCCAACAGTGACTGCATGGCAAGGTGAGGATGCACCTGCCGTGTGAGTAAGGCATCCTTAGATGTAAATAACTAAAGAAATAACAAAAATAAAGTAATTAATCAATCGAGTATGCTCATGCTAACGCGGTTTCAAGACAGAAAAGAGGCCATCACAAAATGTTATAATGACAAAGTTTTTGACCAGCAGGGGGGTTTGTGTGCACCTCAACAAATTTTTTGTTTTGTTTTTTTTAAATCCAACTGGATGGAAACCTTCATGGCTTGATGAGGCTTCATCTGGCCATCACTACCTTTGTCCATTTCTTGTTAGCGGTCATTGCTTGAGAGACATTTTCTACCTTCATCCGTTTTTAATTATTTGTATTTATTTTTTGACCTCCCGGAAACTAGCAGAAAATGCATCGAGTACTCCATACTGCTCCCTAGCGAATGTGAGAGTGTGTGGATGCTTTAATGGTATTACGCCCCTTTTTAGAAACCTCACGGTCAGTATTTTTGGGTGGCTCCAAACCCATTGCAACAGTTAGTGAAAGTGAATGCGTACTTATGTTTAGCAAGCAGAATTTCCTCCACAATGGGAGGCACTGCAGTTGTTTTGGTGTCAGGACCACTTACATTGATTCTTCTGTAGAAAAAGCAATAATGAATCAAGAATACAACAGTAATAAATCATAACAAAACACAATAGTAGTTTAGCATCTATGTGTGGACGGTAATTATGGCTTTTTATAGCGGTACCAGAGGAAGCTTAATGAACTGAAATTGATAACTGCTCACTATTTAAAGCTGATCATTTATTTCAACAGCAGCTCTTTGTTTATTAATCTCGACGACCCTTTCCCGTTTTCTTCCTTCCTTCCAGCTCACTCTAAAGGTAACCGTGCTCCCTGAGTGACAGATAAGGCCCAGAAAGCCACACAATTTTAATTAACAACATGTCCCCAGGTCCCCCGGTGCAGGTAAGGCCACCTAAAAGTCGCTTTGGGCCTCTTGGATGCCAACTTGCACTGACAGTAATGGTTTGCTTAAAAGTCATGAGGTTGACAGTTGTGGCATTTTTAGTCCTTCTACTTCACGGTGAAAGGTCACAATTGATGCCGCACCAGTGAAATTACACAATAGATAATAAGAAACGTTGTTATTCCGACTGTTTTGTAGATTCAGATGCCGAAGAGAAGCAATATTCGGCTGTTTGTTCACAAGACTCACATTTGTAATGCAAAATTGCAGCAGTTTTATCTCGAAGCTTCAAAATAAGCCCAGAAAACAGGACCATTGATATTAGTCTTTGAGAGAGAAATCAGAGAAGCTTGCAAGAATTCAATTTGTGGCATAAATGAAGAGATGCATGGTTTATCAATTATACTGCGGTCTAGGAACCGAGCTGTTACTGAGTTTTTCCCAATTTTAAAACAAACTCAACGTCTGTCATTCAATTGCCTTTTCTAACGAACAGCCAAATATGGTCGTTCTGCTTTATAACATGTGGACCAGATGTACAAAGGTGATGGGGCACAACGGGAACCATCTCAGTCTTTTAGATCACAAGAAATGCTTCTGGAAATCGATCAAGTGGTTTATTTGATTTGATTTTATTATTATTTATTTTTTGTGGTCCGCTTTCCCCTCGTCATCTGAATGTCTTCTCTGTGTGGCAGCAAGGTTTGGAAAGTTTAGACTCAGGAGTTAACGAGGGCTGCTCGGGATGCAGGTACGCCCAACGTGGGGCGAGGAACATGGCGTCAGCTTTTCGGACCCGGCTGGCCAGGGGGGAGCGGTCTGCAGGTGGGCTGTGCTCGGCGGGCCGCCCTCTGATTTATGGTGGTGTCAGCTTGTCTGGCCGTGGGTTGAACCCACAAATCTCAGCAACTTTAAATCATTGCACCGTGGAGCCTGGGGGGCAGGGCAGAGTGGGAGGAGGAGGTATGGGGGTAAGGGGACCGAGAGACGGTCTCGAGTACTGACATCTATCGAGCGCCGAGCATCAAGCTCTCATAAATTCGTTTAAGTTTAGCCTTTCACAAACACGCACACACGTATGGAACCTCGGCGAGCATGCCCACGGCGGTCCAGGAGACTCCGCCCCTCTCTTTTATCCATCCGTCTACATCATGTCCCGCTCAGTGTCTGTCATTCGGGAGGAGACGTCGTAGATCAGCCGCCGTCTGAAGGCCCCGATCACTCGCTTTTTTTGCTGACAGCTCTCCCATGCTTTGATAGAGGATAGTTTCTTCAGTTGAACAGATACATTAAGTTTTGAGCTTGTAAACGTGCTTGACTTTTTCAGAATTGATTCGTTTCAAAACCCGGACAGTCCAGAGGAATGATAATTGGATTGATGAGGATGCCGGACGAAAAAATGGATTAGGAGTCTTGAAAGAGATGAATGCATTTGAATCGTGTGAACAGAAATCTTGCCTGGCTGTTCATTTGTGCTCGGAGTATGAAAGTACCGATACAATTCACGATACTGGGTTCACAAACAGCATCAGCGCCCCCTGCTGTTTAAAGAAAATATCGATTCTTCTTAAAAGAATCAAAGATTCAAATCGGTGCCCCAAATAAATCCATTCATATCAATTCTTGCTGAATAATTCCATCTCTGGTTCAGTGTTGAATTAAATTGTTTAGTGCTGAAGTATTTTTTTCCTCTAAGAAATTAGTAGCCAAGAACAAAAACCTAGTAAGCTGCCTTGTGGTCTTACCCTCTACATGGGCAGCTGCCTCAGTACAGAGAATTCTAATAAGACATTGACTTAACACACTTTACTGAGCTAATGCCGTTAGCATCGTGCCATTCAAATTTATAGGTCCAGTCAAAATACCTTATTTAAAGTACCGTACTGGGCAGCACTTTAAGTCATCTAGAAATACTTTTCAGAATTCAGAATTGTATTAATATTATTATCAATCGTATTATTATTCATGGTATCTTTACCATCCAGGATGAAGGCTAGGAAACATCCTGAACAGGTCACAGTTCGACAGGATTATCAGGTCAGCATGTCTGTGGACTTTGGGAGGGGAGTGAAGCACCCGGAGGAAACCCACACGGACACAGACAGAATCTAAATGACTTAAAATACCAATTTCACTGCAGTGAAATTAAATCCTGATGATGAGTGAACTTTCCGGAAAGATAATGATTGAAAGCACACTTTCAGGTCAGCCAAACCATGGTTAAAGCATCAGTTATGTCAGAAGCTTAATAAGACATATTCTTATATTAAGACCAAAATCACTTATTACAGGACATTAAGGCAAAAGAAGCTCTACCAAGTACTGAGACTGGGGTTGAATAATAATGTGCATGGGCACTTGACAAGAGAACTAGATGCTTTTCATTTAAATGTAAAATTATGACAATTTATCGTAATTGCATGTTGTATGTATGAATAAATATTCTGTCTCTGGTTACAGAGACTTAGATTTATATTTCCCTTCATATCTTCTGAGATGAGCATGTTTATGCATTTCCGAATGCGGCCATGCATTTACCAAGGAATGAGGGGAACACTTATGCCGGGTTGGATTACTTTTTAGGCACTAAATCTACCCGCGCTCATCAGAGCAGCTTGTAAATCCAACTCGATACATGCTCACATGGTGAATTTGGAGACACAGCATTGGTCCAAGTAAAACCTGAGCATGCTACATGTATGCATATGCTCATGTATTATTCATGAGCACACAGTGACCATGTATGTCTGCTGTATTAATGGTGAAAAAAAGTCAATGATATAGGCTTGGCTTCCCAAATGGAACCATGATGGAGATTCAATCGCTGGACTTGGTGTGTTTCCTGAATGCAATTTAATTGAGCTGATTAAACATAGCCATGCAGTCTGCATTGAGAATCCCTTTCATTTAAATGGCCCTGGTGATGGGTTTCTCAATGAGAAAGCTAACGCAATGTTTGTCTTTTTACCATTTAAATTTCTTAATATTAGGAATTGACAAACAATTATTATAAACTTTATTTTTTCCACATAGTGCCGCTTCAATCCCATATGTGTCCAATTCAAAATATTGCATAAAATGTGTTATCATCATTATAATATATATATTACTCTGCCTTAACAATGCGGATCAAGATGTACTGTGGCGAGCAGCCGAAATTATTCACCTAGGTATCATTTTATTACCTATTATTTATTATTACCTAACAATATATATTTTTATTGCCAATAGTATATGGACACCTAACATCCCCCTCTTAAAACCATCTGCATTAACCTTGAGTTGTCTCTATTAAAATCTTTTTGCTTTACCAGGACCTTGGTCTTGTTCTGTTGGGAATTAATAGATTAATAATAGGTAATTATTAATAATAATTAATAATAGGTTCTGTCAGATTTATGAAAGTATAAACAGAATTTGGATTGCTGATAAAATCATCATCATCAATGTAAGTCAGATGATACTTCCAAGTTGGACGTAAGACACAATGAACTGTGAGTTCAAACCTAACTGATAGCTTAGCATACAGAGGTCAGGAGTCTTTCTGAATTACTGGTAATTCAACTGTGTCCATATGGGATCTAATTACATTAGCCAATAAACAAAATTGCTGTGAATATCCATAATGAATGGTTTCATTTTCATGCAATGTATCATCAGAACCTTGGTTATATAAAGGAGTCCCCAACATAAATCCACTTCAGAAACCTAATCTATGATGGCTTGTTCTCATCACGCTGGATTGTGCCATCAATGATATTGTTTTCAACTCTACTAAGCATATAAAATGTTATTTAGAGTTCAGGTAAATGCTTTCTTCAATATTTCTGTGAATGGCCAATAATAATTTGGCAACACAAATATATGAACGTAACATAAGCTATAAAAAGAAATAACTAAGTATGTCACCCAAAGCTCTTTTAAGTTCTTTAAAGTCTTATTGCTTTCCCTTTAGAATTTAATTGATTCCTAAATTTATTCTACATTGTCATCACACACATGCACACACACTCACATATAGCATAACAACATACTTGACTTCACATATTTCGTCTATAGGAAACTGAGGTCAGAGCACAAGGTCAGATATGAAAGGGAACCCCTGGAGCAACCGAGGGGTAAGGTCTTTGCTCCTGAGCCTAACTGTGGCAGCTTGGCAATGCCGGGACTTAAACTCCTAACCTTCCGATCATTATCCCAGTAACATACCTGCTGAGCACCATTTGCCCCGGGCTGTTAGGGCTTTTCTTTTTTTCAGGCAGAAATAAATAAATAAATAATGATTGAAAGACCAAATATATAGCATGGACATCATGCTGAGGTATCATCCATATAGATAATCTGGTTTGTCTGTGTAGGGTTTCTTGGCGAATTAGGTTAATTTATAAAATAAAATATGGCTTTTTAACTCTGTTATTTGTGTCTTTTCTCCCAGATTGGTAGCTGTCCTGTGTAGTGGTGATTCAGATACTGCTAAAGAAAACGCTCGACTGATATTGAATTACATCTCTTTGAGATAAAACAATTATATGAGGAACACATACAATCTGGTTCAGGGAGTGGCATCGGGTTTAAAAAGACATGCCGGGTTTACTGTACCACTGTACTTTTGTTTTCCCCTTTAATACAAGAATGCACTTATTAATACATGTATTAATACAATGGTAATAGCATCATTAAATATGATCCAGAAGTATGATTCATAATGTTTATTAAAGAATGAATCTGAAAATGAATTGTTGCTTTGAAAACACAATAAAGATTAAATTCTTTGTGGTATTTCAATTAGTAAAACTAATTAACAATCACTTCATGAAGCCTACTAATTAAATCTAATTGCTTTAAAAAGAACAATTAAGGCAATTCATTATTTTTTCTTTGCTTGTGTAATATCCAGCATTTAGTATGCAGAGTGCTGCAGTATTATAATGCCACATGAGTGAATTCTGCTTTACACTGCTCATGAGTAGGAAGAGCGTCTAAGATTTATTAACGTGGTGTTGAATTTATACCACAGTATCATATTGTGGTTCATCCAGCTGCTACGTATTTTATTAAACATTATATTCATATTTGTTCCCTACATGCTCACATGACGACACGGCCAGTACTAACATTACAGATCAAAAGCAATGGACTATTGGACTATCATCCCAAAATCAGGATCAAGGATTCCGCTTTACCACATAATACTTGAATAGGCATTTAGATACACAATCCTAACTCCTACCGCTTACTCAACCCTACCCAACCCTAAACTCAGCCATGAACTAAACCTAACCATAAACTAAAACTTACTCTGAACCCAAACCTAACCATAATTCTAACCCAAATGCTGAACCCAACCCTAAAACTAACCATAGACTAAACCTTACCACAATCCTAACACAAATCCCAGCCTTAAACTCAACCCTAAACCCAACCCTAACTCTAAACCCAATTATTAACTAACCCAAGCCTAAACCTAACCTTAACTCTAAACCCAAACCTAACCTTAAAACAGCCATGAACTAAACATAACCCTAAAACCAACCCTAAACTCTAAACCCAACCCTAAAACCAACTATAAACTAAACCTAACCCTAAACCTAACTCTTAACCCAACCTTAAACTAAAGCCAAACCTAACCCTATAATTAACCCTTAACTACCAATGCCTGTTTTCCCTTTATTTGAAATTATCTGTACACTATTCATATTGAACAATAATAATTACAAACATTAAAGTTGACATTTTCCAGTCGAATGTTCATTCATGGCTTTAAAAGAACTTGTTCTCCAAGCTGCCAATAACCACAAACTGGAATCCATGTTTAACTTAAACAATGAAGTTTGGCTGATGAATGCTATATTGTCTACTTTACATTTATATAGCATTTGAAAGTAATGCTTAAAATTTAAATAACTTTCTGGAGTCACATCGACTATCGAAATGGCGACTAGAAGGTGTAACGTATTGCTTATGCAGCGTTGATGCAACATGAACCCTGAAATTTAAGTCTTTTGATCTACACACTATACTATTAGTGGGGGGTAACATCAAGGCCTAACAATTTGGTGAAATAATCATTTTAACTACGTTTCTCATTAAAGTAAATTAATTATTGATTTAACAACCTTAACGCTTTCACTGGATGCTGTGCTGCAGTGTCAGAAAAAGGCTAAGCGGGAAATATTTCTATAAATACAGCTCTTCCCAGATTTTCCCCAGTTCGTATCTTGAGCAGGACTCATGACTCTTTTATATGGCTCTGTTGTAACACAAACCCCGTTCATTATTGTTTATGTAAACTATTGCACTATTCAAGTACAATAGGTGAAAAAAACACAGAATCTAAAAGCATTTTCCTTTTTTGTGTGTGTCTGAATACTGCAAAACTGATTACTGAATTTTGCATGAGCAGCAATATGCAAGCCAGACAGAGACATGTTCGTGGTAACCGAAGCCAGAACTGATAGCACACAAGTGCTGAGTAAGTTTATTGCGGCTTTTTGCTCGAAATATTGTCTAAATGGCATTGTCTAGGCCAGACAGGCAATAACACGAGTATAAGACCGCTATGAGCATAGATACAGTACATAAAGATAAATATGTTTATATTAAAATACTCTTCAATTCCTCATTTACAGTTTGTACATTTAGGAGATTTATCTAAAGTGACTGTCTAAGCAGTTAAGGGTTAAGGACCTTTCTCAAGGCCTCAAAAGTGAAGATCTGGCAGTGATGAGACTTTTGATAACTAGTCCAGTACCTTAACCACTAGCCAACCACTGCCCTTTATAAAGGAATTCAATTTACAGGAACGAAAAGGATCTGAACTCGGATCTCTGAGTGTTAACCATTACCCCATGGGACCAGGTACATGTGCTGTTGATAATGATTCACATAGTTCTTTACCTGTAAATGTACAAGTTTAATTTCCTTTATTTAATTTTTATCACTTTCTCTGCAACCCATTTTTGTTTTGTCATGACCCTGGCCTAATCCAGCCTAAGACCAAACTAGTCAAACTTTAAGATGTTGATTTTGAAGAACGATTTTTGGATGAAATTGGACAGTCTCGAGATTCAGTAACAGTTTTAATTTAGATAATAATATTTAAAAAGGTTGCATTTATATAGTGCCTTTCCCTACATAAAAGAACTATAAATAATAATAATAATAATAATATAAAAAAACATAATAATAATAATAACCATAATTAGGAATAATGAGAGACAAAGAGGAACTTTTTGAGCTGGAGCAGTTCCAGAGAGTTCCAAAGGTAGTTTTTATATTTATTTTATTTTTACATTTAGCTGTAATTAGCTGTAAACATGCTGACGTGGTGCAAAAGGGCGGCAGGGTGGTTTAGTGGTGGGGCGGTCCGGGTCCTTTCTGTGTGGAGTTGGCATGTTCTTCCCATGTCTGTGGGTTTACTCCGGGTGCTCCGGTTTCCGAAAAACAAAAACATGCAGTCAGGTGAACTGGAGAGACAAAGTTGTCCATGACTGTGTTTAATATAAACTCAGACGCACCTTGAGTGATGAAGAACCGTGTGTCTGTCGTGAATGTAATCAAACATGACGTTAAAATCCTAATAAATAAACAAAGGTGATGCAAAAACTCCTCCAGGAAAGTTCAAGGAACAGTCGAGATCTTACTGTTACTGTGCTTATTCTGAGTTCTGATGTAAAATGCTAACGTGTGTAAGTGAGATTGCGGTTAGGGAGGTTAGGGAGGTTAGGGAGGTTTACGAGTAAGCGCTAACTCAATCACGGCTCCACTGCCGAGTCGCTCCTAATTTGCCTACATCTCCCAGTCTGCGTTTGCTCAGAATAACAATGAGCTTGTTTACAGCGTCTTCTTTAAGAAAAGTTGTTTTCCTAAACGGCATCGAAACTGCTCGCATCACATCGGATGCTTCTTGCTGTAAGAAACCTTGCATGGCTCATCAAGTAGATAACAAACCTTTGTGTGAACGTGCTGAAAACACCGCCTGGATGCTTCTAATGAGTAAGACTGATGAAATTGGGAGGCTTTTGTGCATCTTGGCAGATGTGGTGCTGTGTAAAAATTTCCATCTTTATTTACCTCTGCGCGTTAATTGCAGCATTTTATCATTAACGTCTTCATTATTAACGTCACTTTTAGCTGTCGAGGTGGAAAGAGAAGAAAAATATTGCACTCGACGTTGATGATTTTTTACTTAAGGACGAGGACAAGTGTATATACAAAAGATGTTTTAATTAAAATTTAATAGAAAGGATTGATAGAACATTTAAAACATTTTAAAACTGTATAATATTTTAGTCTAATAATTTATTTTACTACTAATAATAATTTACTAAGTAATCAGTTAAACAAGCATTACATCATAAAAAAGTACTTGGTAATACGACATGTATTCTTATTGCATAACCAGACCTCAGTTGTGTACGTGCTGTGTACAGGGTTGCCAGATTGTGCATGCATTTCATGAGTTTTGGTGGATTTCTTAAGGGCTTTGAAGACGAGCTGGTGGTTGGAGGCTGTTGTCCCTGCATCAGCTTCTCAGAAATAATTTCACTTTTGTTTTTACTAAGTAACAGATGCTATTAAAGAAAGTAGACAAATTACAGTACTTAGTATCAACCATACTTAAGTAAAAGTAAAGGTTGTAAAATCTATTTTAAAAGTACACAAAAATACAGTAACAAGTAAAAGCAATTTATCTATTGGTAAACACACAAATATAATAAATAAATAGTCAAATGTGCCTTTTTGCAGCTCTTCCTCTCTGGTGCAGAGCTAAATGTGTCCTCACGCTGCACTTATGGAGAGAGGATGTCTGTCATAGCCCCGGGCCTGGCAGAAGCTGGTGCTAAGTAGCGTAGCAGCAATAGCCTTAGTCTGCTCCTCCAAATGAGCGCTGACACCTGAGCCAAAGCGGCGGCTCATAATCACACGCTTCCACATGTGCAGCCTTCCAAATGCTAGACTTTTTCTGACCGCCCAAGTGACATCATGACCGCTGTGGACTTTTATTGCCGGATTTTTTCTTTTTCTTTCTTTTCTTTTTTTCTAGCATCTGTACAGAAATGCTGCCTGATGTATTCAGCGAGTGCGCCTGGCTAACATTTCCTGTGTACAGTGAAAGATGATGTCTGTGTAGCTCTAGAAGCGGCGTGTTTGTTTGCCTCCTGGCGTTTGCTAGCTGGGCTCAATGTTTTAGGCTGCAGGTCATGTCTGTTTACAGTATGCAGTCCTTGGCAGCTTGCTCCTGCTGCTCCTCGCCCCCTTCTGTTTACTCCTCACCATGTTTATATAGCTAGATCTAGTCCGACACCCAACAGAGTCATAGTCTACTCTCTCCCCTTATCTTTTTTTTTTTCCTTCGTCTTCTTTTTTTATCCCGTTCTTTCTCGATCCATCTTTCTCACTGCATCCCCTCCTGCCTGATTCATTTTCTACTACTGCAATTACCAGGATTGATCCTCTCAGGGTCCACTTCCACTGCTCCCGGTTTTACAGCGGACCCTTATTTATTCGTTTGTTTCCTGTTGCCTTTCCAGCTTAGATCATCTAGGGCCTGATTGAACATTTGCCCCAAAGTGCTTTTAGAGGAAATGAGTCGAACCCCCACGACAGAGCACGAGGGAAACCGGGCCGTGCGGCCAGGTTTGAGTTATTGCAGGGTGCTGGATGGAAAAGTCAGACAGGAATGGCCTGTGGGTCTGCTGGATGTTTTGAGCTTGGGGGTACATTGATCAGCCTGGAAGTGTTTTCACACCGATAGTTGGACTTGGAAATGACCGGCCAGCCAGAACGACCTCTTTATATCACGACGGTGAGATATGTTTTCTGTCAGGAGATTTTTTCTTAATTAACCACAGCATGTTGTTTGACCCTGAAGGAAAGTTTTCCTGTCAGTCCAATACTATAAAAGCTAAATAACTTACATGATGGACAGAGAAGCATCCGAATCTGGAGTGGCAGAATTGGTGGTCAAAGCGTATTCTCACTATACCAGGCAACATGATATGCTTTGAGGCCAAAGGTCAAGTTCATTTCTACTGCACTTTTTACAACACACACCGTCTCAAAGCAGCTTTACAGAATCCAGGACCAACAGACCAAAAAAAAGTTCAAATTAAGGCTCGGTCTTTAATGGATCTGTGCTCTGACCTCAGCTGCCGTACTTTCATGAATGGAATAATTAAGTCTCATAGTGGAAATGATTTTTACATTAATGGTGTGAAAAGGTGTCAAACGTTCAAGAAGGATGGACATCACATTTATAATAGTGCTCATTTTTAAATTCACTAAAAGGATTGTTGTTACACACATGATGGTTAAAAAATTATGACATTGGGTTCTTTACAGCAGGAAGGTACTGGGTTTGATTTTCAAGTGAAGTGGTTTTTGATCTTTGTATTCAGACCAAATAATTAAAATAATTGTTAAAAGTTTATTACTTTATTAAAAAGTATTAAAACAGAGAATTAGGCTATAATGCATAGGAAAATGTGCCTTAAATTTCTGTATAACCTCCTCCTCCTTCTTCTTATATAATCATCGTCATTATTCGTAGTATAAATTATATTTAATTGTATTTAATTTATTTTAAACGTTTTATTTAAGTTGACTGGTCCAATCATACCAGAGCCCTGAGATATCCGATGCCCTCTCCATCATTGTTCTAATCTTGCATGATCGTTCCACACATCCCTCAGCTTCAATTGGAATTATCTCTGGAGTCTGAAAAGCAATCATCATTTTAATACTAGCATTCGAGTATGTGATCTGTGGTCTCATCAATGCTGCAGCGGTCAGAGGGCAACTTGATAAAGCAGCTTTTGGTGGTGGGATCCTGTTCTGTGTGATGGGTCTCCCCAGTGCATTCATTAATTGTTGTGAAAGAGGACTACATCACAGTCTGGCCAGACCACAGAGGTGTAATTCTTTGTTACCAGGCGGCGCTGCTTGACAGGCAGGTTAAAGCACAGATTAAGGGTTACTTGCCTGGCACGGAGTGCAGAGGGAGGAGGCGGGTGCCTCATTAGGCATCACTCCCACTGTGTTAAGAGAATAGGAAGTAGGGTCTAAGAAAGAAGGGCAAAACAGTGGAAAAGTAAACAACAATGTGGTCAGAGAAAGACTTGAGTACTTGCCAAAAGCTGCTTTAGGGTGAGTTAGAAGTGGCATCGGAGGTCAAGCACCGGTTCAGTTTTAACACCCTTTTGTTTTGTTCTGGAGCTTTCAAAATGAGAATTAATTAAGTTTTATTTTAAAAAGTTTATTTTATTTAAATGTTAAATTAATTAATGTATATAAATGTATCTCTACTGGACAGTTATAAATAAACCTTTCATGCAGATGAATTAATGATAAGATGAATAAATTAATTAAATGTTTCAGTACTTTGTGAACGGTAGTACGATGGAGCAGCTTCAGCCAACCCGTCATCAATCCCCATCTGCAGTACCCATATGCATGCTGGCATGGTTTTATTTCCTTTTTTTCTTGGTCTAGTGTACTCCCACTCCTAATAAAAAAAAAACTCTGTACATTCGAGTCTGTAAGATTCAATGAGTATGTTGCACCCTACAACAAAATTAGTGCATTTGTCATTTATTTCAGCCTTGCAGCACCCTAATAGGAATAAATTGGTTCCCTCACAAATGCATTAAGCCCGTCCAAGCCATCAAGATCCTTAAAAGATCAATTAACCTCAATCAAACCTCAATAAGTGTATTGAAGATTTCGGCCGTATTACATTACTGACGTTAGACTTTAAGAAATTAGCAGACTGACCAAACCATTTTGTTCTTTTTCACGCTGCTTCATGCAGGGGTTCATTCAGCCACAAACTCGTGGTCAGGGTCTATCGGTGTGCCGTCATGTCTGAAAGCATAAACAATAGACAATCCATATCCACCAAAATACTGAAAATGAAAACCAGAATTGATCTTTTCTGAGGTATCTTCAGATCTAAACTCATTTTGTCACATCGCATGTAAAACAAAAATGGACCGGTAAAACATACTAGCATGCCGGAGCAGACATTTCAAGCTTATGAGTTTAAATCTCAGCCAAGCAGCTACAGAGTAAGTAATCGGCTCATTCCTGAGTGGCACTGCTGGATCGGAATTATTCATGATTGATGCAATTATTCTGCTTACTGATTGAGATGGGGAATAATGGGGATCAGTGCATGACCATATTTAAAATTTAGACCGACTCCTTGTATGTGTTGAAAGGGGCGTGGCTTGGCTGTTGAAGATTGCACCGGTTGAATTGGGGCACTGGATGTGACAAGATTGTGTGGGAATGATGAAATAAAAAGAAAAGGTTTCCCTTTAATTCTTGTTTTCACCCTGTGAGATCTGAACCACAATCACTTGCTGTATTTAAACCAGGCCCAGATTTTTCTGTCCTCGACTTGTTCATGTGCATTTCCGGACCTGCTTGCAGTGCAACAGGGTTCATTTCAGACATGTGTAAACTTGAAATCAAAGTCAGAAATACACGTTGCCACGTCCTCATGCTTGATTCGGCACCGTGAGTGGCTGTGGAAGAAACCAAGTCAAAGTAATCACGAGACAGTTTGTGTGAATCTATTTCTGTTCATGAATGTGTACATATTTGAGCTGAATGTATGTTCTCAGGAGGCCTGGTCCTAGCCGGTAATTGGTAAAAAGACGAGCGGAGCTCCCAGCCCACCGACTGACCCCTCTCACCTCGTTGCACTCCTCTGTGCCACTGCCTCCTGGAGCTACCCGATTACCGCCAGTCTTCCTACCTGCAATTAACCTCGAACTCCCCCGCCTACACACCACTGAGAAATGAGCAGCCCGTGCTCTAATTACTCATTTTAAATTACTGCTTTATCTGTCTCATCACTCATACGTAATTGAGGATCTGGGGATACGGTTAACACATTTTAACTTTTTACTCAGTCATTGTGAATTAGAGCAGCAAAGTGGATTTGGTGGATCCCTCATGTTTACAAATACACAACTCCAGGAGGGACTTGGCCGACGTGGAAGAGCAGGTCTCAGGTTTTTCTGGCTGTAACATCTACTGTTTGGAAATACCTTGATTAAACAGACACTCTTTCAAAAAGTGGAACCCAATCTGTGCAGTTAGACACACAAATACACACTGGTGAACACTAGGGGGCAGTGAGAATATATGCCTGGAGCGGTGAGCAGCCCTAGCCACGGCGCACAGCGAGCAGTTATGGGTCGGGTGTCTTGCTCAAGGGCAAGGGTCGTAACCTGTCGACTCTGGAAATCAAACCGGCAACCTTCCGATTAAACCCGGTTCTCTAATTACCAGGCCACAGCTACCTCAGACATACAGAATTGCAAGTTACAGATGTGTAGAAGCCCTGTGAGAAGATTATACATCATTGTCCGATTTATAACCCGGATTTTTAAAAAACAAACTTTACAGGAGCGGCAAAAAAAGCAATGCTAACCGATGCTAACAGTGTAAACAAACAACAAATAGCAGATGAGTTGCGTGTTTAATGGACAGCTGTAGCAGCCAATGGAGAAAGTGTGATGTTTTGGTCATTTTTATATATTCACTTTTACAAAGAGAATGGGAATTAAACCTATAAATTAGTTTATAGAAAAATCAAAACTGATTCTTTTTTTCAATCACACACTTAGAAATTGTAAATAAAATTAAAGTGATTATTTTGAAGTGGTCTCTTACTTTTTTTTACGACTGTATGTATAAACCAAGTATTTAAAGTATGTATAAACCAAGTATTTAAAGTATGTATAAACCAAGTATGTGTAAACCAAGTATTTAAAGTATGTATAAACCAAATATTTCAAATTCTCACCAGAAGCGAACCAAGGCCTCTAAATGTCTCACTGTTAAGATGAGTGTTAGGATTTTTTTTGTCAGGAGGGTCACTTTGTTCTTGACTTTTTCTCAATCTTTTATGCTCAATTTTTGCATCTCTAGTTCATAGAGCTTTGAAAGACAAGGTGCTAAATGAAAGAAGTTCATCTGGTAACTGCCGAAAAAGTAGAACCTGGAACGTGGCTCATGTACGCGAGAAATATGATTATGAATGAAAAATAAAATGTTTAAATAGATTTTTAATTTATTTCCTCTATCCATAAAAGCAAGGCAGCTCCAAACCATTATGTCCTCTTCAAGTTTTGATCCCACTGTACCAGCTGTACCATCCCGTAGCTGTACCATAGGTGTTCCTCAAGCCAGACCACAGAAGTTAACACAGAAAGGTAATTCCAAATGATTTACAGTAGAGAGGATGTCTGGAACTGGGAATCTATATGTTCACATGGCCTCCACATACATCTCAGACTCTGTGTTCTATCTAACGTAATAAATCACCCAAATGCTTATCTGTTGCTCCAGACAGTGTTAAATATTGGATATCTAAAGGCAAGATTGCGGCCTGCTCTTTCACATTAATAAGAATTCAGCGTGGCCATGGCTGTCATCATATTAGATGTGCGGCAACTAAATGTGATCATTATCTCGGGCGAGCGCAACCGAAAAAGGGAAGTAAATGAAAGCAATAGAGTGCAAAGTTAGGAGGGCCAGCTAAGCAATCTGCACCGAATTGTCTTATTTTAATTAATTTCAGCGCTAATGCTTTCTACGAGTGTGATTTTAACATAAATGCTTTTAATAAGCGAGGCAGTGCGGCACAATACATTAGCACCTTTAGATGAGGTCAGCCAAGTCCAGCCAGAGCGCCGAGCTACGCTCCACAATTCAGATGAATTTACTCGTTCTATCTGCCCCATGTGCTGCCAGTTCCACCCGTTAGAGGCATTTATACACACAGCAGCTACACTCAGGTAGAATATTCCAGTAGATCTGAACCTACAAAACGTTTTTAATGTTAAATCATCTTCAGATTCACCCAGTTCTGCTGTATGCCCCCTCTAGGCTCTAAATAGATTGTGGTTATTCAATTCACCACAATGGTGTTAACTGGGTTTGAGGTCAAGGGTCACAGAACACCTGACCTAAAGGATTTATACCTTCTTATTATTTATTATATTTCACTTTTATATTTTAATATTTATTATTTGTTTAAATAACAACTGAAAACCTGAACACAACAATAAAACATAATTGACAGAGATACAGCCAGTCGTGTAGGAGTCCCAGGTTTATTCTTAAATAGAGCCACCTGGTACTAATCGACAGGCTGGGAGGTAATCAGGTGGTCGCATTTCTTTGCACCCTCTAAGCTGCCACCAAGAGAGGTTGGTGTGGGGCATTTTTTAAAAGGTATTCATTCCTTAACCACTAGCCGTAGCTTAAGACTAGTGAGCCGAAGTCATTCTTAATAAACAGAGTTTTAAAGAAGTAGGAAATTTGAAGGACCCTCATATACCCACATGTGCACAAAATTGTCAATAAACTGCACATCTTGGAGCAACATCTGGGAGCTAACTTTGAAAACAAAGTCCAAATGTTGCTAAATGAACGGAATATAAAGAAGAGCTTTGAACACTCTGAAAAGTCTGAACATTGAGAGAATAAAAACATATTTTTCTCAGTATGCACAGCTGTATTTTTTATTTATTTATTTTGCTGCAGACATATTCTCAGCACCAACATTTAAGATGCAATGACCCCTTAGTGAAGCACAGCTATACTGCTTATGCTTGAACTGTGAAAGTTCCAACCTGTTCACATGGGCACCAAAAAAGCATATTTTAAAGCCAAAGCCGGCCTTTTCTGTTGTCTGTACCTTCCCCCATCCTTTTAAACTGACCCATAATGCTCTGCGAAGCTTAAATTTGTATTCCCGCCTGGCTCTCATGAACCTGTGTTAACTTTACCACCTGATGCAAATGTTCTCCTGCTTAATTGATCCAAGAAGACCTATTTAACTGTTTTTATTGCCTCTCTGCAGACTTCTGTCCACACCGTGACTTTTCCGGATACATCAAGCATGCGTTTTGTGTATGTAGGCGTCCCCCAGGGACCCATGGATTGTACCAGAGATTTTGTGCAGCTGTTTTAGGTCTTTCCTGGGTTACTGCACACCTGAACATGTTCCCCAAGGGGGCTTGCTCGTAGGATGACTATTTTTGTATTCATATGGGATTTTGCCACTGTATATCCCATACTTTTTTTACACCACTTTAAATGTGTTGGTTATGCAATGACTGCAATATATCTAGGAACCTGTGAGGCTGTAAAGCAGTTCCATGCTCCCTTCACCATGATGACTGGTAATATTTAGATTTTGTACCTTTTTTCTTTATCATGATTTCATTAAGGTTAAACTAATGAATACTTCCTGTGTACAATATCACTTCTTAGCATTTACATTACGTCATTTATCCAAAGCAACTAACAATTGAGGCTGAATATTCAAGCAATTAAGGATTAAGCACTTATTTTCAGGGGCACAACCTTGCCAACTTGTCAATGGTGGTTGAACTGGAAATCCTCAATTCACTTGGCAACTGCCATTTTTGCTAAGCTAATGTACTGTATATGCAGCCAAATTAAGGCGCATACTTAAAAAGAACCTCTGCAAAAGTGCACTTAAACTAAAACTGGTGTAACACATTTCAACTTGACAATGACTCAAGGGGTGCAGCCAAAATCCCACTGGAGTAGCAGAATGCCATTCATTGGCTCAGTCAAAATCCTATTGAACACGTGGGACCTGAATAAACTGCCCAAAAAAACATATTCAACATTTGTAGACGTCTCCAGTGATTTGAGCTTCAGAAGCTTGTTTGTTGGGTCGGATCGCACTGGCCAGCCTTTGCTTTACTAGTGCGTTTATGAGTCTTGACCACCCACCAGTTTACCGGTCCTTCCTTGGACATTTCTGATAGATACTGACCACTGCAAACTGGGAGCACCCCATAAGAGCTTCAGTTTTGATCCCATCATCTAGCCATCACAATTTGGCCCACTTTAGACGTCCACTTTTCCTGCTTCTAACCATCTTGAGGATAAAATGTTCACTTGATCCCTAATATATCCCACCTACTAATAAGTGATGCAAAGACACTCAGTGTTGTTTACTTCACCTGTCAGTGCTCATGCCTGGTCGTGGTGTATAATGTACAACATATAATCCGGATATAATTATCACATTTGACAATATATTGATATTAAAAACTTCTTTTATTTAGTCTAAATTGTACAGACTAATACTCTGAGCCACTGAATCTAATTTGTAACATTGCTATTCTAAGCAAGGAAGCACAGCACAACCTGTACTCTGGTTCAAAAGAGGTTAGCCGAGCCTGACACATAACCACAGAGAAACTTCTAGCATTCCCAATGATGGTCACTTTCTTCACTCCCTTAAACTGACCCATTATGTTCTGTGAAGCTCCATTTTGTAGTCCCACATGGCTCTTATTCACTTCCATAAACTCGACCACCTGATGCACACTGGCTTCTGTTTAATGACCCGGACAGACCTATTTAACTAGTTTTATTGTCCCTTCATAGTCAATTGTTCTCGTTGTGGCTAGATTCACTATCGGGCAACCATTTTCTCTAGTTGGCCCCTACAGAACCACATAATGCACTGCAGCATTAACACAGCTGTTTTTAAATCTCGGGACATTGTGGGGTGCTAGTTCTCATGATGGCTATGAACTGCTTTTCACCAAACTTTCAGAGCCGCTTGAAATAAGTAGTGGGTTCCAAAAAGCATTTAATTATTTAGACCCCTTATTGCACAGTTTTTGTGTCATGGAATTTATACTGAATCTGAATTTTTGGCAACTGACTCAATAATATAATAATAATATAAGACAGTAGACTAAAAGCTCTGGTGATTGATATCACAATAATACATTAGTGGGGAACAAAATCTTCTTCGTTCTGTTCAATCCAAAACTGATCTGGACTCATTCCAACAGTCATAAGATGCTAAATATTTAGGATGTGTTTGAAATCCTAGTGAGCTGCCTAACTATCTTACTGACTGCACAGGCAGCAGTCTGACCAGTGAGGGTTCTAAGTCATCGCCTTATAAGTCGGGTTATTCAAACGCACTACTTTTGCCACTTAGACGGCGATCACATCGCGTTTCGCTACTAAGCTAACACAGTTAGCATCGGGCTATTCAAACCAATGAGACGAGGTGGCACAATGAGCTAACATTTCAAATACCGTGTACCAAAAACTTGTACACATTTATACACAATTAAAATCAATAATCATTTATTAACATGTAAAAACCACTCTACTTTATTTGTGAGAGACGTCACGCCGCACTGAATTCTGGGATACCCTTACCCAATAACGATGCATCCACACTGAACACAAAGTTCAGATTTAAGATACGATATTACAGAGGATTTTAAAGAATCTAGGATTTCAAGCCGAGTACTTCTCAGGAGCGCACATGGGATGACGCCAAATGAGTCCATGTAGTGGGATCACTAGGTTTTTGAACACACCTTTAGTTCTATCATGCAGTACACTCATCTCCAAACATGTATGTGATGTCCTTTAATCTGTAAATTTACTGGCTATTAGGTAACAGTGTGTTGGTTGGGGGAGGTGGTGTTAAGGACCTGCAGGTTTTACTGTAGCGTCAGTGCAAAGTATGGATCTTTGGTCTCCCCTTTGTCATTGTCTCCCAGCATACATTTCCCCCCGGGAGCTTGGTCACATACTGAATATTCCTAGTGTACCTATGTGGGATTTTTATTTTTCAAAATCATGTCAGTTCTCAGAGCGAGGTGCAGAACATTTGCATTCTGCTAGCGTCACAGTGGAACGTGTACTCGGCTCATTCTTATTTTAGTCATAGCCTCCGCGGTGAAGTCTAATGCTTTGAATCTAAGCATGCTAAATGGATGTTTGCTCTGTTTACTGCTGAGTTAGCCCGATCTGCCCTACAGTGCCTCATTATTACTCATAAGCTGAGGATCAAATAGAAATAAATAGGCAGTGCTTTTTTTTAAGGGAGACCTTCGCAACCCACTGTGAAAGTTGTTATACAGCTGCGCTTATTTATAATGCTGGGGTCAGATCAGTGGCACCTTTCACGAAGTATTGTTCTTGTGCAGGGAATTCTGATATGAACTGGAAGGGCTTGTAAATGTCTTATCATCATGCACTCTCTTATCTGGCCTAGTCTCTGGACACACCATCACCTTACCAGATTACAGGTCCTGTACTTAAATCAGTTGGAGCTGGTTGTAAATTGAGTACATTTATCAGACAGCTTTATCTGAAACAACTTACAGTACAGTATGCAATCTGAACAATGAGTGTTAAGGGCCTTGCTCAAGGGCCAAACAGCAGCAAACTGGCGACTTTCGGATTACTAGTCCTGAGCCCTATCTGCTCTGGTACTAGTACGTAGAGTAAGATCAGATTACTAGTCCTGAACCCTAACCACTAGGGTACTAGTAAGCAGAGTAAGATCTCAAGATTCCCAGCATATTTTTACCATATTATGAACAGTTGATGGTGAAAGACTAAATTATTAGTTATAAATTACTGTTTGAAATGACTGTGATTCTGTCCCGATCAACCCACAGGGTGGGACTGTGGGTACAACCATCGTGTCTCAGCAAGAAGGTCCTGGATTTCCAGGTGGGGCAGTCCAGGTCCTTTCAGTGTAGAGTTCAGCCTGGGTTTCCTCCCATAGTCCAAAAACATGCCGAAACATCTTATGGTCATTGGAGACATTGCATGTGTGTGTGTGCTCTGCAATGTACTGGCACCCCATCCAGGGTGTTTGTGTGCCTTGCACCTGTTGAAAAGATGGAACAGACTCCAGCTCCCAGAACGTGATAGGATAAGCAACTAAGAATGTCCACTCACACGATATAGTGAAGCAGTATCAAGTGAAAACACTGAAAATATTTTCTTGAGACTGAGGGAGACCCTTGAGCTTGTATTCATGATTCATGATTGCACTTTGCTTTGGATAAAAGTCACAAAAAAAAAATTGAGAGTGTGTGTGCAATTACCAAACTTTTTTTGTATATTTTTCCTGCACACATTGGGCAAAATGTTGCAAGCCCGCTGATGCATTACGATGTGTAAGGAAATATTTTACTTTAGTTCACATTAGTGCTGTTGGCAATGACACAAACATTAACATTGATGTTAATGTGTCTGTTGACATTACAGCCCGGTTCACAAGGACACTTTGGCATCCCCTATAAAATGCACGGATATGCATTGCTGGCTTGCTGTAGGCATTTAATTTTTTATTTTTTTTTTGTTCTTGTGACTGGAAAAGTCATTTTCATACCTGCTGTCTGTCAGCATATCATTTTCTCTCAGCGAAAAAGCAAAACGTGTTTTACATTTACCAAATCACAACTGTCCTTGAAGGCCTCCCAACAAGCAATTTATAGACTATTTAATACTTCGCACCTTGGGCAGCATATGTTCCTGGTTTTGATGCTCAGCCATATTTAAGCAAGCTTAATTTGGGGTGCAGTTTTATCCTTGGCAGATCCCTGTCTTATTGTGCATAGTCGCTGCAGCTGGTTCCACAGGGCTTCTGTAACAATGCATAGGTCCTATTTGTGCTGAGTCATCTGCGCCCCAGACACAGGCCAGCAAACAGAGAGGCAGTCATTAATTTAGACTTTCTTTTCTCTATTCCACTCGGTTCTGCTGAGAACGCAGCCCGTGGATACAAAGGTTTATTCAAATCATTAATGAACTGCGTGCATTCCAGGCTAATCATTTGACCTTTGGTTTTGTGTTTTGTGTAAAAAAAATGCAAGTATCTTCGGCGGCGAACATTGGTTATGTCATGTGATTTATAACAGTGTTAATGTAGCAAATGCAAAAACTGCTGGAGATCAATGTGTAATAAATTGCGAAAAACTAAATTAGCATTGCTCTGCTTTTGTTTCGCACACTCGGTCAGAGGCCTTTTCTGTAGCAGCTCTTTTCCGCAGTCTTGAGGTGATTATTAAGCAATGATTGAGTGATTATGTATCACTGAGTAATACATTTGCAAGGGCTCATGTAAATGCAAGATTTTCTTCAATTGATTGAGTCTGAATTGTTTAAATGTACGGTAAACTCAGTAGCGCGATGTATTTTAAACTATGGTTCTCACATCCATACGATTCATATAACAACTGGAATCTAAATAGTTCTTCAGTACTTTAAGTTTAGTCGGGTTCTAAGGGTTTTACAGACATATCTCTTGTCTTAGATTGAACCTCTGAACCACGTTCAGCCGTTGCTCCCCTGCATCACTGAGTCTTGGCCGCCCATGACCCCGTCACCGGTTTACTACCGTTCCTTTCTTGGACCACTTTTGATAGATACTGACCATGGCAGACCGGGAACACCCCACAAGAGCTGCAGTTTGAGAGACTCTTGACCCAGTCACCGACATTACAATTTGGCCATTGTCAAAATTGTTTCCTACATTAACTTTGAGGTGTGTGTGTGAAAATGTATATAGAAACCATTTAAAAGCTTCAGAGTCCTGATTCCGAACCTGGTTTATACCTGTTCTCTAAATATTGTTTTTATTTATTTATTTTTCATATTGTTTTTTTTTTTTGGTGAAAATACATTTGTGTTTCCTCCCATGGACTGGAGTCCTGTCCATACTGGACTTCACCATATGCCCAGTGGAGAACCCAAGAAGCGTGAAGTTGTTTCTCGAGATAAATGAATAAAGGAACAGTGTCTAAAATCAGTGGTTGTACTACTGGACTTAATTCTAATCAATTAGTGTATTAAACCAGTGATCAGCAACCGAGTCTTAAGACTGACAGGATAATCTGATCTTTAATCCATGCCTTCTCCCTGGGCCGCTCCATCTCAGAAAGCAGGAGTGTGACACGCACCAGACATCATTAGACTTCAGTCGTGTGCACCAGGCAACCATCAATAATGATGTCTATCTTATGAGCTGAAAGAATCTGAGAGACCTTGGTCTTGATCTTATCAGACATTCATTTACTTATTTATGGGTTCAATATTTTATTTGTCAGTACTGTGATCTCTGAACTTGGAAGGTCGTGAAACAGCCACGTTCTAGTGATTAACAGACGGACATCTTAGAGCTCGAACATTTGATTGCCACAAAATACTGTCCCTGTCTGGCCTCGGCTCTGGTCTGCGTGGACCTCAGCTGCTGAGATTAAGCTTGCAGGTGGGAGTCCTGGCTCGGAATGACATACTAGCCTTGGGCGATGTGAAAAAAAAACGACCCAGTGAACTTGTGAATTTCGAGTAGAGTCCTCTCTCTCTCTTTCACTGGGTGTTTTTTTTTCTCTATCTGGTTGCTTGATTTCTTCTCCCGCTGTCTGCGCACTCATGCAGAATTAGCTTATTTGTCAGCGAGCTGCGCCTCCGAGCCCTGGTGCACATCTCCAAATCCATTTCCAGAAGCGTGGCACAAAGGACGTTGTCCTTATGTCATGACGACAAATTTGCTGAGCTCCTCCGATCCCAGTGCAATGCAGGAAAATGGTCCCAGCGCTGCCGCAGAGGCCTGTAGAACAGTAATGATCCGGGTTCTGTCACTGAAGAGTCCTCATTGCACCTTTTTTATTATTATGATTATTACTATCGAGTGTAAGCTGTTTTTCCCCTCTTCCCCTGAATCCAAGGTGATCTGTAAATACATACAAAACTTCTGGGAACAAAAAACGGCTTTCTGTTAGTTATTTTATACCAGAATATTCTAAATAGACGTGATGCATGATACATTTAGTGTAAGCATGTGATATCCTGCCATCTTCTGTAACATTAAAAATCCTAAGCATACCCCATTAACGTCTATTAAAAGATATTACTAATAGTAATTATTTGTACACTGCTTTTTCTGTTTCATTCTCCCATTTCTCTCAATTTAAGGAGGTGGGTAAATTGCTTCTCATGCCTCTTCTGACCCATACACAGTCCGTAGCAGAACCCTTTATACCTGCACCTCTCTAGCTGCCAAACAAGTCCGGTCATCCCGCCCAAGCAGAAATGAGTCTGCTGCAGATACCGCCCATTATTCCCCCTAGATCACAACCAGCTGACCTGTGGATTAGAATCAAGAAGTTCAAGTCTACTTGAGTTTTCTTGAATTGGAGTGTGCACACACTCCTTGTGTCCATGTGGGCTTCCTTTGGGTGCTCCAGTTTCCTTCATCAAGTCTAAATACACACAGTAAGGCCATTTGGAGCTCCTAAAATTACTCCGTCAGAGTGTGTTGATGCCTTTTCCCTGTGAAGGACTGGCAACCTGTCTTGAGTGTTTCTTGTCTTTTACTCACTGCAACAGATTCATCCTGATTAGGACTGAAGTGATAAAACAGGCCGTAAATGAATGAATGAGGATAAGAAAGTTAATTCATCTGAGTTCTAGGATGAGGCACTGCATTCATGATAAGTTCATCTTTGCTTTTGTATGAGCTCAGATCACACTGTTTAAAAGACTCTATTTAAAAACTGTTTAGCAGATGATGGGCAAGGTGGTAAACAACACTAGACAGCCATTAGTTAGACTTGAGTTCAGATCAATAAAACTGAAATTCTAAATACCAGTTTCAAATGTACTTGAACATGAAGAACAATTTATTAAGAGTGTAACATAATTCTCTCTCATTCACCTCACTGCACTGGTACCTTGTGAAGGAAATCTGTAGTGGTCTTTAGATTATCTGGATAGAAGTTTGCACCTGTGAGGAGTTTTGCCAGTGGGCAGATTGTTCATCTAGCACGGAGAGAGAGGAGGAAGTGGATTAAACCAGGGATGAGTCCTACAGTGGCACATCCTGTGTGGTCTGACCAGTCTGGCCACCTGATTGATTAGCCCCGTGATGGGGATGTATGGAGGGGTGAGAAGGGCACGGCTCACTCCTGAATCACAGCCTCACACAAACCTGCACACATTGCTGAGCCCGACAACTGGAAGTGAGATTTCTAAGGCAGGGGGTCTGTATACGAAAGCTCTTTATTCTCTTTAACGAAGTCCATTTTTAATGTCAGACTGGGAGAACACCAGCTGTGTGCGATAAGCAGTAGCGTTATGAATACGATGATACTTCTTGATTGCTCTCTATTAACATCTCAGTGTTTATTTTGTCTGAATGGAAGCGTGTGGAGCCTTAGTATGGTACTTGTAAATGGATTTTTCAACTCGGCTGTGTTGCTATCAACAGAGCTGCTGTTAATAAAAAATATATCTGTAAAGTGATCGGAGCTCTCGCATACACCAACACAGGTAAAATAAAGTGTTTTCTCTTTTCATTTAAGTACCTGCTCTCTAAAGTTATATAAAAGGTATTAGGTAGTATATAATATATATTATATGTAGTTGAAACAGCTAACAAAAGTAAAGGTTGAGAAAAATACCCAATAATAAAAATAATACATTGTCAAGCCACATTATGACCTACCTTTGATGGCTGCATTGCATAGCTCATGATGGAAGTCACCCTCTGAGCTGGCTTGGTGTGTATAAAAGGAGTGGAAGGCACTCTCACCCATTTTGGGCATTACTCCATCCCTGGAGATCATGTACACCCATACAAGCCGATCATCCTCCGTGGAGTGGACGGGATGTTCCAGCAAGACAATGTGACTTCCGAGTATGATCCTGGCCCCCTAATTCCCCAGATTTTAACCTGACTAAGCCAAGTTTGCAATTTGGATCCTCAGTCAGCTTCACAGCTGTATGTTGTTACATGTATTTGGAGCCATGCAGACTGCAGTGCATCCAGCAGGGCTCCACATACCTGTAACAACCTACCAGAACTTTACTGAGTCATTCCCAGACCATCTAGCTTACTGTTCGCCTGTTATAAAAAATATTAAAAATCACTATTTCCTTAGGATATCTGCCCCTTCCAGGGTGTTTCCTACCTTTTGCCCAGTGAACCAAGAAGGACGGGCCCCTGCTGAGTCTGGTTCCTCCAAGGTTTCTTCCTGTATTTTCAGGGAGTTTTTCCTTGCCA
>JAYDZG010000008.1:10314558-10328501 GCA_034509265.1 Microcambeva bendego | reverse complement strand
GTTCTGCTGGGCTGAGTAGCTCTCCGAATTCTGTCAGTCTGGCAGGCAGGCAGTATCAGAATTTCATGCATAAGATGGCTCCTGTCAGAGGACTCCTGCGTTTGAGCCGAGCTCTATGGATTTAACGATTTTCCGGGCCAGGCGATGGCTGCCGACGCTTGGAGCTGCGTAGCTCTGCCATCTCGAAACACCTCCGATTGACCTTGGAGATTATTGCTGGACTAGGCAGCAGAAAAGTTATGCTATATCTTAGTCAGGAGCTGTCTTCTATCAATGAACTGCAGTGTCGGCCATCGATCTGTTCCATGCCAGGACACAGGGCTTGATTGATGCTTGGCGAGCGCCTGGCTGGCCTGGAGGTTAGCCTTGGGAGAAAACACAGGCCCTCTGCTTTTCCACTGCCTCCAGCGTTATGATGCTGATGATGGAGTATGGAGTATAGATGAGGACTCTCTGACCCAGAACTCCAAGGCCTCTAAACTGAATTACAGAAGAGCCTGTCTAGTTCAGATTATTTTTTTATTATTATTTTTTAATACTATCGGCGATAAGGTGTTAATGATCTTTGAGTCTTTTCAAGGTGTTACCTCAGACTACATCACAAATATTTGATTAGTTATTTGCAGGAAAAACAAAGTTCATTGACCTTACAGCTAGAAGCATAAACATTGACCAGTGCAGTTAGACACTTCAGAAATAGGTTCTCCTTGACCTTTCCTTCTCTCAAATGGATTGATAGAGTATACAGGGTTGTATCCAGAGTGCAGTTATGCATCTGTAAGTACAAGTATGCAGGGGTTGCGCTTGTAGATTGTGACATTTTACCTGACTTTCCTTCTGGGATTAATTAAGTGAAATAGCCAGTTACATTTACATTAATGTAGCTGTCGTACAATGTGGTACATTGTATCTCAAATATGCTTTGTATTATTTTTACTATTAAAATATTGTAGTATAAAGCATGCAAAGAACCATTCTGTGTGCCGACCTTAAACGTAAAATCAACCATCTCCCAGAAACCATTTTGAAAGCTTTTGATAAGTTGAAACAATCTAATTAGCATTATGCACACCATACATACGATGTAGATTTGCTGATTGAAATATTTACTTCAAAAATGTAATACAGTAGTTGTAATAATTCTAAGCGGTACTTTCTTTTGATGCAGATGAGAGCAGAAAACATTACCTCACAGAGCCAAGTAGAGTAAGAAAGTACATCAGTTACAAAGACTGCCAGTCCAGGAAAACTAACAGCCAAAACTGTTGATGTAGATTACATATCGGTGGTCTCAGAATGGATGGCCTTGCTAGGAGGCTGAAACAACACAGTTGTTTTTGTCACAGATTTATCTATATTTAGCCCTATACCGTTCTAATGTTAATGTTATAGACCTCCTGTGGGTAAAAAATTACTTGCTTAAGCCTTAGAAAAGCTGTGGACCGTTTAAGCAGTGGGTGTGACCACAGTAATCTAAAAGAAAGCTAGAGTTCAGTACATGAAACTATGCTAGCTGCTTTCAAGTCAGTTCCATTATCCAAATGTCCTGGTGACCAAAATGCTGAAAAAAGCTTTTTCAGCTTCTTTTGTTAACATACATTTCAATCACCAGCTATGTAAACAGTCCACTGCAAATGTGTTTGCATACCTTTGCCAAACGTCCATAAGAAATAATTAATGAATAATGTCTGAGCATAGATGGATTGATACTGATGTATGGCATTTGGTTGGTCTGCTTGGTCCGAGCTAGAGTTTGGGGCTTTACTGACTGTTTTGATTAATTGATGGGCACCTGGCTGGTACTATATGTGCTGGCTCAGTGTATAAAAACCTACAACTATAAAACAAATCAAACGCGGCATGTCTTGGTATTAAGTCAGCATATCATTTAGTGATGTTTAAATGGCCTCTGCCTTTCCTGTTTGTCATGTTTCCAAATTAATGCACTTGATCATTGATGTCCTGGCTGCCTCTTAATTAATTTATAAAATATGATGTGATAAACATTCCCCAAAGTGTGTTAACGTGGTGGATTTGCTTATTCAAGCACACTGCTAATGGGTGCATAAAATCGACCATATTGTCAAGTAATCAATAAACATTGACAGTTAACGCAGGTTAAGACCACAATGACTTTCAACATGGCACTGCCATAAGATCCCGCTGTTCCAGCCAGCCACAAATCAAATCGCTTCCCTGCTTAAGCCGCCCCAATAGAAATAAATTGCTGTAACAGGCAAAATAGCTTAGCCATGAAGGGCTAGACCACACAAGACTGCGAACCGAGTCGAATTACACAGAGCAAATGCAGAACTAGAGGTGATTCATTGTCTTTTGTCAATGGCTGACAAGTGATTCCTGTCATGCTACATCAGATTTAGTTACCATATCTGTGTGTAAACCTTGATACTTGAAACAATCTTATCAAAGCGTTGTACAAAAGTATGGCCCAGGGTTAGAGAGCTGGTGAGGTGTAAATAGTAATTAGGTGTAAAATGTAATTGGGCAGCGGTGGCCTGGTGGTTAGAGAAGGTTACAGGTTCAACTGAAGTGCCCTCGAGCAGGGCACCCAATACCCAACTACTCCCCGGTCCCCTAGTGTTCACTAGTGTTTATCTGTGTCTCACTGCAGGATTGGGTTCAAATGCAGATGACCTTTTAAATGGTGAAAGGAATATTCTAAATTATAAAAATAATAATAATAACAGTGGTTAATATGAGGGATCTTCAAGAAGTTTCTTCTCTTTTATTTTCGTTTTAAACTGTAACGGTGGGAAGAGTAATAATTGGTCGTGTCAGAGATTTTTAAAACCATGCCAGACCGCCCAAACCTTCGCTTACTTAACCTTTTTGATGCCTTAAATGATCTTATAGCATATTATCTAGCATAAAGCAATGGTGAAAAAGATGAATGAATGATTTAAAAGTGCCTAGTTTAAAAAGAAAATGAGGGAACCAAACTAACATCCATAACCTGGAGCAGAGAGAACACCACATTCCAGGGAGACGTTTGGCACACAGGTATATATGAATTAGAGGCTTCTAGCATAGGTGAGGAAATGCAGGTGGCCAGGCTCTCGCTCCACAGGGGCTTCCTTGATTCAGTTTCCAGCAAAACGCTAAACCACATGGAAAGCAGGAAGAAATAGATGAGGACGGATCACCATAAACTCCAGCCACTCAAAAACAGAAGGACTGCACACTTGATGTCATCCACATTCGGGATGGGCCGATCGTGGCAGCCGTAAAATGGGGCAGATTGCTCATGGTGGCCAACTCCAAAAGGTAATAAGCTGCCGGCTGTGTTCTGAGGAAAAAGGTCAAGAGAGTGCCGACAGAAAAGCCAGCAGGGCAAGGTAGAAAAAGAGCTGGGCAGTCGAGTCCAGTGTCTTAGTTATGTTGCTAACAGCAGGCAGTGAGACAATGAGACAGTGATGAGCTGGCCAGTGAAACTGAGATATAAAGGTCTCTCTTGGCTCCAGTAGAAAATTAGCACTAGATGAGGTGCAGAGACTGCCAATTAAAGGTACTGTCATCAGTTATCTGTGCCCCTGTTGATCTGTTTCTATTTATGCACATTCAGTGTATTCAGGGTGTATATAGGGCAATGTTTTATTATAATAAGTTTTGCCAAAGGTATCTGGACACCTGATCTTGAGCTTGTTGGGCATCACAAGGTAGCCAGTGGTAGCCTTGTTTGTCGTCTTTTGGACTATCAATTGCTTATTTGAGTTTGAATCCTAGCTGCTAGGCCATTGGGTAAGACCCTTTACACTCTGATTGCATGTGCAAAGAAATAATTTTGCAGACCTGTACACCTGCATGTGTATATATGACAGACAAAATCATTGTAATATATTCTATTATACATAAAATGAGACACATTAAGAGAACCTACAAAATCTTGCACCTGTAAAATTTAGCACCTTCAGTTTAAAGAGCATTTGGAGAAGTACAGGCTCATAATCAAGGTCCCAACTCATAGGAGTTGAGAGATGTTGATCAGGATTATGGATCTGTCCAGGCATGTGGAATTCCTCTACACATCACTTTACTGTGCAACGTCTCTACTCAAGGGAACTGAAACTGGAAGATGTAAACCATATCCTGTCATGCACAAAACCTATTGCTCTTCATGTGTGATCAAATAATAGGTTACATGGGTTTATATTGGGTTTGATGGGCACTCGATTGATTCAATTTGTGTTTTCTAATTGCATAAAACCCTACAACAAAGTACAAATCCTAGAACCCTCACATGTCTGTTCCCACTTGCTTTAATCTTGCTCAGTGGACAATTGGCATGTGTGTCAGTATGAGGCGTCTTGTTACCCCTGTCTTGTTAAAGGAGTTCCTCTGTTTAGTCAGTTCACAATAGATCACAGGTTGCCAGGTCAGTAACAATCAATCAGCTTTGTTCTTTAATAGACCTCTCTAAATGGCCCAAGTTGGAGCTTGTGTGCTGAATTTTCCAATACAAGATTTAAAAGACAGTGCAACATCTGCTGGCACATTTAAGTGTTGGTTTCTGAATGCTAGTGTAGATGTCTAATCAAGAAAGTGCTGTAGCCACATTGCTTTGTCAGGATTTTTCTAAAAGATTGTATCAGTCTGCTTGGATTTTAAAATTTCTTAGGTCGCTGTACTGTGAAAACATGGTTTCATATCCTTGCCCTCTGAAGATTTGCCACAATTTGATGCCCAAGGTTTACAGAATCATTAAACTTCATGGCTAGAAATTTGTAAAAATAATTACTTATATACACACACACAACAATTTTATCTAGACAACAAAAAATATACACAAACCTTTTTTACACTGTTAATCATGATTATTTCCACGTTGCACTGTTTGTACCCCCACTCATGTGGATTGTCTTCCCGCGATCTGGAATCTTCTAGCAAGATAATGTGAGAATGCAACGTCTAGAATTTCTAAGTACTGCCCTAACCCCTTAATTCCCCAGACTTGATCCCAATTGAGTGTTGTATTGGTTCTATGGATCCTTCCCCACCCTCTTCAGGAGCTGTGGGATGCACTGCAGTAAGCATGCCTCCAGATAACTTTGATGACCTACCAGGACTTACTGAGTCACTACCAGCCTATCTAGCTGCTCTCCATGCTGCACACGGCGGTTACTTTGGATATACATTATGTATCGTATTATATTATCACTTTGGTCATAATAATGTGACTCGACTAATAAATATCCATTTACCATAACGCTAAACATTGTTAGCATACTTTGATTAGATTTGGGGCTACCCATGGTTACCCTTGTTATACAAATTAATGAGATTTGGTATTGATTTATAACTATTATTTTAGAAATTACCTTGGTGTTGTTAATAGTGCCCAGGCAGAGTAGTGAGATTTTCCACTTCACATCGGCATCCAGAGTCGGTATTACTGGTTGGCTGGGTGCCATCCTAACAACCCAGTGTATTGTAGTGTATTGTAGTTATTACTTTTTCACACCTCATATGTGTTTGCAGCACACCGCATGTGCATGGTGGTGTTATTCTTGATTAATTCTTGCTTGGGGTAAATCCCTGTATGTGCTGCTGCACTGGCACTGTGGTGGCAGGGTCCTGCTTTTCTGGCTCCTGGCAGCATCTCCTTTCCCTCAGAGTCACAAAAACAGAGAAAAAAAGAGACATGCTGATTGCTCGGGGTCCGTTTGTGCTCTGCCTGTTTACCAGCTGATCAAAGGGCCGGTCATTTTAGTGCCCGGCGCGCAAAGAGAGGGGGAGGAGCAGCGCAACGGGGTGCCGAGGAATTGGCTGATCACTCCAGCTGTCTCTGATGCCATGCCAAGCCTGGATGGCAAGGGCTCATGAGGGGAAGCCGACTGGGGACAGGCTAGCGGAACGCCACACTTGAGATATGCTAGATGCTAATGATCCTCCCCATGCCGGGATAGCTCGCTCCACCAGACCTGTCCGAGTGGTCCGCTCCACCGGGGATTCTCACCAGCAGGTCCAGGTATATGATTGCTTTTTAATGTGTGGCTCTTGGCCAATGAGAAGCGGCATTTTCATCAAGTATGACTGCAGAAATATTAAACGAGCTCGAGATCATTTTTCAGTCATAGTCCATTAAACAGTATTGAGGGGGGAAGTCGAGCCAGGAGCCTTAGTCTTTCCTGCACAAGTTAGCCCAATTAGGGCTTTTTATTTTTTATTAAAATGCCATGATGATAAATAAACATGCAAACCACATTTACTGTGTATTCCAATTAAACACTGCTTTATTTGACTGCTACTTTAATTAGCCGGATACGCAGAGGGATCGTTCAGACGTTAATTCAATTGTTGTACCCTGCCTTTCCTGTCATGATTTTTTTTTAGGATTTTGTTTAATCTAGAACCTTATCAGTGAAGGAAGAAAATGCTACTGTAGGTTGAAGAACTTAAATCTGCCAGAAAAGTGTCAGAACACACAGTTCATCACAGTTTGTTGCGGAGGATTTTTATTCATACACATACATACAGTGTAAGAAAAACTATAATAAACTATCATACATAGATCAAATGAAAATAAAGGAAAATTCCTAAGGAGGGTTACTAACAATCTAGCCTATATTAGCAGAACTGTCCAAGGATCTCTTCTGGCATGGACGACTAGCAGGAAGTTTTACTTTATATTTTCAAGTTTATGGTTTAAAGTTCAATGAAATTTCAAAGTAGAACAATGAAGTGGCCCTTTAACCATCAATTCATGGTAGAACTGTAAAATAGTAGAGTTTTACAATGACTTGATTAGCATGGGTCACCCCAACTATAGAAAATGAATACATCTTTAGATCCATTGAAAAAGTAAAAGAAAAGCATTTAAATTAATATGTTGCATCCTGTTAGCTCTTATATAGCATTGTCGGGTACACCGTCATTCAGCCATGTTTTATGTAACAATCATGACCGTACAGTCCATAAGTCTCTTACTGTGTGTGATGCGTAGTTGTATCTCCATTTTTTTTTTTCAAAAAATATTGCACATTGTGTGTGTACATCCATTTTTTTTCTTTCAAATTTTGAAAGTTTTTTTTTCGGGAGGTTAATTCTTGTGGTGGGTTTGGGTTAGGGTGAAGGTCTAAGGTCATGCCCATGGGTTAAAGTCAGTTCAAAGTCGGTCCAAGGCCATTTAAGGTCACCAGACGAAAATTTTGGTTCAATTAAGAGGATCATAAATTGTTTCATGATCGACTTAAAATCATTATTTTTTAAACCTTTTTTCGTTAAATCTTGATTCATGTGATTTACTGATTTCAGTAAAATACTGACCTTTATAAAACATTATTCACAGTATAACACCATTCGCTGTAAAAAAACTGATCACCGCAGTGTGAGTACTGATCTATTTTTTTCACTCTTGGAGGGTTTGAATGATCAGTAGAGAAACAAGTGAAAATACAAACGCAGGCAAACGGAGTTTTGCATAATACGTCCGCTTTAATTCTTTCCTTTTGACAATAAGATCAGTTAATAATAGATCAGAACCATCTTTTCATTTCTCAAGTGTGTAGGTTGTGTATGAATATGGTTTAAAGAATGTGTGTGAGGCCAGAGGTGATGGCAGTGGCACTGGCAGCATGGTGTTATTAATGTGCCGAATCTTTTGCAGTTATGTCTGCAGCCATGGCCTCTCGGTGTATTAATCAGCCCGGCTACACACACTGCACATGATGAACTGGTCTAGCAGCCGTGTTTAAACAAGCTTTGCCACACTGCACACTTTGTAAAAAGGCTATGGAAGATCCCCAGGGTATAAAAGGGGTAATGAATACATTGTTTGGAGTGGTGGCATGCATCCCAAAAAGGTCTCTGGAAGACTTTTTCCCCCTCCTTGCCCTGCTGGCTCGGACTCTGGCCCATGAGAGGGCATGGTGGGAAGGTGGTGCTGCCATATGGAGGGGTTGGTGTGTTTAGGTTGGACGGAGGTACTGACAGAACTGGCCTGTGGAGAGGAAGTTCCCGGCTTGCTTGTGCACAATCAGCATTGCCAGAACAGTGTGGGCTGGAGAGTCAGTGAGGGGAAAGTTCTCCAAAGGAACAGATCCCAGCTGGGCATTGAAAGCGTAGTGGCTGGATTAGTTTCATTTTTATCTACACTTTTTGTTTTTTAAGTTGTAGCCAAGTTTTATGTAAAGAGTATTTAACTCAAGTGGCATATGTAGCGTATTATTTAAGTATTTCCATTTTCAAGGTCAGGTGTCCATTATTTCATCACTGCCCCAATCATCTTCAGAGATGTTAGAAGAAAGAATAATGGGCGATGGGTGTAAGAATTAGATGACTGGGTCAGAGTGGTCCAAAACAGAACAGTGGTAAACTGGTGACAGTGTCATGAGCCACATGAACCCCTCACAGAAACCGAGACCCCATCCCAAAAAATCATTGTCTGTCTTTAACCCCTTATCCTAATCAGGGTCGGAGGGGTGCTGAAGCCAATCCCAGCTCAATGGGCGCAATGCACATGGTAACACCCTGGATGGGGCACCAGTCCATCACAGCCATCCCCAAAATAGACTTATAAAATAAACTAACCAATATTTTTAATCACAGGGTCTAATTTCAGAATAAAATTCAAAGCATTAATAATATGTCTCATAAAATGCACTTCGATTTCATCATATTGCCAACTCATTATCATCTTCATTTCTTCCCAAGGTTCATTTGAGCTTAAATTAAAATCTTCATTTCCTAGGAAAATTAATTTCAACAAGATGTTGCATTGTGTTTTCCTTTATTACCAAGCATCATTGTTAGTTATTTTATTAAGAATAAATTCTGGATCGTGAACAGATAGAGTATTTCACCCTCCAAGATTTTGAACTGGTAAGATGACAAACCTTATAGTACATGGATAAAAAAAAATCATAAATGAATATGAAATTATATAAAAAAAAACATTTAACAATTTACAAATGTCTTTTGTTAGTTTATAGTCAGTGTGAGAAGTGCACTGCCAGCACACCGTATAAAAAAGAAGGTTCTATAAGCGCACAGAATTGAAAAAGAAAGTGTGTGGGTGGAGTAATCACACTTGACTTGGAGGAAAGTTCTAGAAGTCGTTCAGAATATGCTTGTTTGCAGAGCCAGCTGTAGTTCTTGACCCTGTGAAAATAGTATCTGAGGGCACGGAGAGCACAGTTAAGAGAATGGAGTTATATATGCTTTTACAAGAATTCATGATGGGAGGAGCCTTCATACACAAACTTTTAGAAGAACTATTGATACATAGAATGGAAGATTCTATACCTGTGGCCAAAAGTATGTATAAGAAGAGTATCTGTATGAACTTGTGGCATTCATTATTTTAAAAAATAAATAAATGTTCCATTAGTCTAATGAAAGAAAAACAAAATGTGTGGGTGGAGTCATCAGACTTTATGACGAGAGTAAAGTCCTACAAGTGCTGCATCTGTATAGCCAGCAAAGGTTTTGAGGAAGTTCTTGACCCTGTAAAAAGAGTATCGGAGGGTAGGGAGAGCACATAGTATGAGAGAATAAAGTTCTATACCCGGTCTTCAGAATTCATGATCGAGTCATTACACATGAAGCTGTGTGAAATCTGGCTGTATAGAGCCAGGCGTGGTTCCTGTTGGAATGAACAGAACATTCCAGAAACGATAAAAATACTTCTGGCCAGTTATAGCACACAATATAAGGAATTTTTCTGTAACATTTAGTGTGTGGGCGGAGGCTTCAGACTTAATAACCGGTAGAAGTTCTAGAAGCTGTGTGAAATGTGTTCTTGGAATGAAAGTTCTAGACCACGTGAGATGAGTGCATGTGAGAAGTGACATGAAATATGAAGTGTGTTCTACAACCTTCGGATGTGTGGGTGTAAGTTTCACATTTGTTCTCCCAGTGTCTGTGTGGGTTTCCTCCCACAGTCCAAAGACATGCTACCAGGTTAATTGTAGACACTGAATTGCCCTGTAGGTACTTGTGATGGACCGGCACCCCATCCAGGGTGTCAAGAGCTAGGATAGGCTCCAGCACCCCTACCGAGCCTGATTAGGATAAGGGGTTAAAGACAATGAAGTGATGAACTGAACAAAATTGTCCAAACTCAGTGGAAGAGTAAAAAAGCTGTCGGTGAAAGATACCGAAACGATGCCATAAAGGGACGGAAGGGGTAGAGGTAACTGCAGAAGGTGCTGATCGAGCATCCTGGGCAGGAGGGGGGGGGGGTACACTTGTTCCTTCTCTACTCCCTGCATCCTGACCTCGCTGCACACTGCAGCATGATTAAGGGAACGCTGGCAGATGTTCGGATCTTCATCCGAAGTGAATCCTGCCAGCAGTTCCACTTCCTTGTCGGGGAGCTTCTCATGCCTCCTCAGGCGATGATGCAATCACACACGCTCTGATCAAGTGACAACACCGGAATAGAGAGTACATCACCAGAGTTGCGTACACCTTCGCCTCGGCTCTCCGATACACACGCTGCTCTTGAATTAATAAAAAGGTACGAAGTGTGTGATTTTATTGCTAATGAGGCCGTATTGTTTTCTAAAAATCAGCCACGTGGCAAAGACATAAATACATTATTAGTGTGATCTATTAGGTGGTGTGTGGCCTACGGGCATGCATATACAAGCAGCGATGGAAGGAGCGAGCTGCCGGATGATCCGTGGACTTTACAGTCGTGCCCACGGTGCCTGCGGCAGCCAGTCACCGTAAACAATCAAGCCGGGCCCATTAATAACTCTAAAACTTGTGAGCTGCCCCGGCCACAAAGAGCGCAAGTGACATTTTAATAGGCCCTTCTTTCCGTTTTGTTTTTCCAATAATGAGTGCATGGTTGGCTGTGGTGCACCACACAATATGTGCTTCCCTCTTGTTTTGAGGCACAATGCATATTTTCGCTGTACTTGGCATTTATGGAGTATAATTTAATACAGCGTGCACGGCTTCTTTTATGCCTTCTAGACGAGTCATGCTTCAAATAGGGGAGAAGCATGTGAAAGATGGAAACAGAAGGAAATAAAAGGAGGAAATGAAGCACCACTAGTTCATGCTCATATATCGGGATGTTCCAGACAAGCTTGTGTGGTTGTAACCTCGTTATTAAAACACGCTCCGAGAAAGGAGGCTGTTCAAATATTCTCCCTACTAAGGCATCTTAACATTTCAACTCTATTTTCAGTAAAGAACGATTAAAAATTAAATGCTTTCTTAGCAGCTTAGGCAATCCCAGCATTCAGTGCACACTCACATGCTTATATCAGCTCTTATTGAGTTTCGGCTGGAAGATCACAGGTATCATAAGGTTACACCTCTGACCCCTTATGAACTGAAATTACTTCCAATAATTACTTCCAATAATCTTTCGTTTTACAAATCTCAATCAAATCATTGTTAAGAAACCTCAAACCATCTTTGCTCATCAGAGCCTCAGTGCCAAACCACGATTACACTCACCTGTGTGGAAACATCATTTTTTTCACTTCATTACTCTCCTTGAATTACCATTACAACTTTTTTGGAAGGTCTTCAAAATCCAATAAATCAAAGTAAATGTAAGGAACATTTTATAAGCATTTTTCACACTGTCCCAACGTTGAGGCTACAAATGCATTAATGAAATCATTAAGGAACAAGTTGGAGCTATCTGTAAACTACTGTTTTATTAACATATATAGAGGTCATGGGTCTATATAATTAGATGAGATTTGTCCAATTTTGTTATTGGCGCGTTTTACACCCTTTAGTTACATCCAAAACAGAAATTGTAGATACTCGTTACTCAAGATTCATCACTTCACATTTTTTATTAAAGTCATGGAATATCTAGCATCTTTAATTCACCTCATTTTCATGTCTTTTGATTGCTGGAGGAAACCAGAGCGCACAGACCCTGAGAGAACATGCAAACTCCACACAGAAAGGACCCGGACTGTCCCACCCGGGGATCCGAACCCAGCAAAAAAGCTCTTCCCAAGCATTTCTGAAAACCAGGGCATTAAATCAGACTACAGTAACTAGAAATGGTGGAAGCTCAGTGCGGTTTCTTCTGTAGATGGATATAATGCAAATATCACACAAAACACAATGTGCAATATTGAACATAAAAGGTAAAAAAAAAAAAACACAGATAGAAAATAATTGCAGAAAAATGTAACACTTGCTTGAAGGCTCTGCTTGTTTGTTCAAGAAAAACACCAAATCCAATAGGACGGATAGCACAGGAGAAATGACTACACTTATTAAAAAACATTGCCACACAGTGTAAATACACGAGACATACCAAACCCAAAACTACACACCATGAGGCGTGGTGAAGAGGCCGGCCTGCAATCACTGAGGGAACAATTAATTACAGGAGTTACTGAGCGATGCCAGTGTAGTGCTTCATCACCGCAAATATAATAGAAGTGGATGTGTGTAGAAAACAGTGACCCCCAAACACACCATCACCAAGAGAATAAATACTCAGATCAGTTCACAGTTTAGACCGATATCATTCTATGAATTATTAAATGAAAAAAGGCTTCTATTCTCCCTCGGCCCTTAATGGGCACTCATTTACTTTTCATCTTTAATAGTGTTTCTCTATTGAACAGACAGAATGGTTTTCATCTTTATTTATTTGTAGCTCTGCATAAAAATTTGAATAGAATATCCAGTCGTTACACATATACAGATGTACAGGACAATGAAATTCTTTCACCACATATCCCGGATTGTTTTGGTCAGAGCGCAGGGTCGGCATCGTACGGTGCCCCTGGAGCACACAGGGTTAAGGGTCCTGCTCAAGGACCAGACAGTGGCTCCATAGCTGAGCTGGGATTTGAACCACCAATCTCTGGTTGATATTCCAAAGCTCTACCGACTAGGCCTGCGTTACAAATTATTGGTATGTTTGACTAACATTTTATTTCTTATTGCATTTTAAAACTAGAGAACCTGATTATTTTGAAGTCTTTATATGGTTTTGTCATCTCATCCAACACATCTTAACATCTGTGTGTGTAATTTCTCTGTTCTTGATCAGAGTTCTGTATCGAACAAATCAAAATAATGTGGGATAACAAGGCTGTCAGATCAAATCCCAATTCTGAATCTAGCCCGTGGTTTATGACAATTTCTACTCAATTTTAGTTCTATAATTTGTCTTTCTATTCCTCCAGAAACTAAACCAGGAAACGGGCTGTTTAAATCCGGAAACATTGCTCTCTTCGGAAACGTGGTGTACAGTGGGCTGCTGAACGATCACTTCTGGCACGTTGGGGTTCCCCTCGTCACAAGACTGGTGAGTCAATGTTTGCTTTCTCTGCTCCGTTCACATCAGATGAAACTGGCTCGAGTCTCACCTGGCTTTGATATCGATTGTTAAATGAAGTTGTGCGTGATGCATTCAGGGACACTTGGGTTGTAGTATGGAAAATTAATTTGAGCTTCATTGGTTCATTTTTATCAGCAGTTATGGTTTTGCAACTTTGTCAGAATGTACAATAGTTGTGTTTTTACTGTGTTTGATACAGTTTGATATTGTATAGCTATTTATTAATAATTATGGAGATTGGACCATTGTGTGTGTGTGCAAGTGGATTGGACTTGTTATTAAAAAGTACATGTATTGTACTCCAGTCTCAGCATACATACAGTTTTAAAGCCATTTTTGTATAGAAGCAGTAACAGGTTTATTCTCATTGACTGAACACTGGGTAGAATTCCTTTACTTCTACTACATGAAGATTTCTTTACTTCACTTCTTCACCTTCAATTCTTTAGCCAGTAGAGCTCATTAAGGTTTCTTTAACAGATTCAACAGCTTAATAGCTTTTACATTTACAGCATTTAGCAGACACCTTTATTTAAAGTGACTTACAGTGTGAGCAATGAGGGTTAAGGGCCTTACTCAAAAGTCCAACAGCAGCAACCTGGAAGCGGCGAGATTTGAACCAGCAGCCTTTGGATTACAAGAGATC
>JAYDZG010000008.1:10258438-10269627 GCA_034509265.1 Microcambeva bendego | reverse complement strand
AGGACCACTAGGGGCCGCTACACAGCTCACTCTTAGAGCCACAGTGATCGAAACCTTCCTGAGGTGTGTGTGTGTGTGTGTGTGTGTGTGTGTGTGTGTGTGTGAGAGAGTGTGTGTTAGATGTTGAAAGCTCTGCAGCACTTGCTTGTGCTTACTGAATAAGACATTAGTGTGCTTGCCAGGCTAAGCTTGTTTCAGTTTGAAAAAAGTTTCAACTGCCTCATAATTTTTTTTTTTTATTGAATCAAGTTATGCTGTCCTGAGTTTGCTTCACATTTCTTTACTGTACATTTGTTTCTTACATAACATGTAAAATCTGTATTATTTATAAATTTATATATATGGTGACCATCTCTATATATTTGTTGACCTGATGATTGAATTGAGTTTACATGATGCATCAGAGTTTGCATTACGTTTCTGAACTACATTTATTGAGGTATGAAGACACGTGTGTTTTTATATGGTTAGACATAATGTATCTGTGTGTGTGTGTGTGTGTGTGTGTGTGTGTGTGTAAAGCCAGAGAACATGATTAGTGAAAAAAACAATAGAAAGAAGATGCATCGTGGCATCATCTCCTTAATGTTTGAAGAGCACGTAATACCCAGGAGCCCTGTATTGTTTTGCTTTTATTGAGCGGTTTGAGGAATAAATCACCCGAGGGATAGTGTCAAACAATAATGTCAAATGAGCAGCGGATTGATATATAGCACTTCTAAATTGCTCCAGGATTAATTCCCCTATGGAAATGTTTCTTGATTCATGCCTTCATTTTTTGTTCATTTTAATGCCGAACGTGACCCCTATCTGCATTTATCTTTAAATTTAGCCGTATAGGATTTTCTCCCCCTCGTGCTTTATTGCGGCGGCGGCCGCTGTTCGGAGCTTGAGTCAATAGAGAGCAGTAAATTTGCTTGTGCAAGCATCTCTACTCCCCCAGAGGATGGAAATCTTTACCCATGCACAGGATAGTTAAACAATTCCCGCTATTGTAAATCCTCTCCAGAGCGATCTTTACTGAAAAGTCTCGTGACTGTGGAAAACACCAGGACGTGCTTTGTCATTATTAAGAGTTATAGAATTAAATCAGAATTGGTGAGGGTGAAGATGTAGTCTACGAAGTGCAAAGTGTAACCAGGCAAACGTATAGAATCATGAGATGAAAAAGCTCAAATTCAGCTCGCGGTGGGATAGCCAGAGCGGCTGGGTGGGCAGGAAAGCGAGGAATAAAGCTCCTCAGAGATCTTAGAAGCGCCCTGCTGCAGGGGGACTGCAGAAGTGTACACTCAATCCTCCTGAGACTCGTGTTCGCCTACCGCTCGACACTGTCCCCACTAATTACCCACTGATATTTTCAACACACCTCACAGTCTGTGTGTGAGTGTCTCAGTGTGTGTGTGTGTGTGGGGGGGGGGGGGGTTGCATTATACACATACGTTTGTCCATCGGTGGGTATTAAGATGAAATGGGTTTGCCAATACCAGGTGACGTAATGCTCTGATGGTGGATCTGCACACTTTTCTGAAGCAGGCTGTTTTTAAGAAGTTATTTGATGTAAATTCGTCTTCAAGGGGCAAAGACGTGCAACAACACGTAAGAAAAGTGCCGATCAGGCGTGGCCTTTTTCATCCTGGGCTTTGTAGGTGTGTTATCATAATATAAACTACACATGTAATTATTTAAACACTTTATTAGGGTTTTCTTTTCAGTGTAATGATGTAACATAACTCTAATGTGAACATGTTATTTAGACACATTTGATTCTGACCTTTAAATGATGTCCATTTATTTATGGCTCTCAGAAGTTCACGTCTGGTCCGAGAAATCTGTCTTGATTCAAGTGGAACCAAAAAAAATTCATTTAGAATTCATTAGAATTGATTTCATCAAAATTCGGGCAAAGCAACGCAAACAAATAAATAAATAAATGTAATTATGTACTTGAAAAGCAAGGCTGTTACACCGCTGTGGTTTTAAAAAGGATCTGTGAGCCATCTTAACATTTTGTAACATAACTCTAATACTAATTTGAAAGTGTGAACAGGTAATAAAAAGTGATTTCGTAATTTAATGTCATTAGAATCCATGCTTAACACAGGGTGGTGGTTTCAGCTCTGGCCTCAAGAAAATTAGAAGTTATGAATGTAATACAAACCTTTTCAGTGCATCATATAGTATCTGGATGCTTCTATTCGTAGTCATATATACATGCTCTAAATCTTATAAGTAGTCTTTGAGATGTTCATATTTTCCAGTGTCATAAGAATCAACTCGTATAATTATAAATCAAATATATCACTTAACTGAGGTCAAGGGTTGAATTAGGATGAGAAGCTGCAACTGTTATCCGTGGTTACTGTGACGTTCATGTAAATGTGCTTGTGCAGTGTGGTTCTTTGTTAAATTCAGTTCCTTCTCAGACAGGTCGATTACTTCATCTTAAACATTAATAAAGAATGATTTTAGTATAAAAATTTAACATTCAATTCTTTGGATTATTTCCCCCTAAATAATAAAAAAGATTCATATCAAAGCGTTTGAGCAGTTTCCATCATAGGTTCGTTTGGATGACTGGGAAAGTGTTTTAGACACATTCAGGACTGCAGAGCTACACACACACACACACACACACACACACACACATTGGAGAATGTTTTCCCCTGGTGGGTATTGCACTTCACCAATGCAAAGTGAACCAAGCATTTTCATATCAATACTAAATGAGAGTGCTCTCTATAGGTTTCACTCTCTGTAATGTGATGTAGTCTAGCTCTGATTAAAGTATGGCTTCTATCAGCTTCACTAAATTATTGATTAAAACACCGGGAAAGTGCCAGCATTCGTCTCTGTCTTCTCTTACCCATTGTTTTGGGCAGATAGATGCTTTAGAGACTTTTTTCCTCTCTCTTATATTCTTCAGTACACAAGTAGAGATATTATGGGAGGATTTTCATAGAACATTCTGTTATTTAGAAGTTTTTCTTTACTATTATGGGTCGGTGTCATTATTTCAAATGCATCATCTTTGTATGTGGAGAGAGATAAAACAGAAAACAGGTGTTTTCATTCTAAACCAGGATCACCACTTTGGCATTAATAAAACAGATCATTTATCACTCAAGTAACAGTTTAACTTCTCAAGTAAATGATTTATTTATCTGTTTAAACTGGTATGCATGGCAGTGGCTTATATTTAATTAAATCTATTCATATAAAAGTATAGTAGTATTAAATATAGTCCTAATTTTGAACAAACCTCAAACCATGAAGACACTTAGAACCAGAAATAAAAAATAACCCCCAAAATAATTCAATTAATAGACACTTAAAAACTCTAATAAATCAAAACTTGAGTACAATTATTAACACTTAATGAGAACAATAACCAAGTACATTGTTAAAAAAAATCAATGATGTATTAAAAATCTTTAAAAAAACAATTAAACACTACAGAACTGCTGATCCTCAAGGCTCGACCTATTTACCTCGTTGTTTCTTAGCTCTATATTTGTTGTATTTTTCTGTGGTTTTTATTTTGCCCTGCACCTTTAATCTATAGTGTGAGTTATACATTATAATACAGATATAATAGAGATATAAATGTGTCCGTGTGTGGATAAGAATGTCCTACTGGCATCTCTTTAACTTGGATGTGTGAGTATATCTGACCAATGGATTCTCATCCTCTTACATCTGGTCTAAAACATCATCAGTGTCTAACTGCCCTAGTGCCTTAAATTATGGGTTAATTCATCCTTTTAACATCATTTGTTTTAGCTTTTATTGTTTGTTGCATTTTTCCTGATCTGATTTATTTCTTTATATTTCATTCTAGCATAATTGATGGTACAGACAATATTTGGTTTTTATGTAGCATTGAAATATTCTCACGCTACGAATATTTTCTCTACATAATTTTGTTGTGTAATTTTAATTTATTTATAAAACTATTATCTCCCCCCATTGGTATTCTTTGTGATGTTCTTTAGATTTGTTACACTTTGACTCTACATATGCACTTATGAGTGTGTGTGTGTGTGTGTGTGTGTGTGTGTGTGTGTGTGTGTGTGTGTGTTTGTTTGTGTGTGTGTGTTTATGTGTGTGTATATTTGTGTATGTGTGTGTGTGTGTGTGTGTGTGTGTGTGTTTGTTTGTGTGTGTGTTTGTGTGTGTGTGTGTGTCATGTTGAGATCTGCCCCTGTGTTGATGTTCTTATGCTCCTGTGCTATGCATGCTGTGATGCTGCCGGCTCTGCACCTTCACAGGGTCCAGACTGAGACTCGTGAGGGTTTTAGTCCTCTGGGGCTCTGCAAATGAAACTATTCTACCTTCAGCGAGTCTCCACAGACTCTTTAAGGCTTGAAGAGGCTGACGGTGGAGTGTATGCATGCTGCGTGTGTTGAGTGTGAGTGTGAGTCAGGGCCTGGGTGTGAAACTACAGATCTACTCAACAGTACGTGTGTAAATATGTTGTACTAACTGACTAACAGGTTTTACTAAGAACTGTAAACATTGCAAGATTATAAATGATTTTCATTCAAAGGCTGGTAATGATCCCATGGTTCTCTTACACCGCAATTCAAAGGGGGGGAGATGGGTACTTTTAAAATTGTGTATTTGCTGTATACAGACAGAAAATGTAAAGTAATTCTCAGACTTGATCATTCACAGGTCTGCCAGATGGAGGAATAGTGTGAATTTTTCTTTATTTCTAGATTTGTGACCTGGGTGGGGCAGCTTGGTGGCAAACGGTGTGAAAGTCCTGGGTCCTTTTTGTGTCGAGTTTGCATGTTCTCCCCATGGAGCCTTGAGCTCATTTGTTGTCATCCACCCTGCTGGCACTGCCATTCAAGCCTGCTTTCTGCTAGCACACCAGCACTGAGATCTTATTGATTAATACATTCATATTTTGCTTTACATTATACATTGCTTTTTTCCTCACTGATCCAACCACACTCAAACCTGTTAATGAGAATTAAAATAGCACCGTTTATTAGACTGCACACCCAAATAATCTTTGTAAATCAGGCCCCGATTGTGGGCTTGGGTGATATTTCTCACGACAGTCCAGCAGTTTATGTCTTCCCTCGGTCCACCCCCGTGAGATAGAGAAGCTGACCTCTGGGTCTGGCCCCATGAAGGCGGCAGAAATTATAGCAGGCATAAAATGAACAAGAGCAGCCTTCAAGTCCTCGGTTGTCATATTTAACTCAGTTCTGAATTACGAGAGTTAACATATAAAAGGCTTATTTATGACAATGTTGCATTCTGGGTCATAAAAGTGCCAACAGATAAGAGTCTGATTAGCTTTTCAGATAGCAGCTTCTACTCGAGTCGGACTGTCTACTGACAGTAAACGGTGATGCTTCAATTTAGGCAGAACTCAGTAATTACTAATGATGATTTAAAAAACAAACACAACCATTATAAGCCAATAAAAGGGGCAGTCTGTAAGTTTGATGGATTTGTTGATTTAGCGACTCTGTGGTAAGAATGTGTAACTGCACCAAGCGTGCGGAGGGATACCTAAAACGTGAGGCGTGCTGCGTCTCCTGTCTGAGCGGATGAATACTCAGTGGTCTGAGTAAGCCAGTGTTGATGAACACACACTTTGGCGGGTAAAATGCTAAACACCATCTGCTAGTCCTGCATTGTTTTGAGTGGGAACCGTTGTTGCAATCTGGCAACCCTGGAGCAGGCATTCACTGTTCAGGTCCCCGTTTCAACGAGCACTCTGTCTCGCTCTCGCTTAGCTCGTGAGCTCTCTCCGCTCCTCATTCGGCGGTGGGTGACTGAGCAGACATCCTCATTTTCACAGTGCGCTCGTATTCAGGACCTGTAGGAACGCCGAGGGTGCTCAGATCAGCCGGATCTTCTTTCAGACGTCTGAGTGTGACGTGACTTTCACGCTAAAACCTACCCGACCACTCTGTTTTTAATTCTGTATATCAGACCGTACAGGGACGCGCACACTTATACTATCGATTAGAATATTTAGTTCCATCCACACTCGGGAATAAATCTTACAGACTGCAGCTTTAAAGACTGAATCCAGTTAAAAAACAATCTTCTTGAGCATAACTGTACATGGACGATCAGATAAAAGCATCCACGGACGCACTGAGCGCCTGGAAATTCAATAGCACAACAACAACAATAAAAAAAACCAGCATTATCACGGAGGCAGCATGTTTTAATCCTCCGGCTTCAGATCAGCTTGAGTGAGCGACTTCTCGAGATGATCCGAAGCCCCAGCGTTTTATTTTTCCTGTTGTGTCTCCAAGACAAGCTAATTAACTGTGTGAGGTGGCTTCATTTAAATACCAAAGACACAAAGCGCTTCGGCGAACGAGCAGAAAAAGCGCTGTGTAAATTAGAGCTCGGCGCTCGCCAAGGCTCCGCTCTGCTTTATGCTTATAGCTCAGAATTTAGACTGGGTGAGTATCAAGAGCGCTCGCTGCTTCTCTAGTCCTCTTTAATAAGCCCACATAAGCCTTAAAAGTGCGGGGCAGGTTCAGAGAAGAACCGGCGGGAAGTTGGAGCTGAATTATAATGATGCTTCTTTTTCTCCTTCCCTATCTCATCTCTTTTGGTGTTGGACTATTTCTATTACCAAGCCATGCCTAATTTAAGAACGGCTGGTTAAGACGGGAGCAGCGGACTCAAATACTCAAATCAGATGTAGCAGTTCGGAGCATCTAATCGGAGCCAAATAAATACTCAACCTCGAATTTTCAGGTTTAAATTGGAATCAATAGTTTGGATTTTGTAATGTAACATGGGGGGGGGGTGCGGTGGTAAATTGCGCTAGCCCGCTACAGCTGGGATCCTGGTTTCTAATCCACAGTGGTGCTACAGGCTGGTCGAGCATCATATACATACAGGCATTATTAGTTGTGTGGAGGTGGGGGGAGATCACAGAGGAGCCACGTGGGATTGGTATCCTGTCACTTTGTTCTCAGTGATTTTAGACCAACCTCACCGCTAATATTTTAGACCCATTACTACTATTACAGCTATTATTTACATAAAGCTATTTCAAATACATAGCTACATGACTTTTTGCTAGCTGTGACTGTTATATGTTAAACTGTAGGGATGTAATGATTCAGAAAGAAGTAAAGATAACCTAGGAACACTAAAGTACTTAATTATTACTCTCATTTACACTACATTTACATTTTCAGCATTTACCAGACGCCTTCATCCAAAGAGACTTACAGTACAGCTACAGTATACAGTCTGAGCAATTATGGTCAAGGGCCTCGCTCAAGGGCCCAACAGCAGCAACCTGGCAGGTGAGGTTTGAACTGGTGTCCTTTGGATTACTAGCCTGTACCCTAACCACTAGGCTACGGCTGGCCCCGTTGTTCATTTAACACATTAAGTAATGATGAGCATTTCTGAATGAGTGACCTGTAGAGTTTCTCAGCACTCTGAGCTATAACACAAATTTAAAAGTGAAGCAGATATGCGAACCGGGGAGTTCCGACTCTCTGCGCTGGTGTGATGTGTAAAATCCCGCTGCTACACCGGGGTGCTCTCAGTGGCTGGAAAGAAATGACTGAAGAAACAGATTTATTTTGAATGAAAGATTTTCAGGTGAGTATATGAGTCTTTTTAAGGTCCAACAGAAACACCCCTGATTGAACGAAGCGTTGGGATTATTTGGGTTGAAACGGCCTCTCTGACACGCCCGTGGTACTCGCTCTTTCTCTCTCGTGGAGCGAGATCTGTGTGTGTCGGCTCTCTGCTGGTACGCAGCTCTGCTTTATCTGTGTGTTTAGACAGGCTGGCAAAGAATTACAGTGACAGTGCTTAGGAAATGATAGGCTGGTAGTGAGATATTTGTGCCTCATAAATTCTCTATTCCTCAGCGCAATTTACGGCAGCAGCTATGTGAATATCTGTGTGTGTGTGTGTGTGTGTGTGTGTGTGTGTGTGCAACAGACAGCTCATGTCCTGCTGTATCTATCTCCATCTGCTTAGCCACTTTTGCTCTACCATAAATTAAGGGTCTATAGACAGCTTTCTCAAGTCGCTGTTCACATAAAAATGAGCCTTCCTCTTTCTCCTTCTCTCCTCTTCCTCACCCCCTCAAGATTCAAAGTAGCTTTATTGGCACGAATGTACAAAACCATACAAAAAGAACAATAAAATGATGAACAAACAAAAAAATAATATAATGAAATAACTACACAAATTGACTTTTGAGCATTTAGGCTCACTTTTTATGCATAGTTACAATTATGACCGTGATTTTGAGCAATTGTGGCTTAAGGGCCCTGTTTAATCTTTTTATTGTTTTTATTTATAGATTGTTCTGGTTATTTTGATGTATTTTTATCCATTGTTTATTAATTTTAATGTTATTCTTCAGCCTGTAAACTGTCTTTGGGTTTCTTGAAAGGCGCTTCTAAATAAAATTCTATTATTATTATCTACTATTCTTAACCACCAACAGAGTTATTCTACAGAAAAATACATACACATAGAACTGTTACCCACTGTCTGTCTCTCTCTCACTTTGTCTGCATCCGCTAATTGAAAACGAGCAGCACCGGGGTTAGCCAGGTTCGACACCAGAGCATAGCCTGGTGCCGTTTAGCATGTTCTATAAAGGGCATTAAAGTAGAGGTTAGCATTTTAAAGGTTGGTATGATGTGTTTTTAATTAGCGCTGCTTTAGACCTTACACGCCCGAGCCGGGGAGTGAAGGTGGGCGAGCAGGGGCTTTGTTTTGCTCTCAGAAGGTTAGTGCCTGGCTGTATTGTGATAGTGACGGCGATGTGTTTTTCGGCGTGTAATTACCCGAGCCTTCTCCCTCGGCATCGGTCAGCTGTCAAACCACTGACACTGACACTCAGAAAGTGGACGCTTAAGAGTGACATTGAACGTGTGCAATGGAAATTGATGTGGACGATATTTTAAGATGTCTGACCTGTGACCTACGGGGTGTTTATCTGGTAAAGGATGACGAGCAATCTCTAAAGATGCCAGTCTCTCGTTCGGGACATCATATACACTGTTAAAGGTGATAAAAGCAGACACATTCCGAAGTGAACTAGCAATACAGCCAATTCTCTGGGTAAAAAAAAAAGAATTATTAAAATCCATGCTCGTGAATTTATGAATCATAAAAAAAATAAACAAACTTTTACAATTTTTAAGTTTTTAAGATTTTTTTTTTCAATACATTTAGAACAGTATCAAAATCCTGAAATATCCAAGTGTGATGAAGATATGCTTACCCATCACTGTGTGTACGTACCTTAAACTTACCCGGTGAACCTGTAATTAATAAGAAGAGAGTCATTTGGTCATATGGGCTTTGTGAGTACCATTTCTGGCAGATAGGGAGGCGTCTGTGCAGAGTGCATGGGAGAAAAAAGGTTCCACCAACATCTGCACAGGGGTCAGAGGAGGCATGAGCTGCAATTCACAAAGTAGTGGGAGACAAATCATATATATTCCCATTTTCTTAAATTATTTTTTAAAATAAGTTATTTCTAATTTGGAATTGGAGAGCTGAAGACCCGATTTCTCACTTTTTATTAAAGTAAAGTGACAAAAGATGTCTGCTGGATCTTTACAGTTCTTTCGCTTTGAATGTCTGATTCCAGCTGTTACTTTATAAATAAGTAATATTCCCAGGGGTGCCAGAAATAATGTAACATTCCCATCACACACACACACACACACACACACACACCTGACGAACAATTAGCTCTACATAAAGCATTTGCGATCAGCACTCTAATACTCCGATGCATTATTAATAAGTCCCAGTCAGAATAATGTATTGCTTTAATCAGTCATAGATTCACACAGAAACATCCATTCATCACTATAAAAGTACTTCAACAATGTTCTGAGTTCACTTCAAATCTATATTTTCATTCGCTTTAAACTCCTCTGCTGATATGCAGTGTTGTGTCATGATGTGAATCATCATATTCATCATCCATGTAAACTATCATGCAGGCCGGCACTGTGTCCTAGGATCTAGCCCTCTGTGTGGAGTTTGCATGTTCTCCACATAGAGTCATGGTAAAAAATAAGAGACCACTTCAAAATTAATTTTAATACAATAAAAAATTGTTTTGCCCAAACACACAGTTAGAAATTTTAAAGTAAAATAAAGTGATAATTTTGAAATGGTCTCTTAATTTTTTCCAGGCCTGTATAAGGGAGAAAACCGGAGGACCCGGAAGAAACCCTCATACAGTACATAATAAGCAGCTTAATTAGAGACACAGAATCATCCTGTAGATACAGCATCACTAGGAGGGATAAAGCAGTGTATTGTAGTGCCGGTCACAAGCCCGGATAAATAGGGAGGGTTGTGTCAGGTTAATAACACGAGGATCAGCCAAAAGAAGAACCAGAACATATCGAACATGTAGAATTAGTACAGAAGAGAGGCATGACACGACACCCTGTGACACCATGTGATCAACAGGCAGGTCTCTCCCACCAGCTAAAGCTCTTAATTACAGCTAATTGTGGCTATTAACATGATAACGAGGTGAGAATGAAATGATGAAATCAAGGCAAATATTGATGTTAATTGATAGAGCCGGACTCGAGTGGTGCAGCACTGAAATGGTTTCAATACGTTTACATTAAGCTCCATTTGCATAAATGAATCGAGGATAATTAGAAATTAAGATCGTTAGTGTTAGAGCTGATCATACGTAATCTGTAACGGAATGAAAACAGGATGCTGTATGAGGGGCTTTTAGGGTGTCGGTGTCCTGTCTGTCCCGTCAAGTTTAATTACTTTAATCATCGTCGGCTTCTGCATCGAAGTACCCAGCATCCTCTCCTACTAAAGAGAGGGTCTGGAGATGGAGGAAGAAGGAAGAGAAAAAGACAAAGCTGTTAAATTGTTCAAATTCTGGTGGTCCCACCAGGTTTAATGGCTGTGTCGTACACTATTAGTTATGTAACCATACACTCGACCCACAATGCAATACGATTAACGAAACCCAGATCACAATATGATTTTTAATTCCTGATTCTTATTTTTAAACAAAATGAAATTGAAGATTTCAACTTATGACACTGTTACCTTTTATTATTTCTCTTAAAAATAAAATAAAATGCTACTTTTATTTTTGCGGTAGGTGCAAAATCTGCTAAACAATGCTGGTTTCACATTTTGTGTAAAAAAAAATTAAGATC
>JAYDZG010000008.1:10223956-10234634 GCA_034509265.1 Microcambeva bendego | reverse complement strand
AGAGAGAGAGAGAGAGAGAGAGAGAGAGGATTTGTAGTCTTGCTCTACGAAGTCTTCAGACAGATCACAACAGGTGTACTGCCACCCGAAGGTTCTAGGTTCGACCCCCAGGTGTCTGTGTAAAGTTATCATGTTCTCTGTGTGGGTTTCCTCCGGGTGCTCCAGTTTCCAATAACATGCAGCCAGGTTCATTAGAGACTCGGAATCGTCCTGTAGGAGGCATAAGTGCAATGGAGTGTCAGTCCAAAGCCCAGATAACTAGGAAGGGTTAATATGTTTTTATTTTTGCTCTTTTTTACATTAAAAATATATATGATTATTCACCAGGATCATTGTTAGAATACTCAATCACAAAATGAATCTGCCTGTATGAGTGTGTGTGAGTGTGTGTGTGTGAGTGTGTGTGTGAGAGAGAGAAGGAAAGAGAGAGAGAGAGGGATTGAGTTGAAAAGAGTGCTGACTCGATCCATCAATGATTCAACAGGCCGGGGATGCGGTGTGGGGCTCTGTATCTGCCCCGCCAGCACTCCTGGACCGATGCAGAAACTCTATCACTCTAGGGGCCTTCACACCCAGGGCCCTCTGAGGTACACACACACACAACACACACACACACTCGGCTATCTGACCGGGTCGACCACACCTCTCACCGAATCAGATAAGCCACCATCCTGCCATCTGCTCCAGGGTGTGTGTGTGTGTGTGTGTGTGTGTAAATGTACAGTCCAAAAACATAAACATGGGGAGAATATACTAATTCGGCCCCCAACCTTAAATCATTTTCCGTAACATGTTCATGAGCGTACGTAGGCCAACCCCGTCTCGATGTTTGCAGTGCATCGTGGGAGACGCCCTCCAAAGGCCCCTCAGAGTAAGAGGCTCTGCCTTCTCCTAAATTCCGCCCGTGTGGCGAGAGGATAAACATGTCAGGGTGGGTTTCTCATCCAGCGGCTCAGCTCTGTAAAGTGAAAGCGCTCGGTGTAATTTGGTGTTATTCTGACCTCTCTTCAACTTCTCTCGTAGTTGATTAATCGAGGTCTAATCGGCAGTTAGTTAGCACTTAATTAGTTCCTCTCTCTTGACCGGTGGAATGAAATGATGGAGCGTGCAGTAAGCAGCGCCTTATCCCTTAATCCATCATCCCTACGCATCTTAAACGGCGGCGTTAATCTAAATTTAATAACACCTTCATCCAAGTCCGGAGCTGTCCAGACAGGTACGTTCCCCTGCCCGTTTAGCCCCGTCCGAACCTTAAAGGAAACTCCTACTTCCTTTTGAGATTTACTAAGCCGCCGTGCTGCTCTTTTGGGTTCCGAACCACGTCTGCTATCTTTTCTCACGGCTTCAGGACTAACGAGTTCCAGAGACGCGGGCCAGATCCAGTCTTTTTTCTTCTCCTTCTTTCATTTACCATTCCTACTCCTCCAGAAGTAGCTCTGGTCTCTTCTTCCCGCCTCCGTCTCCTCCCGCCTCTTAAAGTCGAGTGGCATTTCCATTTTCAAATTGCTTCCTAGTCCTTTGTGAATAGAATCGAATTACTCTGAAAAGGACTGATTGATTCTTCAGAAACACAATGGTTTTCACTGTTTAAACCCGTAGTCGCCGGACTCTGCTTCTTCTACTGGCTATTGAATCGGCTCTGAGCACTGTTAACAGTCATTATTGAGGATGCTGAATGGGTGAACTGTTTAAAAAAGGAGGGACAAGTAACCAGTCGCTTTTGTGTGTGTGTGGTGGGTTGTTCTGGGGAAAACATTAACATTTATGAATAGATTAACATCTATGAGGCAAATGAAAAAACTGCTCGTCCTGAAGTTCACTGGAACCTCGATTTAACGGACTACAAGGGGAGTGCACTGGTCCTTCAAATGAGATTATTTAAAATGTATATATGTGTGTGTGTGTGTGTGTGTGTGTGTGTGTGTATGTGTGTGTGTGTGTTTGTTGTGTGTGAGAGAGAGTCTGTTGTGTTTATGTGTTGTGTGTGTGTTGTGTTTATTTGTTGTGTTGTGTGTGTCTTGTGTTTATGTGTGTGTGTGTGTGTGTGTGTGCGTGCGTGTGTGTGTGAGTCTGAGTGTAAGTGTGTGAGAGAGAAGGGGAGCCTGGCCTAGCCTAGCCAAAGCCGACAGCCTAATGGTTTGAGTGAATATTTTTAATAGGAGTGGCGAAAGGCCACAGTGAGTGTGTGCTTTATGGATCCAGTCCTGGTAACAAAACCACAGCTGTCAGAGCGGAAGGTTCCGGACCAAGCGAGAGATCTGCGAGTGCCGGTCCCCACAGCGAACCCTGCTGCTCCGGGTGCAGATGGGCTGCTGGGAGGCAGGAAGTGGAAGCAAGCTGTCTTCCTGTTCCAGAGGGTCGGCTTGGACAGTCGGCGGGGTTGCCGTGGGCCGGCTTTACATACACGCCTCCTGCCTGCTGATAGGGCCATGGACTCGCTTCAAAGCAGTATGTGCCTGGCATTAGCAATCCTGAGAGAGGATATACCTTTGGAATAGATTTCTTTATTTCTTTATTTCGGGCAGCCAGGGACTGACCGTTTCTTTTGAAGTTTAAGTAGAAATGGTTAAATAAAATAAAAGTCTGGATTCTCTACGGTTCCATAATATATAATATATATAGTATATTGTTTAATATGGATGAAATATAAAAAACGCTATTTTTAAATAAAACATCTGACATGTAATTTTATCTAAAGTATTTAAAAATTGAAAATCTAAAAAAAAAAATAATAATTTGTTGTAATAAAATACAAAATACAAACTGATTATAACTTGGAAAAACCTAATTTAGTTTTTAGTTTTTATTATTACTTGCTACTCTATAAAAACAATCATTATTCCTTTAAATTAATATTAAGAATAGGGATGTAATGATTCAGAAAGAACCGATACAAATCGATTCATTTGGGGAATCGATTCATCTTAGAAGCATTGATGATATGAATCGATTCCCCAAATGAATCGATTCGTATCGGTTCTTTCTGAATCATTACATCCCTTTTTAAAATATTTTTTAAAGGGATAATTCTTGTATATTTACTTTAAACAGCAGGGGGCATCAGAGCCGAAAATGAATCCATTCTTTTTGACACAATTTTGCGGCTGTACGTGCAGAAATAAAAGGGCGTGTACTGTAATATTTAATTTTTCTTATTGAGCAATAGTGAAAGGGAACTTTACCTTAATAATAAATTTTATTTTGTCTTCAATTTCATGTTGTAATCGAATCACATCAGGGGTAGGGAGTATCATTACATCCCTAATTAAGAACATCACATAAATCAGATAAGAAGTGTACGATTAGTGTGTCTGTGCGTGTGTGTGTGTTGTGTTTATGTGTTGTGTGTGTTTGTCTGTGTGTGTGTGTGTGTCTGTGTGTAGGGTTACATGCAGTACTCAATGTTCAGACGTTCTTTCACCTGAACATTCTCCTCTAAAACAAGATCTCTCATGTAGAACCGTGTCCATGTCCGAGTGAACATCAGCTCCCCCTGTGGGTAACACTCAGATACAACACAACAACCAGTGTGTGTGTGTGTGAGTGTGTGAGTGTGTGTGTGTGTGTGTGTGTTCAGGCCGGACCCAGAAGGAATGGCGTATTATACCGGGACATAAAAATGATTCATTCCTGTAAACTGTCATTGGAGCTGCTAGATTTGGTTAAGTAATAAGTGCAAAATGTTCTCTTTTGAATAATTGATACTTCCTTTTGTGCATTTTCTCTCACTCAGCCTTTCATTTGGCCCCATATTTCTTGCTGATGAAGTAGTATATCTTAGCCGAGCAGGGGGACGTAATCTCTTCCTCCCGTGTGCGCTCACGTGCCGGACGAGTGTGTCGGGCTGAGAACGTCGCCGGCGGGGTGAAACCTGAGCGGAGCTTCGAGATGAGAGGGTGAATCAGGAAGACTCGACGAGGTTAAACATGCGCTGGAAATGGTGGACGTGCTGAGGAACGGGCAGGAACAGAAAACACTGCTATCGTTCTTTGATCCCGCACATACTCGGAAAAGTCTGGCTATGCTACGCAGCGGGAGAATTCCCATGAATCCTTGCATCATAGACTTTCAAATAGGCATTTAAAGTTATAATATGATATAACGGCTGTAATAGAAGACGAGGTGAAAATAGAGCTCTGTTCAGAGTGCGAGCAGACGGCGCTAGAAATGAAGTTAAGGAGTTCTTTAACCTGGTGTTTCTCAATCAGGGGGTAGAAACTTGAAACAATTAGATGGGGCGGTGACATCAATAGGGTTTTAGCATTCAGGAGATTTCTTGTGATGTCATACTGACTAAAATAGGATGAGAATCACATATGAACACAAACGATTCTGATTCAGTCGATGTTTATCCAGCTGATTCAGACCCAGCGGAGGATTCGCTCACCGCCTCTTCTTCAGAAAAAAGGAGAAAAAAACTTCCTATTTATCCGTTCTTGGGACTGGCACTACTATTCCCTGATGTATTATGCATCCTAGTGGTCAGTAGTTACAGGACGATTCAGTGTCTCTTATTCACCTGAATGTTTTCGGACTGTTGGAGGACACCGGAGCACCCGGAGGAAACCAACGCCGACAAGGGGAGAACATGCCAACTCCACACAGCCCGGCCTTTGAATCGAGCCTTGTTTGTGAGGCTAAATGAGAGCCGGATGGTTTAAATATTTTGAAGTTGTCTCTTATTTATTGTGTGTGTAATAAATAACGAACGACTTTGAAGTCTAACACTAGAACTATTGATGCAGAAGAGCAAATGAAGATGACTTCCGTCTGCTTTAGTGATATCATCATTGTTTCCCCTCCTTCGTTAAGCTCTCCCTTTTCCATCTATCTAATCTTCCGAACTCTTCCCGGGGACACTGGGAGTGTCGAGGATTAGATCTGAAGATCAGGGCTGCGCTGGACCTCACGGCTTGGCTGATGGAGAGGAGTCCTGCATGGATTCTACCCTCTCTAAGGCTCTGAAACTCTGTAGACCGCAGGCGTCCTTGGATCCCCTCACTAATAGGCTGTTTTCTGAAATGAACCCGTGTTTGTTTGAGGTCAGAAAGGTAACAGGAGGTGCGAGATGAAGAGAAGGAATCGAAGTGAGACTATAGGGGAAGTCATAAGGGTACGATAAAAGAGAAGCCTCAAAGATTGAAGGGGGAAAAACGATGCCGAATGTTGATTTATTTCCTTTTCTTTATATATTTATTTTGAGAGAAGACTGCAGGTGTCCTTGGATTCCCTCTTCAATCTGACTCTGGATCGCCTGCGGATGGAATTGAAATATATCACATAACATTTCTTGTCAATTATTGCTGAGATTGTTAAATTATTCTTTAATAGACACAGCAGAACTGCAAAGATTTGGGACATTATTAATTCTAATTTTAATACGTTTTCATTTAACAATATTTTACCAGAGCCATCAATCACACTGAGAGTATAATTTCTCTCACTGTCATGTATTAATTGTGTCTGTCAATTTCTGACATGATTTATTTAGTGCTCATACTATTTCTCTTTTATACCCGATGACAGTTTTTAATTAAGCATTAATTCTATATTTTCCTGCATAGGGGTCTGAAGGATATATTAGCCTTATACGAGTTGTCTAAGGGCCACGTAATCACCCGTCGCTTTTATGAGGGGTCCATTTCAGGTTCTTTATTCGAGCACTTCTATAAAGACGAGCTTTGACTGTGTAGCCGTACGAGTTGACCTTGAGTGATCTCGGGATGCTAAAACATCATCACTGACTGTTTTATATTATTGTAAATGATACACCGATCAGGTTTAACGTTATGACCACCTTCCTAATATTGTAACTGCGCGGTGTATTCTGTCACCTTTCTATTAGAACCAGGATTCACTTCTTCAGCGATCTGAGCTACAGTAGCTCGTCTGCCCCATGGCAAGCTGTAGCCTAGTGGTTAGGGTCACCTCACCACTGCTAGGTTGTCACTGTTGGGCTCTTGAGCGAGGCCCTGGACCTTCATTGCTCAGACTGTATACTGTAACGAACATAAGTCACTTTGGGTAAAAATATAATGACCCAGTCTATGGGTCTCCACCGTTCCTTTCTTTGACCACATTCGACAGATACTGACCCCCTCAGACCGGGAACACCCCACAAGAGCTGTCGTTTTAGAGTTTTGGTCATTTCACCCACTTGTAACATCCACTTTGAGGGTAAAATGTTCACTTGCTGCTTAATACAGTGGGAAAAACAAGAACTCTCTTTAAAATGGTCCATGTTATTTTTTTCCTACGGCTGTACATCCCCCCCACTAACAGGTGCCGTGATGCAGAGATGATCAGTTCTATTTACTGCAGTGGTCATGTTATACCTGGTTGGTGTACATTTACTTCGGTTTTACATCAAGATGTGCTTAGCAAAGCAATTTCTTTTATATTTGACTACAGAACTAAATGCCTTTTCTTGTTCAGAAAAGAAGCTTCGTATGTTTGTGATTCCTGATTTATTATTGAATCAAAGCTTTTTTCTTTGACGTTCCTTGATTCATCGATTGTCGTTGTGAGTCTGGCCAGCATCGTGGCGCTTTGATTTAACAGGCCGGTTCTTATTTATCTGATCTGTACCTGAACTGTCTCTGAGGGAGGTCAGTCGACTGGGTTCCTCGACGCTGTTGAAAATGGGACCCCTGTGTGACCGTTTGAGAAATCTCAGAAAAGCATTTCGTATCAACTGAGGTCAAGAAGTCACGGTTATGAAGCCATGATGGCTGGAATCGTTCATGAAGTTCCTGAAGTCTCGTTGCTATGCTGTAATTAGTCTCAACCATCTCCGCTAAGTGCGAGGGGCGGAGGTGGTGGAAGCAGTAGAGGTATTACAATCAGGGGAGTTGGAAATGGCTAAATTGGGAAGAAAAGTGGAAAGAACTAATATCAAGGCCTGAGCTCACTGAGTTCTAATTGCTCTGATGAACAAGCAGAGTCAGACGTTTCACAAATCTTTTAGATCTTCTTCCCCAAGCTTTGGGAGTCTAACCTATCATCTAAATACCTAAATACTTTTGTCCCTAAAGCTTTGCATAGAACAAATTGAATACAGAATGTTGGTAACCACATGAGTGGTAGGATGATCTCACAGCAAGAAGGTCCTGGGTTCGATCCCCAGGTGGGACGGCCATTGTGTGGGTTTCCTCCTGGTGCTCCATACTGGGTGTCTCCGAGTGCTTATGGAAAAGTCACCCCCAACTCTGATTGGATAAGAGCATAATGTGATTTGCATATCACGAGTCCAGATTTCCCTCTGGCTGATCAGAAACACCAGCGTGTTCACTGTAAGCAAGGTCTGCGTACTTTTCTGCTTATAAATCTCATTGAATAATTGAAGGCGGGTGAAGTTTAGACTGTTAAGCGCTGCCCGTATTTACCTCGTGGCGTATACAAAACACCCCATTGATCTTGCTGCACTTCCACTTATGAAAGGCCCATCAGATCCATCCATCTGCACCCATCGATCGCCTTCGGCCGTGCAGATGTGTTCAGAGATGGCCGGGAACGAAGATCCATGCCTGTGGGCACTTCTCCCTCCCCTGCTCCTGGTTCAGCACTTTTTTTCCCCTTTGCTGGGCCGCAACTGCTCAAATTAACACTAATTAGCTTAAGTGTATCTGCTAAGTACAGTGCACCACTAGCATTTAGTAATTGATAAGTAGACTGAACAGATATGAAGTGTTTAATACTGATAAAATCCCTTAGAACTGCACTCAGTGGCCATTTTAATAATTTATTATTATTATTATTATTATTATTATTATTATTATTATTTTGGAGGGGTGGCTATGTGTGTACCCCTGTCGCCACACAGCGAGAGGGTCCTCGGTTCGATCCCCCTTTCTGTCCACACCCCCTCTGTCAAGTGTGCAGTGGCCGACTGCATCTTCTCACAGGTTGAGCCACACCCTGATCAACCATCAGAGGTCGTAATTGCACCTTTCAGGATAGAGTCACCATCAGGTAGAGAATTAAACCCACAATCCACACATGTATCTTCATTTTTAGTGTTTTTCATTGGATAGTAATGATGTAATGAACAGGAAACAGGTGTTACTATATTGAAACCTCTCCCATAGCCCCCTAATGGTCAGAAGAAGTTATTGCACCCTAACATACCTGTAGGATCACAGTTACCCTGTTCAGTGGTTACACCTGTGAGTTTTTATTCATTAAGATGACATAGATCTTCCGTAACCCGAAATGTGCTTACGTTAAACCGTTCTCAATCCAGAGGACCCCCAGGGTACTGTAAACAAACGTGAGAGTCCCTGCTGTGCACTCAGTGGTCCCGGGCCCTCTGAGACCCTAACCAGGTTGTAAAATACTATATTTCATACATTCCCTGGACAGAAGGGGAAATAAAGGCCAGTGTTTCAACTCTCCTCTCTCACTCCTGACCGGGCCACTCCGAGTCCTAACATCCCCCCCCCCCCACCCCCCCATTCAGTATGAGGCGCACGACTTTCGCCCATAATGAAATATTCACAGGTCACTGCTTTCCTGAGAAATGATGGGGATCAGTCAATTGCTTTTCAGCTAGTAATTTTCTCCCCTTTCACAGCCTCCCCCCCCTCACCGTGTTGACAGTCATTAGCGGTGGAAGAAGACTGGATCGAACCACAAACGCCGCACTTTCCAGCGATTAGCCTGTCTCAGCCCCATCCTCCGTTCTCCTCCTCTCCCATCTCTCGCCCTCTTATCTCCTCGGGTATTCTCTCTTGATCTCTCGCTCGCCATCCCTCTCTCTCTCTCTCTCCTCTCCTCTCTGTCCGTCCCTCCTTATCTGGTTTGTACTCGCACAATTACTCCGTTCTTATCTATCATACCGATTTCCCTACGCCGCTTTAAAAATCTCTTTGAAACAGACCTGGCGGAGGCGGTCGGAGGTGTGCATTAACACGTGTAAAGCACCCCCCACACACACACACACACACACACACAGCCCTCGTTCGCCAAGCCTCGGACGACGCCCCTGCCGCCTCTCGTTTCCGCGTCTTAAAAAATTCAGCGCTGCTATAGATTTAGCTTGAGATGGAATAGGTAATGATGGTGAGTTCATGCAAATGCGGCAGGCCGCCTCTCGTCCTTCTGAAAGATGTAATGAGATGCGGGAAAATGAATTTCCATCTCCTCTTATGTTTGGCAAGTAGAGTTTTAATCCTGTAATTTGTCCTGTCCTGACTAAAAGCGATAGTTCGGCCAAGAGGAAATTTGCATAATTTTCTCGTGAACTTAAACGCGGCCGATCAGTCAAGACGTGGTTGGTGCCTGAAACGTGCTGCTTGGGTTTTGCACCCGAGCTTCAGGGCTAATCCCGCTAACAAGTCATGAAGGCTCATAGCTGCCTGTTAAGCAGACTTGAGTAACCGAATCATCTCACGCTCGCTCGCAACTGGGTGAGTTTAGTCACGTTACAAAGACTTTAAGGATTTCTTACTGTGTCCGAAATCAGTACTTAAACAGTACGTACTAATCAGTAATCAGCTCTTTCAGTATGCAACAGTGGATGTGCTACATTTTACATTTACATTTTCAACATTTAGATTCAACACTCACAGTTGGGATGCTGTATGGTCTAAGCAGGGTTGAGGTCCTTTGCACAAGGGCCCAGCAGTGGCAATGGTTGGGCTTGAACCGACAACCTTATGATCACTAGGGATATAATGATACACGCTACTGGGTTCAAGACACAAATTTTTATTATTTTTAATGAAATTAAAAATAAATAATGATAACTCTTATAATCTTATAATTTATAGAATAGAATAAAATATTGTACCCGTGCTTATCTTTTATTACATCTATCTAATAATAAACAGCCTTTATTCTGAGGTCGGTACAAACTATGACATAGCTGAACATTTTCATTATTCCTGAAAACAGATCCACTGTTATACTTGAATCAATTTGGCTGGGAAATCCTGTACCTGGCAACTTTGCAGTTCCATCAACCAGGCGAGGTGAAAAGTGCCAGCGCCCTCTGCTACATAAAATGAATATCGGACACACTACCCGCTCGCTTGTACTGTACAGTATGGAACGTTGTGGTCAAATAGATTTAAATCCTTGATTCTAGATGAGTCCTAAAGAGCCTCACTGCTGAATCAGTCACGGCCCAGAGCAGGCCAGGCTAACAGAGGCCTCATACGACCAACGTGAAACTATACACACTCACACACTCGCTGTAGGTAGGAACATTAATAATCAGGGGCTACCGCTGATCAGGGGGGTGATTCCTTTACTGCACTTTCCTTCTTTTAATCATCTGACCAGGCCTGTTGAGAGCAAAAGTCGGGCTCCGCAGTGCTTAGCATGTTGGACTGCTGAGTCTTAGTTCACTTTTTGAAACTGTTGATCAAAGCAAAAAGAGAGTTTGGAGAGTTTATGGGTATAAGAGAACCGCTAGTGTCCCCTTCAGACCTATTCACGTCTGTAGTGAAGCAAAAAGAAAGGGCACGGGCCCTCAGTATTAAACAGGACCTTTACATGATTATTAAATACAGGGAGACTTTAAGTATTTCTAAAGAGCAAATCCTCAGAGCCGTCAAACCACACAAAGACATGAACATCTCCTTTAAAACCTTTATTCTATTTTCGTTTTTGGCATTAAACATAAACCCATAAATCATTTCTTGATGAACCAGAGCTCCCAGAGGAAAACCACACG
>JAYDZG010000008.1:10176872-10188972 GCA_034509265.1 Microcambeva bendego | reverse complement strand
ATGGATGGATGGATGGATGGATGGATGGATGGATGGATGGATGGATGGATGGATGGATGGATGGATGGATGGATGGACGGACGGACGGACGGATGGACGGATGGACGGATGGATGGGCAAAATAAACAGCCTGGAAGTCGTGTCACTTCTCCTTTTATCTGCTCACGCTTTCAAACTCTTGTATTTCTGGTGGAAATGCTTCTATTCTTAGCACTGAGTCCAGGCTTTAACCCGAAGCCGTTTACAAATGTGACCAAACACAAACAAGCGATTGACAGTTAAGGGCCTTGCTTAGAAGCGCAACACCGGCAGCCTGGCAATCGTGAGGCTTGAACCGGCAATCTTCCAATCGATAGTGTGGTACTTTAAGCACTGAGCTAACAACTCCCATTGTGAGAAGACGCTGTATTGAAAAATCTGGCCTGACTCGCTTCCTTGCACCTCATTTAGAGAATGTTACCATAACACGAGCGAATCAGAGGCCGAGTGCTCCGCTGGGCCGTGAGAGGCAGTGGAGGGTCAGCTAGGCCACGCTCGGCTGCTCGGTAATGGGAGAGCCTACGCTGGAGCACCACTCACCTGTTAGACATGATGGATGGCACGACTCCCGGTGAAGCTGCTGCAGACAGAGGATGTGAATGACCAATGGCATGTCCATGATAAATAGTAAAAGAGAACCCAAGTATGGGTGCAGTCCAGAGCGCAGGGGCACTAAGGGCTAATTACACCTCCTTTTTGGCCATCGATCTGCCCAGCCCTGCTTGTGCCTCCACTTTAAAACGTTAGATCCACCACAGACCTTGTGAACAGGGGGGTGGGGGTGGCAGGCTGGGGGTGGACGGGCATTTTTTGTGCTTTATCTTAACAGTGCTGCCATGTCATATGATGGATAATAGCACACTGATGGTAAACATTGCCACTAGTTCCGCACATAGGACAGAAGCGAGGCCTGCAGGGAGATGAGCTATGTCGTTTGGCTCCAGATGAAAACCCTGGACCGTTTCAGATTCATTCTATCGTGTGTGTGACTCATTCTCTTAAAATAAAGGTTTTATAATTGTGTTATGACACAATTGAATTAATCAAATATAAAACGTTACTAATACTAATTCTTTTCTGTGAATCCCGGCTTGTTTAGAAGTTGAATCAGAGCCCAAGCGCTCAATAGAGGCTGCATGGCAGAGCTGGGATTCAAACTCTCAACCTTTAGATCAAAAAGTGCTACCCACTAGTCTACCACTAGCCCAAAATGTCAGCTCTAGGTTACTAGCATGTTTTACCGTACAATATTTTTGTATCTTGCATCCACCTGTGAAACTTGTAGGAACCCAGTAAGTCCTTTATGAGCTTGAAGACCACCAACAAATCGTAGTCTGTCCCTCAGAGGGTTTATTTTGTGTTTTTGTGGGTTTATTTCAGTGGCTGAGTAAAATATTTCTCAATTATTCATACAGCGATCATATAGAAGATTGTAACGACCTTCCTGACTGACCGATCGGGTCTCTGCAGCCCCATACATGACACACTTAGCTGCAATGTGTATTCTGGCCAGGGTTGCCAGGTCCAGCAAAAACATCCAGCCCAAAGTCAGTCTAAAACCTTTTTATTGAAAATTGATTCTATTTGACTATTTTTAAGTATTTTATTTATAAGGGTTTTTTATTAGTAGGTTTGCTATTTATCTTAATGTTATTAACAATGTTGTTATAATAATGTTGTTATCTTACAATTTTAGATCCTGGTCGAGAACATTTAATAGTAACACAATTACCTGTAAAAGAGCTGAGTTGAACTTTTACATATCAGCAAGCGACTGCTGTTTTATTTTCACCTTCTGTGTCTCTTTCTCTCTGAGAACCTGGCAACTCTGATTCTGACACTTCTCCATCAGAACCAGCATTCTCTTCTTCAGCAGAGAAGTTCTTATTTTTAACCTGTTAGCACATAGCTGCTAAAACAGTTGCAACATAAAAGCTGTCAGACTAATGAAAACCTCAGCAATGATTTATCTGGAAATATAGTTTAATACACTCAGAATTACTAAATGACTTATTTTATCTAACTAAACAACACTGACCAGACTACAGGAAAGTAAAATGCTCCTGTACGTGCTCGTTCTCAGCATTATTTCTCAAGATTTAGCTTTTAGTACACACACATTTTGATACGCATTTTAATTCATTTCCCGGGCATTTCGGGCTGATATGGAATAGTAGTGAAGCAGCAGGCATCATCTGACCGTGCAGGGTCAAGAGGGTACGATTTTCTACCAGGTCTGTGACGTGGTTAACCTGCAGAACCCCAATCAGACGTTCCAGGGTCTCCATGCTCGAGACAGGGACGTGAGAGAGAGAGTGAAGGACGGGAAGACCGTGAGTCTTCTGACCATGGAGACCTCGTGCACCTCTGTGAATGGAGCTGAATGAACTGGAAGGAGATTTCTGAGAGCGTTTCCTGCTCTCAGAGCAGAGAGCATTTACTCTCCCTGAGGAGAGTAAATTTCTTTTGTGCCGCATCTTGATCCCTGTTATGGCTAATGTTAAAATCGATGGTGAAGTTGCAATCTCTGAGTGATTGTTGGAGTAATGTTTTTCAGCGTTACGGTTATTAGGGAGGAAAACGCATGGCAGCGTGGACTTCACGCCGTAAACAAACATTCTGGAATGATCCCGCTACAGGCTTGTTAATTGTCGTGGAATTGAAAGGGGTAACAAATAGAGGAAATTAAAAACTCTGTTGTAAAATGTTGAACACTTTTCATAATGTATGAGGTGCGGAGACCTGGGCGGATATACAGCATGTCAGCTGTAATAATCATTTCTTTCTGCGAGTTAAACTTTAAAATCTCATTTCTGCTGTTATCACACTGTGTCATTTTTCACCTTTTCCTCCTATAATGAGTGTAGGAAATGAATGGCTCGCAGCTCCCATTCTTTTACATTTGAGTTAGCATTATGTTCATGGCTTCCCTCATGGCGTCGGCTTCTGTGTGCGTTCCATCTTCCCATTCACGTAATGTGCACTTATGACGGCTGTACCAGGCTTTTTATTTGTGGTTCTGCACAGCTCGTGGTTTCACCTACGTCTATGCTTTAACTTCTTCTCTGTGAGAGCACTTTTATATTGGTTGTGGCTTTCCTTTTCTGAATTTCTAAGACTTTTTTTTTTTTACAATTTTACATGCATTTGTTCGATCCCCAGCTGGGACGGTCCTTCCTGTGTAGAGTTAATGTTCTCCCCATCTCTGCGTGGTTAAGGTGCTGGACTAGTAATCAAAAGCTCGCTGGTTCTAGCGCCACCACTTCCAGGTTGCAAATGTTGGACGATTGAGCAAGGCCCTCAACCCTTTGGATTAATCAAGTGGCTTTGGATTAATGATATAAATGTATATGGTTTCTTCCTGGAGCTACGGAGTCCAGAAACATGCAGTCGAGTTAACTGGAGACGGGGGGTTTTGTGTGCCTTGCACCAATTGAACGGCTGCAAACGGCTCCAGCAGTAAGTGAGCGAGTTTTATTTTATTTTTTCTCCTTCTTTACATTAAAAAAGCCAGTGGCTGCTCTAGATTGCCCTGGATGTTTGAATCACCCCTGATGGATTGGCGCATTGACCGTAATGCATTTCAGCTTCGCATCGAGAATGGTGGTGCTAGACTCACTCCTGGAGCCACTGTGATCAACATACAGCACATAATGAACGAATTATTGTATTTGTCTGGTGGATTCGTGTTACCAGAGTTGTTTTTAACCCTGTAAACACAAATTTGCTGGCTTGTAATCCAGAGCAGAAACTCTACAATCAAACCTACATCATCATTATTGGTCATCTTCAACTAAACAGAAAAACAAAGGTCAAACATTAAAGCTGCCAGAAAGCCTGACATGAAGAGCCCACTCCTGTTAACCACTGTGGTGTTTAGTCTACAGAGGGTTCGTGGAATATGTATTTAGGGGCACAAACATAAAACGTGATGGATATGTTAAGTAATCCTTTTCTTCAGAGTTTTATTCCTTCTTGACATCTAAAAGAACAAACTGATGTTAGCTGATGTAAAACTCAGAGCTGGTTGAACTGGATCCTGCTGCATTTAAGTGAAAAAAGAACAAAATCCTGATTTTCCAACTGACTATGATGATCATTTTACATTTTATGCTGCTAAGAGTTTGTTCTATAAGTGCTTAAGCTAATACAGTCACAGGCATCAAATAAATCATGTAACAGGCCCGACATCTTAGTGCCAGCATCATACAATCAGGAACGAGTTGAGAAATCATGGATGAGTTGTCGGGATTTTGGGAAACTAATAGCACTTAATGGGTCATAAAAAATTAAATAAAATGTAGATTAACATTTGATTTTAGTTTGTTAAAAAATGATAAAATAAGTAAACACTGAGATCTCGTGTATATGACTCTGATTGTGCATATTGTTCATTTGCTCATTTTTGTAAACTCCTTTTTTATGATTACAGTTTGCATTAGCACCCCACAGTCTAAATTCTGACTTAATTGACCTTAACTGAACAATAAGACTTCGAAAGAAATGCTTCTCTGGGTGGGTTTTCTGTTCTTCAACTTTATATCCTTAATACTTGTAGCACTGCAGAAAGTCAGACTTTAGAATAGGACATGACATTCGAGAGCTGAAAATACTTTTATTAAATCAAACTTTCTGATCCTCTGGTACTAAATATATATTTCTGTTCACTCATCTTTTATATTAAACTGAAGCAGGCTGGGTTTGGGAATGACACAATAAAAGCAGAGCTTTCTCTAATGTCTCTAAACTTCAATAAAAAGCTCAAAACTCTTCCTCTATATGACAAGGGAAATCACCAGCATGTGAAAGATGTGAGGAGTTGTATTACCTGAAATGGTTTCAACAGCTTATGTTGTAAAGGGTTAATAATACTTTTACTTTTACTCTATCACATATGCAGTCCGTAAATATTAATATGACAATAGTAATAACATTTAATTACTCACATCATCTCATTAAATGTCTTTTAAAGCAGAGCAATGTGTTGTTGGTAGTTTGCTGTCCATTAAAATATATCTGTTTGTAATGTGAGTAGCAAAAAGTAAAAATAATTTGACAAGCAACATGTTTAAACATTTACATGAATAATCAATATGATTATAAATCTAATAATAATGAATACACCGAAATAACAAGAAAAAAATACAATACAATACTACATTTTTTCTTTACTTCTTTATTGTTTTGTTGCCTTTTAATCATGTAGATGATTCATCTGTAAATCTGTATTCAGCTCATTAAACAATCTTTTCTAGGTTTTTTGGGCAGTGCACAAAACATTGTGACTTATTGAACTAAAATGAGTGAGGAACTTTATTACTGGAGAGAACTTATGATGAGCAATAATAACTGCAATTAGAAAAGTTTAGGATTTCTGTCATGTTAAGCTTTATTTCTGACATCTGCAAAAACTCCTTCTCATGATTTCTCAGAAGCCTGAGCTATAACACAAGTTCCTAAGTGAGACGGTGAGGAAAATGCATTTATATGAACATAGATACATGAGTGAGTTTGACTGTTACTCCAGTAAGTGCAGAGTGGAGTTTAAGATTCCAATAGCCCAACATTCAATTTATTTGTATTATATATTTATGTGAACACGTATCGTTACATTAAACAGAACTAAATATTAAACTGTGCCACGTCAGGGTTAGATCTCAGGATGCATAAATATATGAGCAGCTTAAAGACAAAAACAAAAACACACCTAAATTAGCCTAAAATGACTTCCAAGCTATCGACAGGGTGCTAGTCTAGACCTTATTCTTTCTTTTTCTTCGGTTTGTCTGTCAAAATCACAGCATTGACTTACTGTGGGGGCCACATGCTGGCTCAGACCCCCACTGTGGACTTTAGATGATGTCGTGTCAGGCCTGTTGACTGATCTCTGCTTCAGATGTGAGGCAGATGTGTTAGATCCCTGTAGCAACATGCTTCAACACACAGGAGTTTCTGTATCTGATATGAGCGATGTGTGCTGCCACACCGAACGCTGCCAGTGCTGTTAGCTTTTCCCCTTTATGTTCCTGCTTACATGTACAAATCTTCTCATCTATTACTTTCCATGTATGAAATACAATGCATATTTAATTTACCACATTTGCCTTTGAAATTGCCTCGCTTTTAGCATTTCCTCCACACGTCTGGCATTATGGCGTCCTCTCGCCTGTATCTGAAGAACCGTGGATCCTGCTGCCCATGGCTAAGCCTGATGTAGCTGCCTTCAGCACTTCTCTCTCATTGATCCTGCTAAGCCTGGGGACATTTAGCTGACATCATCTTTTCATCTGCTCTCCCCATGTTATTCTAATTCATTATGCACACGAAGGGCTGAGGCTTGTGTTCTCAGCGCACCGTGGTTTTTTTATCCTCCACTGAGCATGTCGGCGCACAACAGGCCCAAAACAAGATAAGTTGGAAATTAATGACCACTCAGAAGATCAGTGCGTTTATATGCTGCCTTCATCTCTCGGATGTTAAATTGTGCTCACTGTTTGCTCAACAGTTCACCTGTTGATTGTCATGATTACCTCTCGGTTTATTGTAAAGAATAAATATTTTTAATTATTCATACATCTTGTATGGTTAGTTTTGTAGATGTTTGAGGGTGATATTACTATCAGAGCTCAACGTTGTACTAGTATAATAAAAGTCATAAATTGACCTCAGAAATTATTGTACGATGAACAGCTGTCTGAAAATGTCAAGTGAAAAAAAATCTAAACAAAGAGGCTCCATTAAGGGTCCATTCATGTGGTGTAGACAGCAGGAGCTTCAGTCACACTAACTGCTCAGCTCTCATGTGTTTGGTGGATCATGTTGTGCATTTGTTCAGGACTGGATGAGTAAACGGGTCTGGTGCTCACTCGTACCTTAAACGCGAAGGCTATCTGCATTTTTCATTCATCATTTTCAGAAGAACGTCTTTCAGATAAACGTGGTCCTTCACAGGCTGGTGCGAAAAGTTTTTCAGGAAATATAGTTTAAAACGTTTGAATCTCGGCTGTGCTACCGATCGATGTGTGGGAAAGAGAGATGAATGTTTGTCAAACTCAACCGTCCATCCTGGAGCAGAATGGTGTCACTGCTATTTTCTCTCTATGATGGACAGATGAGCACACTGCCTTTGAGCATAATGCCCACACACACACACACACACACACACACACACACTTTTTCCTCCCCACAGGTCTTCATAGGCTGTTGCCCAGTAGATGAATCTTCTGGTCTCAACATGTCAAAGCCTTTTATTTTTCTTTAAATCTGTATTCACACTTCCTGACAGTTTCCGTGGCGGCGCACTGTATCATCACAGCGAGAAGGGCCTGGGTTCGATTCCCAGGTGTGGCGGTCCGGGTCCTTTCTGTGTGTCTGCGTGGGTTTGCTCTGGGTGCTCCGGGTCCTCAGTCCAAAAACATGCATGAGAGGTGAACTGGAGATACTAAATCGTCCATGAGTGTGTTTGATGTGACCTTGTGAGATGATGAATCGAGCATTTCCAACCAAAGTGTAAAACATGAAGCTAAAATCCCAATAAACAAACAAAACAAATCCTGAAAGCTTCCTCAATGTTCAGCACCAAATACAAATGTTGGCCAGGCACATGGAATCTGTAAAGTCCATCCGGAGCCTCTCAATCTCACACTCATCCGTCTTCTCCTTTTCCCACTCTTATTCCGGGGGAGTCGTGTGTGTGTGTGTGTGTGTGTGTGCTTACGTTGGGGTTCTGTGTTTCCCTCCTGCAGGCAGATGAGGTGGCGCAGACAGAGGCATCCCAGCAGCTCCAGCTTCAGCCCTCAGACTCCTCAGAGAAGCAGCAGCCCAAGCGGTTACACGTCTCCAACATTCCTTTCCGCTTCCGTGACCCGGACCTCCGACAAATGTTTGGGGTGAGTGTTTCATGAGATCCCGTAGTGATGTGGCAGCCTGAAAATAACTTTTACAAATTCTGAAACAAAGGGTATTATGCTAGCAAACCGGTGCTGGGATTCTGAATTGTCCGAGTTGGCAGTGCCTGCAGCGAACACATCTGACCACTAGTCTCCTGGGTGGAAAAAAGTGTTTGACGCTGTGTAAGGACCCTGGTTAGTAGCCCGAGGTGCCTGCACAGAAGTGAGTTCAGACTGAGCAATAAAAAAAATGGGCAGCACAGTGGCTTATTGGGTTTCACTGTCGCCTCACAGCAAAAAGGTCCTGGGTTCGATCCCCAGGTGGGGTTATCTAGGTCCTTTCTGTGTGGAGTTTGCATGTTCTCCCCGTGTCCGTCTGGACTCCAAAAACATGCAGGTCAAGTTAATTGAAGATATAAAATTTCCCTGTAGGTACCGAGTCACAAGAATGCAGAAAACAGGACATTGTGGCGGTATCGAGCCAGGGTAAATAAGGAGGGCTGTGTGAGGAAGGGAATCCTGTGTAAAAACTATGCAAATTCAATAATGCAGATCTGTAAGAAATAAGCGTTTATATAACAATCATTTAAACTTAGTTATGATTAAAATTTAAGGTCAAAATGTGGGATCTTGACGTTAACATTATGCTTCTGATCTTCTAGTTCTATACAGACCTGAAGAGCTAGTTTTGAAATAGTCTTATAGTTAAAGTTTAGAGCTTTTTCATATCTGGATAATCGCATGTGCAAAAGTATAAACCATGATTCTATATCTCTAAAGAACTTAGAACTAGTCACGCCCAGTAAGACAGAGTGACTGGACTGTTTCTACAGGCAGCTTGTTACTGGAAGATACAAACAAAATGGTGAGGCGTAGCTTGTTAGGAGTTAAAGTCGATGTTTACTTGAGGCAAAATATGGCCGACTGCGGCGTTTAATCAAACGAAGCGCCATGGATCTCGAGTTTGGAGAACATCTGTTCCATCTTTGTTCAGCCTCAAAGAAATGTTCGTCCCAATCCTCTACATTACACCCATCTCTGTCCTCTCGTGTCCCCTCACACTCCGCTGGGGGCCGATGGGATGAGCTGGGTCCTCACCAGCGGAGACTTCTCCGTGTGCTCAAAAAGGGAGCGCTGGGTCCTCGTTAGCTGCTTGTTTGCTGACAGCTCATGTGTGTGTAAGAGCTGTTGCAACTCTTGCTGTGAAATCTTGCAGGGACCCAAGGGCACAATTATTGCATGTCATTGATAGACTAGTGGGACTGGATGACACGGGCAAGAGTGCTACGTCTCCCGAATCTTCCACGAGGACGGAAAACCGCTAAGACGGGAACGTTCGGGAAGGCAGTGGGAGAGGATTCGGGGTAGAATAGAAGCAGAGCTCTTCCTGACACCGCCCTCCTAAAAACAGGCAAAAACGTGTCATGTTTAAAGCTTCAGGGATCAAAAAGTAATTCCTAGGTTGCCGACTGTGGTCAGGTAGGAACTGGGAGATTTTAAATAGGTTAGCGACTAAGGTAACGATGACTTGACGTTCACCTAGGGCCTATTTTTCATCAGAGAATTCATTAAGCTTTAAAATGCTGTTTAACTTTCCAAAATAATAATGTTTGGCAAGCTAGAATCTGTCATGATTGTCGGGCCAGTCATAGCTTAGTAATAAGATAAAGGACTAGTAATCTGAAGGACCAAACCTCACCACTGCTAGGTTGCTGTTGGGCCCTTGAGCGACGCCCATAACCCTAATTGCTCAGACTTTGTAATGTACTGTAAGTCGCTTTGGATAAAGGCGTCTGCTAAACGCTGAAAATGTAAAATGTAAATGTCCTGTTCCCATTTTCATACTTGATTGTGAAATCAAAGCTCCGATTCAAGGCGATATCAATACCGAGCCAATTTAAACTACATTACTGTTACTAATCCAACTCGATCAACGTTTTGCAAAGGGTCAAAAGTTCTTTGCGCATATCCGGTTCTGAAAAATAAGCCTAATAAGTTAAGCAGTTTAATGGCTGCCCAGATTTCTGTCATCATTCACATCTGTCATTTTGTTTGTCACCTGTTCATTTTTTAGCAAGTTCATTTCGCTAGATGTGAGCATTTGGTCTCCACCCTCCATGAGTCCATCAAATCATTGCAAAAATGCACATTTATCTCGGCTTAGAGCTTAAACACGGACTGTATCGGGGAGATAGCGCTTTGTGATCTTTTCATCCAAGCGTAGTAAAAATTCAATTTAGATTCTCAACCCTCTAATTTGATGACTCTATTTCCACATTCGGGTACATTGGCATGGGACATAGTCAAACAAAGAATGAAAATTAAACAGGCTTCATTACCCAACCTTATTTGAGCGTAATTTTATAATTAGAAAAAGACATCTGAAGCAATTACACCAATGGATATGTGGGCTTAATGTTGGTGCATAAAATGGAGTTTAAAGCACCACCTTGGCGATTCCACACAGGAGCTGTTGGAACGTGATTGAAATGTCAGATTCTCCACTCCAGTGCTTTTGTGTTTGTGGGACTCCGAGCATCCAGAGCCTGAGGAGCTTCGATTAAACTAACTAGTCAGGCAGGAAAGGTGGCCACCAAGTGCTTTTGGAAACTCTACCATTACAATGATATAGAACACGTCAGAGTTGCACCTGCTTCTGATCGACCAATGCACGACATTCAGGTTGTTCACATTGCAGAGGAACCCTGGGTTCGAACACTTTAACATGCACACTTTTAACATAGAATAATTTACTTCATCTTAATGTTTGAACAAATTTATGAGCCGACGCGAACACAACGCGTGACGTCACGAAGTGCACGACCTGATTCACTTTTAACACAGACCGCACTTAATCAGGGTTTGTAGGGGTGCTGGAGAACCCGGGGTTCGAACCCAGGACCTTCTTGCTGTGAGGCGACAGTGCTGCACACTAAGCAGCCATGCCGCACATTTATATATATGTAAATTTTACTATTAATTTAAGATTAAAAAGAAAAAATACTTGTTTTTATACCAAAAACAAATTGTTTTAAAAACCACAAAACCACAGAAGAAATTAGAAAGGTTAGGGTGTTAATGGGCTGGTTTTGGAGGTCTGACACCAATAATTATTGCTTATTAAGACGAGTGAAGACCAGTACAAACATCATCTAGCGTGTACTAGGCTTTAGAAAGCAAGTTTTTTTCTAGAAGACTTAAAAATTTCCATTTATTACACAGCCATTGTTTTGCCATGCCTACCTGCAATCTAGAGCTCAATAAGAAGATGGGAACCATATGGTTTCGGAAGGTTACTAAATGGTCTGTATAATGACTTTATAATGAGCCCTACTTATTTCTAATCACCTTGTTTAGTCGCTTCTTGGTTAAAAGGACAAAAGATGGGAGATGCTGTACCGTCAGATTTACAGCAGAGGGCTTGTGGAGGACTTGAATTTTCTGTCATTTGCATCCAATTTCATGACAGAAAATGCAGAAAAACGCCTACAGTCTGAGAACCACCCAGAGTCCTGCCGGCAGCCTCCCAAAGAACCTCATTTTACCTGTGCGGTTATTAAATCTTTTTACCATTGGGTGATTCGGGATGGCATAGCCCACTGTGACTGGCATACGGTGGGAGCACTTCCCTGTGGTGTGTGGGAGAGCTTTTGCTGGGGAAATATTTCAGCAGCTCAGTAAGCCCATTAGGGTGGGTTAAAACCATTAGCTTCCACAGACTTTGTTTAGTGTGACTTGTCTGAGGTCATAAGCGGCTTCACGCTGCGATGCAAATGGACATGCTTAAAGCTTTCTCTGGCAGACTAGAACAGCCTTAATTTGGACAAATAGATGGATTCGTGTGGAGTGGTAACCGCTCGGATTTGGCTTTTTGCGTTTTGAATTAGACGGAGGGAAATGAGCTCGGATGAGCGAGTGGAAACGAAGGAGGCCGGGACGTGCGGCAAAGCAGCCTCAACAGAAAGTGACACATTTATAAGTCAACAAGCGATTCTTTCCAACATATGGAGTCATTTACAATTAGAGGCACGCTTATTGCTGACAGCAGCCCAATCAGGTCTTAAAGACGAAGACACTTGCAGAGACAAATCCTGCCTTGGTCTCTCTCTCTCTCTCTCTCTCTCTGTCCCTGCTTTGTCTCTCTCTCTCTCTCTCTCTCTCTCTCTGTGGCT
>JAYDZG010000008.1:10159795-10176772 GCA_034509265.1 Microcambeva bendego | reverse complement strand
TGTCTCTCTCTCTCTCTCTCTCTCTCTCTCTCTCTCTCTCTCTGTCGCTTGTTTGTCTCTCTGTCTCTCTCTCTCTCGGTCTCTCTCTCTCTCTCTCTCTGTCCCTTCTTTGTCTCTCTCTCTCTCTCTCTCTCTCTCTCTCAATGGACAGATAAAAGGCAGCTCTTCTTAACCTTATTAGTGATCCAGGCCCTCGATCAATCCCATTGAGCCACGCAGCGCCTGGAAGGCCCATTTCTTCCCTGTTGTGCAGAAATGAAGCCGCCATGGCCTGTTTGACAGGGTAATTAGTTTTAATGAAATAATACGGTCATTGTAGACAGCAATTAAAACCTGCTTTCATTCCCCCCATTAGCGGAACTTTAGGTTTCACTTTCATTCTCCAACATTCCGTAATGATCTCTGAAACAGACCCTGTTAATTACAACGCCGAGACCTGCTGGCCCTAGGAAGAGTACATGAAACCCATTTCCTCCTTCCAGTGATCCCCAAGGTAGGAGTGGAAAAAAACATTGCTCTAGGACCTAATTGCAGCTGGCAATGAATCAAAAAAACTTATACCGCATTTTAGGACAAAGTTTTTAGTTTTGATGCCAGTACAGTCCGTTATTTAGTACCAACAAGACCACAAAGCAGCTCCCTAAAGCCTAACTACTCTAATAAGGGTAAGAAATTGACTTAACAATTTAACATGACCAATAAAAGTAACCAATAAAAATCTATGATGCATTGGCATGATGCTGCCCCTCCAAAAGGTTTTATTATGTTTACATGAATTTGATTTACAGATACAGTTAATTGTGTAAAAAAAATTAAAGCTTCAATACAGCCCTGCTTCAATTTGTATTATATGCCAAGTATAAAATGCTTGGCAATTATTTTTTGGGTAATCTTGGGGAATATTACCAGTACACACTCTTTGGGACTAACGCATTGTGTCCAGCTGGAAGATTATTTGCTTAGAGAATTCACTTTTCAAGCCTGGAGCTTTCTAAAATAAGTAACATTATTTTTCTAGTAGTCCCTGAGGTTCTAGGTTTAACCATGTAATTATAATTATTTTTGGTACCAGGGCAGTCTAGCTTAATTGCGGTTCAATGATTGTATGAGGACCTTCTCGCTGTGAGGCGACAGTGCTACCCACTAAGCCACCGTGCCGTCCTGAATTCAGGGATATCCATCCCAAATAAGGATGCATCCTATGCTCACTCGTTCTACACTGAATATGACTTATATGATTTATATTTTAAGTTACCTTAGTAGGAAGGATTTTAATGCATGGTGGATTTTGAACTGCAGACTTGTCATGAGTGCGCGTAGGATGATGTGAAACACGTCAGATGGTTTTCGGACACACCCAGTGTCTACCCTGGTCCCTTAAACATCTCTTAATTAAGTGGATATTTAGGAGACTTTATGGGATTCTCTACGTCCTTCACACAAGTTTCACTCAGCTGTACTCGAGAACCTCTGTGTTTTAACTCTTTAACTCCCATATATTGCTCCATTGCTTACACCCTCTTTGTCCTTCCATGTATTATTTGAGCTTGAGTTGTTGATATTATATTTTTTTTCCTGAGGTGACCTTGACTTTACATATACTGCCATGTTTATTCATTTATTGAAATAAAGCAACTTAATTCAAGGTCTCAAAGTGGAGATCCCTAACTAAGAATCCGCATTAGCATACAGCAGCGGGGTTAACATGAAGTAGGAGTAACCAACAAGCACTAAGTGGAATGCAGTAACAAATTCTCCTTCCTGGGGAGGAGGCCTATATCAGCCCTAATGAGTCTGGAGGCCCATCACACAGTTCACCGTTTTCCCTTGAAGCTTCACTTTGTACAAAGTGGTGCAGCCTGTATTGATGCAATAAGGACATTAGGTTACAGATCTCCAGAGCTGGAGTCAAAGAGCAGCTTAGGTGGAAGGATTGAGCTTCCATAAACATCCATAAGCGGCGTGCTGAATCCTAAACTCAATCCTATTAGTTCTGGCTCATGGAAAGACTTTTAATCCCTGTTCATTCAGTATTATCTCCATGTGTGTGTCTTATTACAGCATTCATTCTTCAAGTTATAGTTCGTTACAATAAAGAATTACAAGATTCGTAGAAATACAGTTAGTTTATCTACCAAGGATGATAATGCCCAGGGAAATATGTTCCACTGAGCAATGTAAATTATTAGAGATTAATCAATTAACTTACCTATGATGAACTGTTACCTGCCCAGTGTTTATACACATCATTGTAAAAAAGCTGTGTGACAATGTGTCCTTAAGTTATCACCAGTATTAAAAAATGATCTGCAATTTGGCCCACACATGCCCTTCTGATGCCCTTCAGACGCTAGAGCCCTCATCTTCTCTGGTATCAGTTAGTCCTGGATGTCAAACAGGCCTGTCAGCGCTTCATAACCTGTTTCTCTTTGGATCACTGTGTTTGTCTGTGTGTGTGTGTGTGTGTGTGTGTGTAGTAAACACAGCTGCCTGTGTACTCGACTGTCTGCATTAAAATGTAAAACGTTACCGAGTTACTTTTTAACAGAAGGGGGCGCTGTGTCTCTCCTGTGTATTACAAAGAGGGCGAGTGGAGATAAATCTCACAATGGTCGTTTTTGATTAGATTGTAATAGAAACATGCTGATACAACATTTAAAGAGTTTAGGGATGTGTACTGTGTGATGTCATACAGACCATCCCATACAACTGTGTTGATGGTCGAGTTTTGCTATTCTTTGTATTAGAAAGTGTAATTATGTAATCATGTGTTCTTGTTTTGTTCTTGTTACGTTCCTAGTCTAGTGTCTTTGCTGGTTTTTCTCTTAATAACGTGTTTACAGATTACATTTAGTTTGTGGAAATTGTGGAAACACTTTTACTTTTATCACTAGTCTTTACTCAGCTTCGATGTAACTCATTAATTATTTAATCTGTTTACTCTTGATTTGATTATATATTCTGTTTACAAACTGTTCTGTGAGATTTAGTGACAGATTTTTGATTAATGACAAAATGACAGTGATTAAAGTGTAGAGGTGAGAAGCCTGTTGTGTATCTGGCCACTGGTTAGGGTACAGGACTAGTAATCCGAAGGTCGCTGGTTCAAAACTCACCACTTTCGCGTTGCTGCTGTTGGGCCTCTGAGCAAGGCCCTTAACTCCCATTTCTCAGACTGAAAATCAAACATTTTACAGGTCTACATTTAGTTTACTTCTTTAACTGTTAAATGTAGTACTATTAATAATGATAACTCTTTATAAATACAAATAAGTAACATATATTAATCAAACAAACCATTTTGGAATTTTAGGTGACTGGGAATAACAGAAAACACAGAAGGGCGAACTCACCAAAGTGAAATGTAATTACAAAGATGGCATTAATCATGGTCATAAACAAATACGTAGTTTATCATGAGCTTTACTGGCTCCTCTATGTCTAATTATGCTTTTTAATTGAGTAGGGAGAGGCGGTGTTAAGTCATGCCAGAAATATGTTGTTCCGTGCTTTTGTCCAGCCTTTTATCTGTCAAACCACCATGGAAAATAACAAGCCATTGTGTATCATTAAGAGCGCTGGTGCATACACAGCAGGGTAGTGATCTTTTAAAAATTTACAGCCATCAGCAGAACAGAGCACACAGGCCCGACTCTCCACGGCAGCCCAGCCATATCATCTAGCTCCATTTAACACATTTTGATGACTGGTCACTGATAAAAAGTGTGAGTTTGGTGTAATTTTAATCCGGCGGTGTGTGCAGAGCTTCTCTCACCGTTGGAGTAACTTCCATTCGGCGGCAGAGTTTCTATTTTAGTTAGCTTTGCAATCAAGTGCTCAAGTTTCTTGACACCGTGCGAAAGAGATGAGTTCTAATTGCTCCTTTTTCTCTTTCTCTCTCTCTCTCTTCCCCTTCTGTCTCTTCTCCCTGCAGCAATTTGGGAAAATTTTAGATGTGGAAATTATTTTTAACGAGCGGGGCTCTAAGGTAAGTCAGCTGGAAGAGCAGTTCTTTGTCACCTCATCCCTCTTTTTCCTCACAGGTCTCCTCTCCCTTCATGAGTCGAGTAATTACGACTTGCGCGCACCGGGCCCGGAGTGACACGCGTGTCACACTTGCACACTCTTTTAAAGGTAGCTGTGCACACAAACGACGGAGCGGCTTCACCTGAATTAGTGTCAACTCACCCGCTTCTAATTCGCCGGCGTTTCTGACCAGCGGACAGCGAGTCTCTCTTTAGAGCCGTCATACATCGCAGTGAACAGACTTCTGTGAGCTGTTAGGAATATTTAAAAGCATTCTTCATTCTAAACTTTCTTCCAGATAGACACTTGCAATGCAGGTCTTAAGTAACTCGTTATCCAGGGAGCAGGCTTTACTTTTACCTGGGTACGTCTGCCGCTCGGCTTATGAATTAGGACTGGCACTTTTTATGTCCTGGGATAGGGTATCTGCCGTCATTTCTCCTCTCGAACAAATACACAGGAATAATCCATATCCCGGTGCAGTATGGTTAACCTAGCTCTCGAAAAAACAATGCTCACAGTGTGAAACATCACAGTTCTGCTATTTTTAACTTTTACACACAGAACATTTAGCGGTATGTAGTACTAACTTTGTAATAACTGTGTCTTATGACAATGTTTGATGGATGTTTCCACATTGAGTTGAGAGTGTTTTGACCCTTTGGGGTTTCCATAATGCGTGGAATAGCGGAACACACATCCTCTGCAAAGACACGTTAGTTATTTAATCATAACGACCAATCAGCGGTAACTCAGAAGTGGCGCAGCAGTAAAACGCGCTCGCACACCAGAGCTGGGATTCGGAATACATGGTATCGAATCTCAGCTCTGCCCCCTGGATGGTCTGGACAACTATATTAACAACCTAAAGCCATTCACTTGTCTAAGTAAACAGATGGGAAGTTAGTCCTCAATCAGGGCTGGAAGCTGGCTTCAGTAGAGAGGGTACAAAATCAGCACACTAATAATTGGGAAAGAGAAGAGGAAGAAAAATGCAAAAATATGATGGGATTAATATGAGACTAATACTGAAATAAGGGATTAAACTCTGGAAATAAACTAAAATAAAACTAAACCCTTTAAAATGCACACCAGATCTCTAATTAATCATATCGAGTCTCAGCAGAGACAAAGAAATAAAATGCAAGTGGCTGTTATCCACTTGTAGGAGAAGATGTGGGTAAACATCATTCTCCTCAATCAGAGCATGGTCGGGCAAGGGGTCGAGGGAGAAAATGCTTAAACAAAACGAATCCCAAACCAATAAGAACCTCGAATCAGGAATCAGGATCAAGAAAACTGCTTCAGAACAAAGTGCAGAATTTGATTGTATTATAACAGTTGTGTATCATGTCATTACCAGGGAAGAAACAAACATGAAAAAGAATAAACTCAGCTACTCGGTCCACCGCAATTTTAATTTAGTGAAAAAGCAAACTCATAAATCAGGTATTAAAAACTTCTATTGACTGGTCTGGGCCTATAGGAAGAAATTTAGCAAAGTAAAATATATATTATACATTTTAATTTACTATACATACATATATTATATATTATATATATTATACATTTTATTTTACATTACAATTTATGATTTTTATACAAAACAATTAATGCAAGCATCATATTCAATCATTGAAACTTGAGGTACCTTCAAAGTAAAAGTAAATTTAAATGAAAAAAGAGGCCTCCATGCTCATGATTAGAAGTCTCACTGGGCCAGCTATCATCTTTTATGAATTTACTGTCTGGGGAAAGTCATTAAAAACTTGACTATGAATATGAAGAATGGCGCCCAGTCTGTGCCCACACACTTTATAAAACCCCCTCGGATGAATATTTATGCCCTTTTAAGTCCACGGTTATGACAGACAAATTATTTATGCAGAGTGATTTCCTCCTGCCTCCCAAACCACATCCTGGTCACTGAATAGTGTGTAACTGTACAGTTTGGTTGGGCACTAATTAGACATACTAGTGACTAAGCATGGGTGGGGTCTCCAATGCAGCCCTCTTAAATAGTCGCTGCGCATTTAGGAAGCGTAGAATAGAATATTAAATTCTAACTAAAATGCTCTAGTCAGAATTCCTTCCCTCACACGTTAAGCCAAAGTCCCAGAGGAGTTTCTCCAGACTCATCTCATTACAGACAGGCCGGCCCAAAGAGACTACACGTTAAATAAACTGAGTTTATGAAAACTCATTCGATTATATAAAGCTGTTATGCTACCATATATACAGCTCTGAAGCGTATGTGCCAGCTGAATGAATCATTTTGATGCCCTCAAACTAAAGTGGCGATCAAGTTTCAACCCTGGACCAGAGCAGTGTGCTGGATATCTTCCACACAGGATTTCCAAGCCCTCAGACTGAACTGTTATGCAATATTAATGTATACTTTACTATTCAAATACTATTTTACTTTTATATGGGCTTTGCACAAATGGTAAACTTGATACTGTGGGTTAAATTAATGATTTCTATGCTCCTAAACTAAAGTACATATTTCACTTTCTGATGAAAACCACCAAAGAACCGATGCTAACAGTGTAAACAAACAACAACACAACTTAGATACAACATGGCACACAACGACAAACAATTGTTTCTAAAGACAATGGTTTACTCAAAACATAATGTTAAATAGTTTGTTTGGTAAGTTGCCTGGTCAGATCACAGTTAGCTATTAGCAGACGAATAAACATGCATGCAAACAAAAAGTAAGCATGTCATAAGAAGAGTATTCTCCTCTTTCAGCTCAACTTAACTAAAAAAGTAGCTTTATTAGCATGGCAAAATCTGGACATATTTAGGAAATACAATTAAATAATAATAATCCAAGCTGTCGCTTCGTAAACACACTGCCGGAAGGGGGAGGAGTTACGGGTTTGATGCACAGCTGTAACAGCTAAAGATTTTGAATCTTTTCATTGGTCGTTTTGATATTCGCTTTTGTCACCCGATAGAGAATTAAACTAAAAGTGAATAATGCTAAAATGGAGATCCGTGTGTTTAATGGGACAGCGACGATATGCTGGTGAGCAGAAAAGAATCCCATACATGAGATCTTTAAATATTTCCAAACCTATACGATAGCACAGCAACGTTGTTTTTCTCGGTATGGTTTATCACTTCAGAATAGCTAGGGAAGCTTTTATTTATGGCGGACTGGGTAAGAGGGTTCTGCGTCTGCATGTAATATATGCAAATCAGCAGCCACCCTCCCCCATGCATTATATCCCGAAGCAATTAATAGGTCATGCACAGCGCAGTATATATGAACTAAACAAGTGGAGCCTGATCCGTACGCTTGTTTGCATGCATATATAATAGCCAGAAGTGGATGTGGTGTTTGGACCCTAGCTGACCGTAATTTATGTCTGACAACAGCCGAGCAGGAAGGATAAAAAGGGCGCTTGACGTATGAGAGTGGAGCGGTGCATGGATATCCAGTGAATGTGATAAAAATGCATCACCTTTATTATCTATATCAAGCTTATTTTCATATTTGTATGAATGAGGGTTCTAATTCTGATCAGGTTACAGCAGATGCAATCGAATTTAACACAGTAGTATTTTTATTCATTATTCTTTAGAATACGAATATGTAAGTGGCCTTGACTTCATCACGGCGCTTGTTAGGATGTGGGATGTATCAGGAAGTGAACATTTTATCCTCAAAGTTGATCTCAGAAGCAGAGAATGCAGGCAAGGATTTGAGCAATTTTTACAAGGGCCCAATGTTGATTACCAGACTATATTAGAAGGGTGGTCATAATGTTGTGCTTGATCTAATCAAAGGAAAAATATAAAAAAATGATTTTTTTGTGTAATTACGAGGGGCAGAGTCGGTTTATTATTATTTTCACTGGACTTTCAGTTAAGACAAATGAATTTAATTAAATGACTTAAATTCCTGAACTTTCCTTTGTAGATTTTAATAATAATAAATTGTACTGTATAGTATTTTGTTAATTTTAGGTTATTAAAGTGTTTCCATTTTCTCTAAACGTCCTCATCTCTAAATGTAAAGCTTTACCTGTTACTAATGCTTACAACTTTCCCTTTCACAATTCCACTTACAGTTTGTCTCCTTGTCTTCCTCTCTCCTCTTCTTCTTCTTCCCTACTTTATTTATTTATTCCTTTTTTTACTTTTGGCGACTCCTGTGTGTGGTACACAGGGTTTCGGTTTTGTAACTTTTGAAACGAGTGCAGATGCGGACCGTGCACGGGAGAAACTTAATGGTACAATCGTAGAGGGACGCAAAATCGAGGTGCTTTCCTAAATTCTTTCCACCCCTGCCTGGTGGTTCCTGTCTGAATGTTTACTTCTGTATCCTGCTCCTCTCTTTCTGGGCCTGAGATCTGATAATGCATGATGCATGTATGTATGTTGAATCTTTAGTGCTTTTGAGGTTGAAGAGTACAGCCTTCTTATCTGGGTCAGTGATGGAATGATGGAATTATTAATGTAAACTTTTTAACATATAGATGTAATCAAAAGAAATAAATAAAGTTTGACATTCCACAGTGTAAAGAAATATAAAAATCAATTAATAAAACAATACTAATATTAATAATTATTATTATTATTATTATTTTTCACTAGCACAACAGTGCAGAGAGTCTGAACTCTCATATGCTATAAATAATTCTGTAGATCCTGAACCTTTTGCACTTGCTGCTGATTGCACTTTAGATGTTAAACTGCATGTGTAATGACAAAACGATGAATATAATCGAATCTAATTAAGCTAGATTTTCCAAAAACACGAGAGATACTTTATGAATATATTATCCACCAAAGGAAGTTGATTCCATCGTTCCAGTGTTCTCCGTGTGTACCGTGTGTGTGAGTGTGTTTGATGCCTGCTGCTGAATAAATGTGCATGCTCAACTTTAAAGTGTTGAACCTGAAGACAAGTTTTAATTCAGCTGGTTTTGGGAAATGCAGTGCTGCCAATTTTGCTCAAAAGCCACTAGTGTGTCTCGAACAGAAAAGATCTTAATTCTTTTATATTCTTTTTTTACCAAGAGCACATGTAACACTGTTTGTTCTCTCTCTCGCTCTCGCTCTCTGATTCCTCCCTTTACACAAGACTATTAAGATTTCCATAGGGCAATTAAGATAATTCACATAATGTACAAACAATACCAAGGCCTATATATCAAGGGAGAGTCGAGTCCAGTTGTTTCCTAAAGCTAAATGACCTCCGGTGGCCCTGTGAGAAGGAAAACCATTAACGCTAATTAACATGAGGTTGAAATACTAACATGGTTCCTGGTGCCGTCGGCCATGTTTAAAATCCCACAGCAGCCCCCGCCGTCACAACAAGCTCCCGCTCCCGGTTTTCGAGCCGAGCTCATACCAAATACTATTCATCCCGAGGTAGAACTTATGAAGTCTTGCTTTGGGGTTAATAATACCTGGGTATGCATAGCTTTCTGGACTGGGGCGAATTCAACCCCTGGAGGGCAAGAATACAGAACGACTTGGGGATTTTCTAGTTTAACGACATCCACTAAACTTAGTATTCAGCTCATTCATTTATTAAATGTGTTAATCTGATCAGAGAAATCTTAAATCTGTCCCATGCATATGCCCTGGACCAGTATTCCTTACTGCTAAAATGAGCACTATACAGGACGATTGGCTTTCAAGGCTAAACATGAGAGAAACTGGTCTAGACTGAAACATTTTAGTGAACAATTACTGCACCGTCAGTCATAATAAATGTAACTTAAAAGTACATTAACTGTCTTTATATTCCTCACACATGATTAATCTAAGTTCATGATTCATCTCATTGCTATCTAGATTGTTCTAATGATGTCATAGTTTTATCTCAGGACTACGGTTGCTATAACAACAGACAGTCCCGGTTCCACTCTCTTATTTGTGAAAGATCTGAATCAGACGCTCTTGATTTTAGAGAACTGGAAGACAGATTGCTGTTCCGCTTGTAATTGTGATCACCCATGATCACCCTCAAGCAAGATTCCACTAGATTCCAAATTAACAAAGACAATTTGGTCATTTGGAAAATCCTAGCACAGGATCTACGTTTGATGCTCCACAGAGTAAAGCACAGAGGTGAAGGTTCTGCCACACAGGCCTGGTTTTCCAAGCTTGGTGCGATTCATGGGAACATATTGCTTTAGACGTGTAGGAAGGGAGGCCGGTGAGGAACAGAGAGAAAGCAACACAGACCCCCCAGCAGCACCTCTCGTCAGCCAATAAGGGAAAAACGAGAACGCCATTTTACAGCCTCCATCCATCACTGCCAGCACACCAGATAGCACCCACTTCTCTCCCGGTCTCTCCCTCGCCCTGTCTCCTTCGTTTTTCCTCATCTGCTCCTCCCACACTTTAGACTATTTTACTACAGCCAAAACTCTTCCTTCAATATTCTTTATAACATTATCTAATCGTGTCTTCCTTTTCCTCTGCCCTGACCTTGCTTTATTCTTTCACTTTGTCATCTTTTATGACAAAGCCATGCTTCTTTTTTTTCGCTTATTTATTTTTTATTCAGTTTTCAGGCAATTTAGTTTTTGCTAGTTTTCCACACACTGAGTTTCCACATTTGGTGTGTTAGGAGCTAGCATGATGGCCTCCGGGATAGCCTAACTACTGCTAGAATTCTGAGTTAAACTCCCTTAGTGTTATACATCATCATCATCATGCTATGTAACTGATTTGAGCTCAGAGATTTTGAAGAAGCCGGTCCGGCTCATGTGGTCATGACAAGAATATGGCAGTGGTAAAGCAAAAATGCAATTAAAATTGGATATAGGATCAAAATAGGATTTTATTATTGCTGTTATTATATTGTTTTTAAATGTAATTCTACATTTGTTTATATTTGTTCATTAGAACTAATATTAATGTTTGGTGTGACATTACAATTACTAAAACTAAATCTTTTCTTGGTGTTTTCTGTAGGGTGGAAGCTGAATCCTGTGGTGGGCGCTGTATACAGTCCTGAATTTTATGCAGGTACCATTTCCCTAACGTTAATGTTCTTTATTTCATTTGTTTACTAGAACTAATAATAACCATTGTTGGGTAGTGGCAAAAAAAAATTGTATTATATATTACTCATGGGCTCTCAACACAACCATCCATGCCAGCTAACATTTTCTACTTAAACAGTTAAATTCTCTTAACAAATAAGTGATTGTGCACCTTTATACGAATCAAAAATCAATGAGAGTTCACTTACACTGAATGTGAGATACAGCATTTTTAGACAACTGTGTGGAGAGCTCATTAGGCTCATGAAGAGGAACTGTTCCAAATCCAAGACGCCCTATAATCCTCCTACTAAGTCACCTTAAATATAAACGCTCTATGCAGTGTAGACACGGTGGTGGATGCTGATGTGTGTATAAATGTGTACGAGTGTATTTGGTTGCCGGTTTGGGGCTCATCTTTGAAGTTTAGGTGCAAGATGCTAATGCTTATGCCACCTCTTCTCATTGTTTTGAATGGCACGATGCTAATGCTAATGAAACGCAATCTGATGTGTTAGAATAACTCGATGAATTAATTGAACGCTCACTGGTTAGACAGCTGCTCGTGTAGACAGCAAGGGAGCGAGGCAGCTCACTACGTCGTCCCTAAAATACACTATACCAATCTGAAATGGGTGGCAACAAATACCCCTGTGCGTCTTTTTTCTATTAGGAAGTCGGGTAAGTAAGGTAATAAAAAGCAGCATCTGCGTTTACTCACAATTCTGTTCAAGCGTGGAATTTTCGAGAACTTTAGTTTAGGTAAATACATTCTTGACTTATTGGTTTACTGTTGTGTTTTTCCTTCTCTGCTTTCTGCTTTCTTTATTGCTGTTGTGTTCTTTGGATCTTTTGCATTCTAATGAAGGGGAAATGGTATTATTTCATTTGGAAGAAGTGCTGAGCACATCGCATCACTTTAACGGCCTGCCTTTTTGCTCATTAGACTAAAATCTGTTCATTCCAGGACAGCTTTACAACAAACCTCTAAATAACCGGCTGTGACAGAAAGCAGTCATTTATCATTTTCATTTCAGTCCTTCTTCTTCTCCTCCTCCTCCTCCTCCTCCTCTTCCCTGGCTTCCTTGCTCCCTCACTTTCTCCCCCAGCACTCATTCTTTCGTCCTGCCAAGCCTCCACTTGCTGGACTGCTTTACATCCTGCTGATACAGGCTCACACAATCAGTTGCACATCATTATACAAACAGTGACGTTTATTTACACACGTACATGTTTTATATCAGAGAGAAAGGCTTTAGAACATCTTAGATCAGTGAGTACTAAGGCTGTAATCAAGATAAATACTGGGACGGACATGCCTGCCCCAAATATTCAGATCGGTGCACATCTGGTTATTGAATGGCTTGAGAAACCAAATCATTTACTCTGGCTTCAGTGTTAGAGTTGGAACCAGTGAGCTCTTTGTTACTCTCCACCACCATTATTATAGACAGATGGATAGATAGACAGCTAGATGTATAGTTTTAGAGGCATACTAAAGCAGTTTGCCTTTCTTCTCTCGCCTGTGGCGCTCACTTCGACACTTTTTGTCACCTTTTCCTTTAAATTGTCCGTCCCTGCACAGAAAAAAGAATTTCTAAGATGTCTCAGACTTTCCTTTCCAACCACCTTAAAAAAAACCTGACGTGTGACTAACTTCGCACCCTCTCATGAATACTCACCTTTTAAAAACCTCCCATCAAAGCAGATTTACTGTAGTCTACCACTCCGTCGCCTTGGCTTGGGGAGGCAGCGGGCTTGATTTATGAGATTCTTATTTTTCACGTCGTCTTAACATGGCACTAAAGTTTGCAGAGCCTAAATGACACCATATGCTTCCCTCGTCTCCAGGGACAGCAGTGGAGGGACTGCAAAATAAGAATAAAATATTTATTTCCCTGACTAAACAGGGATTGTCGGAGACGCTCTCCCAAAAGCACCGGTCTTCCCCTACGTACTCTGTTTGCTCTTTACCTTTCAAAAATAAAGAGGTAAAAGGACATGGCCCGGGCATTACTTGTAGTATAATTATGGCTACATTTAATACAGTTTGGAGGGGGTTGGGGGCTGAAATCGGACGTTAGGGTGATTAATCACTGTTTATCAGTCCTAGTTTCTGTGTGGGAGATCAGTGAAATTGGGCTCTATAAATCGTGTTGTGCTGACAGCGCACTCCGTCTCCATTCGTCCTGGCGCTACAGGTTTATTGTCCTCAAATCCCATTCAGGAGAATGACGGATGAGGGCCGCCGACCGCCTGCTTTTAACCAGTTCCGGGGAAGTCGGGTTTCTCCCTCCTGCAGCCAGTCCATCCATCCCTCTATCAGATCCTCCCTTTCCCTCCACTCCTCCATTCTTCTTTTAAAGTCGAGGCAGTTCAGTTAAAACGGGATTCAGCTTAGCACACTGATTCCTTTAGACTCTCGCTAACGAATCGACGGTGTCGGCCAGCCGTAGCCTGGTGCTTAGGGTACAGTATTAGTGAATCGAATGTCGCTGGTTAAAACCTCACCACTGGTAGGTTGCTGCTTTTGGGTCCTTGAGCAAGTCCCTTAATCCTCAATTGCTCAGACTGTATACTCTAACTGTAATGTTACCAGTTAAGACGCTTTGGATAAAGACGTCTGCTAAATGCTGAAAATGTAAATGGATGGTTCACTTGTTTTGTACTTTAACATAAAGCAAGCTTATCTTAATAAATAATCACATTATGCTCATATGTGTTATAACTGTGATGCTTGATTCACTGAAAATGTAGCTCTGTGTGTGTGTTTTGTGAGCTGTATTTCACAATGAACAAATGATTTTCCTTAACCAAAGTGAAAAACATATCTATCATATATAATATATAATTCTGTTCTAATAACTATTACTATTTTATTTTGATTCTTTTTTTACTATTATTACTGGAATCGTTTGTCTCTTGTCTGGTTCTCTTTTCTTTTCCGCGGTCCTACTCTGTGCTGCATCTCTGAATCCTGCTCAGTCTGAGATGAGTGGATCAAGCTAAGACCGGGTTAAGGGTTGAGTCACTGATCCCTGCCTGGAGAGCTAAATTGTGTAATCTGGGGTCTATTCTTCTGAGTGTGGAAGCTCGTGCTGGTCGACGTCCTTGAAGGACACCACAGAAAATGTATTACTGATTGATCGTCCTCGGCCGACGCCGAGACCAACAACGCGAGATTAAAATGCAGAGTAGATGGGAGGCAAAAATTAATGGGGCCGAGTTTTGATTTTTAAGCAGATGCTTAAATATTAGCAACGCACTTGCTCCCAGGCGTGTCCAACTCTAACTCTGTCAGACTGTCCTCGTCTCTTATTATTTCTTTGTTGACTCCAGATATCAGGAGTCATGATGATTCTAAACCTTACAGAGACGACCGCACTTCATAACACACACTTTTCATTCTTTTATTATTCAGTTTGAGTTCACATTTCCAGGTGTTTGGGATGTGACAGAAAGCTAAAAGAACTGAGAAAACGTTCCATACTTTACCCAGGTGACTATATGGACGAATCAATAGACCCTGGGTAGCTGGATAACCCTCTGTACACCTTCTGATCATAATCCATCACTTTGTTAACAGATTTTAATAGAAAGGTCTGTGGATATTGTCTAACGTTTCACCTTTCGGCTCGGCTACTCTAACGCCCTCTCGGATTTTTCTGCCACTCATATCAAAATAACACCAACATAAGAAGTATTAGTCAATTTATGCACACGTACAGTTTTGCTGCTGCACAGGCTTTATGGGGTGTCAGGCGCGCTGGGCTATGATTTATGGGATATTATTGAATCAGTGCAGCATGCAGACCCATAGCTCATTATGAGATTACATTTGTGTACATCACGGCACACGTAATGCACACAGAAATTCAAAGGCGGGGGAAAAAAAACTGAGAGCGATGCATGTGACGGAAATTCGGGATAAATTGACCACGGTCCGACGTATATCACGGACCAGCGGATTAACACCGGCGTCCGTAGCTTAGCCGGGACGAATTAAAATGTCAACAGCTTCACTCTAGATCAAAACGAAAGATCAAACTCCGTTCCTTTCGCCATCTGTCTTCCTTCCGCCTCGGGTGAGAGGCCGCAGCACGGCCCCCCACAGCTAAAAAACAATCTCTGACTCCTCTGTTTTATTTCTTCTCGTCATGTCTAGCGGTCATTAACAAAATGCAGTTTTAGTACACATCTGCCTTCGCGTGCGGCCAAGCCGTTGGGTCTTCGCTCGCAGGGCCGAGACCGGCTTTACGTAGCCAGGTGTTCGCTCGGAGACCGTACAGGTCTAATAAATGAGATCCGATAGCTGGTGCCAATATTACGCTTCGGCTGTAAAATAAATCCATAAATAATTCTGTGCTAGAGTGAGATTTAGTATTGCAATCAAAACTGACTAATTATAGCAGTAATTAACTAGAAGCTGTCTGTTTAATGTTCCTCCATGTTCACTCTGGTGTACCCTGGGGGGTCCAGTCTTATTACTCTTCCCGAAAACATGCAAAAGTTTCACCTGGCTACGTGAAAATGCCCCAACCGTAATCAAACAATATTATAAGTGTTCCTTGGGGTTATTTTGCACTGCGATACATTCGAACCCTGTCTAGTGTTGTCCTGTGCTGATGCTGCTGGATCCACCTTGATTCCTCTTAAAATTATAGATGAATATTAGATCTAAATGTGGATAGAAAAACAAAGTGCTTCTGCAGCTTCTCATGTGAGAGCTGCTAAATCTCTACAACACACCCAGGAATCAGATGTTCAGGTCGTACATGGTCCGGTAAATGAGATTGAAATTCTAGTGCAAATATAATATGCTTTATTAATATTATTGAATGCTTGATTATATTCGATTATATTATATACAAACTGCTTTACGATGTGACCCAGACCGCCCCGATCTGGGGATCGAACCCAGTACGGTGCTGCCCAGTTAGCCACCATGACACCAAGTACAAATGTTTAAAATAGTGCTGAATTTTTTTGACAAATATATCATGTAAATGGCTTTTTAACTTTATTGCTTAGTTGTAGTTTATGTGCTGTGTCTATAAATGCTAAGCTAATCTAACAAGTCTTTGTCTCTTCTTTTCTCTTCTAGTCACAGGCTTTCCGTACCCAACCACAGGGGCGACGGTGGCATACAGGGGTGCCCATTTGAGGGGTCGGGGTCGTGCAGTCTACAATACATTCCGTGCCGCACCCCCACCTCCTCCTATTCCTGCTTATGGAGCGTAAGTTCTAACACCTCTACATACTGTTTGTTAATGTTTATCATAAGTTTTATATAGGTTTGTGAATAGCCACCATGTTTAAATTTTTGTAGCGATCCAGTGTGCTAACGTTAATGCTTTATCTGTACTGTCGTCTTTTCTTCACAGTGTGGTTTACCAGGACGGCTTCTATGGCGCTGAGATCTACGTGAGTGCATTTCCTCTCTCCTCTCAACTCTTTGTTCTGATCCTGTAAACAGAAAGATAGAAAACAGCTTAGGTTTGAAAGTACTGTGCTGGGTTCCTGAAACCCCTCGTCACTGCACTGCCATGGTCGTTATGCCACGTCAAGAGGCCCGACAGAGCACTAGAGCTTCCCTGAGCATCCTTTCCTTGCCATGCTAGGCTTTTATCTTCCTGTTCGGCCTGAGCAGCTGGTGCTGAATCTTTTATAAGGCCGAGGTCAAGGCAGGTCAGGCATGCAAATCCATCCGGACGGCCCTTTCATGGACTCTTGTCAAGGTCTTCTGTACATGTGGTTCCGTTCCACTGCGACATACAAAATACAAGGGGCAAACTCCTAACCAGCCTGCTTCGAGTCAAATGTATTTGTTTAGCTCTTTTAAACCAGGCAAAAGGAACATGAAAGTTCCGTCGAGCAGTCAGTCAGATCTAAGTCAGTTTAGTCATGATGATGATGATTATCCGATTAGTCG
>JAYDZG010000008.1:10118306-10136201 GCA_034509265.1 Microcambeva bendego | reverse complement strand
TAAAAAAATAAGCAAGCAGAAGAATCAATATTGAAAATGAAAAGACCCCACGTCAGCTGTTCTGGGTCTTTTTAACTTTGCGTTTGAGTTGTTCTTTTTCTGTATGCTTCCAATGTGCTTCAGACAACCAGTACTATTTATTATATCATTATCTTATGGTTATCATCATGATTAATATGATTATTAATAAATATTTCTTTCCTCAACAGACAGTCTTTGTGGTGTTTGTTTTCATTCTTTCTGGCAATACATGTCAAGGCAATTCACACTTTACTTTTATATTAAAATAACCAAACCTTCAGTTTGTTGGAATTAAATAGTGGGAACGTTTTCGAGTGATTGTTGTTCAGGAGAGGCAAAAAAACTCAACAAAACATAACATTAGTAAACTAGTTAGTTTTTGGTGAGTTTGCTGGCCGATAGCTGATAGCAGTTAGCACCGGATAAAACACACACACACACACACACACACACACACACACACACACACACAATGTAAATGTAAAATATAAGGGGAGGAGATTATGCTTTGATGCACAGCTCTTGCAGTCAATGGAGAAACTGTGAGATTTTTTATCTTTTCAACAGATTGAGAATTTAACCCACAATGCACAAAGGAAAAACTAAAATTGAACATACATGTTTTTCATTGGACAGCGATTATATATCTTATTTAATATCTTTGCAGATTGAGAATTGGCTGCTCTGAATTACCCAAAAATGTTCCCGAATAGGATTGAATGTGACTGTTAGTAAATGTGTGTTACCCTATGATGGACTGTCCCTCATCAAAGTAAACCTGGGAGTGATAAAGGACCTTGTTTACAATTTCACACAAGGAAATCTTCTAATAATGTGTTGGCCTGCAAAAAAGGTTATCTCAATGTCTAGTGTCTAGTGTCCATGTGTGGTCATCAACAATTGCACAAAAAAAAGAATAAAAAATGTTTGACTAGTGTAAACAGAACTGTGTAACCTGTATCAGAATAGAAAATTATTTATCATTAGTAGTTATGTCATAAATAGTAATTACGTAATACTGTATTACAGTTTGGGAAGGAAAAGGTACAAAACATTATTATTATTAGAGGTTATCAAGACAAACAAGTACTGGTAATAATCATCACAATGTCATTTGTCAAGAGAAATAGCTGTTTTTTTATTAAACTCTATGACACGACAAGTTAATTTTATTTCTATAGCACGTTTTACAACACATTGTCACAAAGCAGGTTTACAGAGTTTCGGAGACCTTCCCAAAACCCCCTTTTGAGCAAGCCGAGGGTGACTGTGGGAAGGAAAAACTCTCTAAAAATACTGGGAGAAAATAGGCAATGTTAATGGCAACTTAAGTTATCTAAATGGCTACATGTGTCTTCTTTTGTTTACTGAGACTTTAATACACGCCACCACAATACATTTAGAAGTGAGGGGGAGGTAAATATTTCTGATTACACTTCTGACTTTAAGACATTGCAGCCACATCAAGTCCGATATTGTGCTTCCTCCACACACATTCATACATCCGAGCCCCGGGTGTTGCGATAATACAAATGAATCAAATGGCTGCCAAGACGAGGTTCAAATTCACCCCGATTTGCTCCTGGACACAGTGTGTAAATAGACTTTGTGCTGGTGAGAGATCAGTCAGAGCTTGGCTGAAGCTTATTTGTGTGTTGTGTTCCGTCAACGCCAGCGTTAAGATTCAAAACTGGCAATGAAAAGGATGATGAGAGCTTTAGGCCAATTTGTCTTCGGTCCCCTGACGACCATAAGATAGAGTGTACCTGTCTGCTCCCCCAATGATCATTTACCTACACAAAGCAAACGCACCATTGATCTCGCCTCTCTGTCCTCCAAAACAACACCAAGACGTGCTTGCATCTGCTCTAACAAACAGGAATTCACTCCGCACATTGATCCCACATTTCAGTATTTTGTCACTGCCTCGTTACACTTGCTCTAAAAAGCCTATTCCAATCAGCAGGTCTTGCATGTCTGCTAGAGGTCACCTGAAGAGCTGAATCAAAAAATACAATCAACTCACCTACAGCTGCAGACTACCCCTTTTCAAAGATTTCTCTTTTGATTATTCTATTTATTAAGTCTCTATTTATTTATTTTTATTAATATTGTTTGTAAAAAAAAAATAAAAAAATAATCTAATCTAACCTTTCCTAACGGGAGCTTCTAGACTGCCTTGGACTCTTTCAATTCTTTTGGATGTTTTGTAAGTTGTTATAATTAAACAATGCAGCTTCCACATTCCCCGTCGGCCTCTTTAGTGCAGTAAGCTTCTATGATCCATCTTTTAACAATGAATATAGTTGCCTGCAGCTGTAAATATAATAATATAATCACTTACACAACTTCCCGTTGCTACAGGTCAGACCTTGAACATGAACATCTCCAGTTGCCTGGAATCTTTTTCCTTTATTGGTCACTTTGCTTGGCCTTCTCCTAGAGTGAAGAACAATTGACTTTTCTGTGACGGCGAAGCTTGACGCTCAGGGTTTGAGACTTATAGCGAAAGCCAGCCACTGCTGACACAAAGTGACAAAACGCTGCCATTCCCGGGATGAAGGCTATTAAGAGAACATCCCCGCTAGCCCCTGTGCACCGCTAAGTTTATAATTACATGTGAATATCATATGAAACAACAGGAGCAGTCTTTTATTTTTTGAACGCTGCTAGAGAGTGAGGGGAAAGCGAGCCTAACAAACTGCCAAGCATTAATACTAATCACTGGTGCGGTAAATTAATTTTGGATTGCTTCTCTGGGTTCATACAAAATTGTTTTGTGGAGGAGAAAAAGGAGATTAAGGCTTTAATTATACTTGGAAATTAATTCCATAAAATAAATCCAGTTCTAAAGGGCTCTCTTTCGTGGAGCTTTGTGGCGTCTGTTATGTGTTGAAGTTCTAATGAGTGGCAGCTGGCACAGTAAGAGTCACATATTTTATCCCAGCCCATACTGTCAGGTCAAAGTAAATATCAACTGGTACTGTATTCAAATATCATTTATTACATGTGGAATTTGACTTACGTTACACCATGGGGGTTTTCAATATTTTCAGTATGCTACAAAATGCCTACTTTGTTGTCATCGCTCATTACTACCAATTCTGGTAGATGCTAACAGGCAACGTAATGCATTTAGCATCCGCCAGAACTGCAAAAATTTAGCATTGCGCAACTAGGACATTATTAATATAATAATTATTACTCCAACTGTATATATATTTGGGATTAGATCTAGTCAATCGTAGTCAAACACACACACTCACCGATTCATCGATTTAGTCTCCAGTTAGCCTGACTGCATGTTTTTGGACTGTGGGAAGAAACCGGAGATCCCGGAGGTAACCCACGTGGACACGGAGAGAACATGCAAACTCTCTCCATTTGTGAAACTGACCATGTCGATTACTTAGTACAAAATGTCTGAATGCACTTGCAGCCGTACCAAAATGTGGATTTGTATTATACGCTTTCTTATAAAAATACATTTTTAATTTAAAATGTAAATTATGGTGAGACTGTTGGACTCACTGCATGCTGCTCTTTCCAACAAAAAATATATAATAATGGTTTGTGGTAATATTATGAACAAGTAGATTTTTCCCAAAAATGTCAGAATCTGTTTGGTCTTAATTATGCATGAACCAATTTGGATTATTAATTTCATGGTGTAAAAGGGTTTGGGAGTGGATTCTCAGTTCATTGTGATTGATTGACTCCAGCTGATGATTTTCATGCGTCCAAATAATAGAGCTAGTGTATTGCACCCATAACTTATGGCCAAAATCGGAATGAAAACCCAAGTAGTTACCATATGCTGAGAGGAAATTAATTCTGAGTCTGAAAGCCGCCTGAAACAAGCTGCTGAAGTCCTACTGTTCACGGTCAAGCAAGCGTTGTATTCGCATTGTATTATATATTGTTGAGACTCATTCTATCCACAGTAAAAAATAAAGTAAATATTGGCTGTAGAATCCACCAAAGAGAAAGAAAGTGAACGGGTTTGCTTATCGGGTAAAATGAATTCTTATTTTGGCGTGTAAACACACCACAGGCGTAAACAGTCCACAAATGCTTTGTCCACCCAGTGCTGGCATCTTTGTTTGTAGTTCTCATTAAACACGGGTCAGTTTTCCCCAGTACACCTTTGTTCTGAGACACTTGTCTTCTATCACGGCTCTATTGCCTTCCAACGGCCTCTCTCATTCATTCAGTCACTGACTCACTCACTCACTCACTCACTTACGCTCCAGACACAAGCACAAACACCAGGACTCCCCAGTGTGTACTCTGCCTACAGGTCTCCAAATCCCTCTGCAAACACACCATATCAGCGCTGAGCCACTGCCAGCCATCGGTACACTCGAGCAGAGAAGAGAAAAGGGAAACAAAATGATCTTTTTTTCACTCATTCAAGCGCCTTGTTAGCTGGCTCGTCTTAATAAAATTCAATCTACACCGTGCTCGTTTGACAGCTTGAGGGAGAACACGGCGAGCTTCATAGTGCTCTATATTGTTGTCTATAAAGCTGTTGTTCCTAATTGAGTACAATTATTTATTCATTTTCACAATCTGTGTTGTCCTGGCAGGTCTAACAAAGGCAGAAATACACTGTGGACCGGGTGCCGAGCCAACACATCCTGTTTTTGAAAGGTGGAAGGACATGCAAAACTTTTCATGGGAAGTAAGTGTCCCGGGGATACAAGCTGCTGGCGTTCGGTTACGAAGGATCTTAAAGACAGTGAGGGTGGGAAGAGTAGTAACTGGTCGTGTCTGAAAGTTTATGATCCGGATTCAGTGTCGTCTGAGTTCCATTTCTTTGGAGCACTCAAAGAAGCTTTAAGTGGAAGAAGACTTCCAGATTGATGATGAGGATGTGAAAGCAGCTGTGTATCAGTGGCTACACGCTTAACCAAAACATTTTTACTGATGGAATTGAAATGGTATGACTATTATTATTAGTAGTAGTAGTAGTAGTAGTAGTATTTTAAAGTCAAGTTAAACCTTTACATTCATGTAGTTACTAGTCACACATGATTCATCAGTTCAATATAAATATCATGGACAGTTCTGCATCTTAATTTCACCCCGCCGGCGGATCAAGGAAACCCACACATACACAGAAAGTTCCACACATTCCACACATAAAGGACCTGTACCACTCCACTTGGGACTAGAACCAAGAACCTTTTGCTGTGAAGTGACAGTGCTACCCACCGAGCCACTGTACCGCCCTGATTTGATTGTACACTGTCTTAAGTGTTAAGTCACTTTGGATCAAAGCATCGGTTAAATGTTGTAATGTACTGCAGTTATAACACATTGTTAGACTGTAAAGGTCATGTATTGCTCTTGGCTGAAATGGCTATTGCATCAGGAAAAGGTTCTAACTGAATCACAAACAGCTGGTACCTGCGTTTGCAGAAAACACTTTGCTACATGTGCAACTGTTTGAGCAGAGCCGACATCCAGACTAAAGGTTGCAGGGTGAAGAAAAACTAACGTCTGTAAGTTCACAATCTTGTGATACAGTTCAACGCTGATTAGAGTCAGATATTTAGATATTTAGATACATTAAAATGATCAGGTTCTCTAGTGTTACGATTAATGCATGTGTGTTTGACCAAACCGAGCAGTATTGTTTCATTCTATAAACTAGAATAAGAATTAGAATAGATGTAAACAACAATGCTCATTTTGGTCAAACACACACCCAGAAGTTGTAAGATTAGAGATAGTGATCATTTTGAAGTGGTCTCTTAATTGTTTTCCATGGCTGCAGAGCAGGAAAAAATAGTTTTGCAGAACCAAGTACAGACAAAAGTACATCAATTGCTCACTCGTTTAGGATACTCTGCTTTGACTGACGGTCAAAAGATGTAGATTGCTTACTGGCATCCGTGGTTTCATAATGGATGACCTTGCTAGTCCTTGGCTGACACAACTCATTTAGCTTCACTGTTGGCTCTCTTTTTTCTAACCAGTGGTCTGAGCTGGATAACGCTAGTTTCAACATTAGTTTTACTAACTACATACATGTCTAATCAAATTCACCTCTTCATTGCATTAGAAGTCAAATAATTTGCACATAAAGTACATTTCACAAGTACAATTATCTCCAAGCCTACAGGCTGAAAATCAATATGCATGACACAGCGAAAACAAAAATAAATAAATAAATAAGTTCTTCAGGATAAAATATCAACAACGCCCATATTTGCCAGAAACTATGTGTTTTATGATGCACGTTATTGCTCCAGTGTGGTAGTACTGTTGTGACTTGCTTTATCCGAACACCAACAGGTAGAACTTGAGGTGTAGACCATAAAAGTAAAATACATCTCTCAGCAGGAGATACCAAAAGTTACAAGTGAGTAGAGTCTGTGTCATCGTTTAAAAGAAAAAGAGCAAAAGAAAAGGTTAGACCTTCAGTATTTTCTTAATTTTATGATGCACCACCTTCATCATGTCACATAACCAAAAACAATGTAAATATGTCCCAGAACCCCTTGTTTTAGAGACCTGGCTTACAATCGACATACTGATTCATCTCAGGTGTCCAGTGAGAGGTCACTGGAGTTTCTTCATATTCATACAAAGCTCATCGAACCTCAAGCCCACCGTGCACACAGTCATGCAGGAAAAGAAAACTAGCCTTTCCCAAACAGTTCCCACAACATTGTTTAGGATTATTGATTACGGTGAGGGCTTTGTTTTTATTTGAGCAGAATATAATGGATCTGTGATCTGAACGGGCAATTTTAAACGATCACACAGTGCTTGCACAGACTCATTGTTCTTGTTTCATACAGCATGTGTGTATGTGTTCTATCTGAGAGGCTAGCCCAGGGTACAGGCGCGGGTAAAGAAGGACCCGTGAGCATTAGTTGTGTTTACTCTTGGCTGTGAGAAATAGTTCTATTTAAGGCAACCCATCTATCTCAGTCACATTTAATCCAGCCCGAGGTTACAGCAAGCCTATTTAAAATGGAAGCATGCAATCGTACAATAATGCCAGAGCTTGTTTGTTTCTCCATTGTTGTCTCCTCTTTATTCCTCAACATTTTCTTTTCACCTACGCCTATTCTTCGCTTTCTTTCCTTCGATTTTCTCTTTCTCAAAGGCTCACGGGTCCTGGGAGGCTTTTTTCTGTTCCTTACAGCTGTTTAAGAAGATCATATAAATCGATGCAAGAAAGGGAGCCAAGACACTAATTATGGGAGAATATTGTAACTATGGTGACGAGCATCCCAGCGATACCCTCGGCCCTCCATCCCGCTTTATTATGTGAGTTCATCATGACCATGTGTCAAGTTTATAGCTCATATGGACACTGACCCAGAAGCTAAGTGATTTTTCAAATCTTAATGTACACTACATATAAGCTCCTACTTACACTTAATACACTCTCATATCTTATATTCTCTAACGTTAAATTAGCTAACTTACAGTCTTGCAGCCTTTTTAATCTTGAGTCTCTTATGCAGGGAGGTGTGATTATGTATCTGTATATAAGTGTCCGCATGTTTAGGTGATGTATTGTTACAGCTTGCTCGATTACAGGGCTGGGAACAATGTTTTTAAAAGTATTTATGGTTTAATAACGAATATACCACTGTCCCATATGTATTCAAAGTTAATTTAACTAAAATGCACTTTATCGGAGTGTGGTGTTCCACACGTTGCTACCTGTTGGACGGGTGACATCTAGTGGAAATAACTGGCAGTACCAGTAGAGCAGGATGACCGGACTACGTGTGTGAGAGGTGCCTGATTGAAGTGCACAGGTGAAAAATAATGCGCTAAGGGAAGCACTCTGGATGGAGGAGGCGGGAAAGGCAATACACCCACTACAACTGAAAGGGACCCCCAGCAGCAGAAGACAATATGCCTTCGATAAATTAGGAGAAAATGCATAATTAAAATAGAAACAATGTACTAAATGGGTAGAAAAAATCATTATTTAACATCATCAGTGCTAATAATTATGGAAGCCTTTCGTCATTCTTTGTGTGTCTGTGTTATTTTGTGCTCTTCTTGTAAAAGTTTATGTCCGTTTATCCCCAAGTGTTTAATGGGGTTTAGGTCAGAACTCTGTATGCACAGCTTGACTTATTCTGTAGAAAACAAACAATAGACTCGAATGTTTTTATTTGTCGTGTACACATGTACACAAGAACAGAACAATTAAAGTATTTTCCACAAATACAAGCTCACTGGGAATGTAGGAGCAGAGAGGTTTATGGGCCTTGCTTAAGGGACTCTAAAGTGGAAAATCCCACTACTCCACCTGGACTCCATCTGGTTTATAGAATTAAAAAACACTTCCTTTTTCGGTCAAACACATACCCATGAATTGATAACTAAAAAAAGAGATCATATTGAAGTTGACATTTATTTTTTCCAATGTATTTCATATTACTTCCCAAAGAATAATCTAAATGCATTTTGAGCTAAATGCCAACCCTTAATTTTTGTATTCTGTAAATGTGTTATTGCTGCCGAGCGCCTCTTAAGTCAATGTTTACCTGAACAGGAATCTGTGCAGCCCTACTCCGGTATGCATTTGTTGTTTGACACCAAATGACTGTGTAGCTCAGTTAATTAGCAGGGCTGCAGGGTTGCCGGGCTGCGCAGGGGGTAGGGCAGAGCGTCGGTCCCAGCAGAGCAATGTCTTGACACGTCTCGGTACACATCAGCTTGTTTTGATAAGGGACGTTCTGAATTAGCGCAGCTCCTTACGGACCACTTTCCCTGCGCTGTTGCAGCCAGCCCTGCTCATTATTCATCCTGCTGGAGGAGAGCAGAAAACAAAAGCACAGAGATGAGCTGCATTAGCACATAATCACCCACATGCCTGATCCACATATGAAACAGCCTCGTCTTTTTCTTTCTTTCTTTTTCTGTTTGTTGGGAAGAAAGCGTGTGGAAAAAGAGGAGTGATGATTAAGTGTGTGCCTGTGTGCTTTGCTGACAATTTGCAACCGTGCAAAAGAAAAAAGAGTAAAAAAAAATAAGACGCTTAAGCCTGCAGTGGTTCCCTTATTCCTCTGTGACAAGGATCGGGCTTGGAGCATAACTCATTTCAAAGGTTGTGGATGCAGTTGAGGTCAGAGCTTGGCGCAGACCAGTCGAACTCAACCATAGCGTTACGGTTTTCCTTTATTAAAAATAATGAGCTCAGTTTGAAGAACCTTAAACTGAAATTGTTCATTTGCAGTATCCAGGGGCGTTGGTCAGGTTGTCAGATCATGATTCTTTTCTTAGGAGGTAAATGAGTAGAATATGATCTGTTCTCCAAAAGACATGAACATGAAACAGGTAGGTAACAGTTTCAGCATCTAAGCATAATTACTGTTTTATTTTACAAATTTGAGCCCCATGCAAACTTTTGAAGCTTATTTAGAAGTTTTTGGAACAAAACAAAGCTTTGTTGTAGGAGAAAGGGTGCAGGATTTCGTGAAAATAACACCTCGGGGTGTATCGATCATGCTTTGGGCTTGTGCGGCAGCCAGTGGCACGGTAAACATTTCACTGGTGAAGGGAGGAATGGATTCAATAAAGTACCAGCAAATGGATTCAATAAAATACCAGCTAAAAAGGAAGCAAACATCACAATGTCCGTAAACAAAAAAATAAAAATGAAATGAGGAGGGTTTCTGCAACAGGATAATGATCCTACACACACCTCAAAATCCACAGTGGACAACTCAGAGAAACATAAGCTGAAGGCCATCGCCCTCTCAGTCCCCTGGCCTAAACATTATTGAATATCTGTATATAGACCTCAGAAGAGCTTTGCATCCAAAGCGGAACAGGAACACATCTAGAAGGCTTAATGGATGAAAAAAATCCCCATAAAAGAATTCAAAGACTCAGCATAAAAAAGAGTTAACAAGCTGTGATACTTTCCAAATGGAGTGTTACTAAGTACTGACAGTGCAAGTTTTTGAATATTAATTTGAACGAAAAAATCCCTCATACATAAATTATCAGGAGTCTTTATTCAATTCATTGCAGAACCTCCTTTATAAGCAATTACACTTAATATGGTGGCACGGTGGCTCGGTGGGTTGCACTTATCACAGCGCAGCAAAAAAGCCCTGGGTCCGATCCAGGAGTTTGCATGTTCTCCCCGTGTCTGTGTGGGTTTCCTCCGGGTGTTCCGGTTTCCTCTCACAGTCCACAGACATGCAGCTGGGTGAATTGGAGAGTTGTGTTTGACACTGAACTCGTGAACTGATGAACCATGTGCAATAAGCCGTAGCCTAGTGGTTAGGGTACAGGACTTGCAATCCACAGGTCACCGGATCAAACCTCACCACAGCCAGATTGATGCTGTTGGGCCCTTGAGCGAGGCCCTTAACCCTCATTATATACTGTAAGTCGCCTTGGATAAAGGCGTCTGATAAATGCTGAAAATTTTAATGTTTTCTGTCTTGAATGTAACCAAACTGTGGAAAACATGACGTTAAAATCCAAATCAATAAATAAATAACATTTGATAGTCTTCGTGTGTATAGTATCCATCTTGTTTTCTTACATTTACTTTTTTTCTCTTCATTTTATTTTGCAGCTGAGAATAAACCCCCATTGCAAGATGCTGCCACCAAGGAAGGTACTAGGTTATTCCAAACTAAAAGCATTGCTAAACTCAAAGTATTAAATATTGTTTTCTATCCTTACCCTGCATTCCTAATGGTGCAATTATGCCCTATTTAAAAGGCAGGTGGACCTCCGTTGAGTTCTACATGCTTCTCACAGATAATTTAAGCAAATAGGATTCCTCTGACCACCACATAGAGAGTTAAGGCAAAGATCTTCAATTCATTAACTTCAATCTATTTTCAGTTCATTATTACAGGTGAATTACTATTGAGTAACGACTACAAAAGTTTATAAAAATTATATTATATATATCCGTAAAATCCCCAGCTGAACAAAACTGTAAAAATACATCATGCCTGGTGCCCAGTTTCAGCCTGATGTAGTGCACGAGACGATCATTAGAGTTGTGTGCACTACTTAATGATCCAAAATTTAAATTCAGTGCATCACCGACTCTCCAGTACTTTCAGCATGTTTGAAATGAGCTACCAGCCATGCAGGGTGAATTTGTCAAAGAATAGTTGCAAGTCCAGCAAACCGGAACAAGCTGCTTGTTATGTCGTATTTTAGCTCGTCTCTGGCTTTAGTATTTTAAAATCACTCTATCAAGCTAGTGAAGTGTGACCCAGATATCCCACTATAACCTTATATTAGTATATGCTTGTAATAATGTGATGCATATGTTGTATGCTAATGACTGAAGGACATAATTTAGATATTAAAAATAGTGTTTATCATTTTAGAGTCAAATGTTCCACCAAATTAAATGTATTTATTTAGGGTATTTCACTGTATGTCATAATCTTACATCTACACATATCCAGTTATTATAATAGATCACCGTACTTGTAACATACGTGACAAAACCATTATTGATTTAGGGGCATTTATGTTATGCATTACTGTTCCATGTGGGTTATTTACATGTTACAAAGATTGGATTGTGTGTCGCTTGTATTTGTGTAATCTATACGTATGTTATTTCATTTGTGCCAGATTTTCCCCTCAGTTGGAATGTTAAAAGAAAATTATATGGTTTTTTTATTTATTTGAAGATTGCTTGGCTCAGGAGACAGGGAGTAATAACCCATGTACACAAATAATTCAGTCGGGAGAAAAAAAGGCTTTCATGTTGTCTCTGCTCAGTTTAGATTGGCACAGATCAGGTTTTCAGATTAAACGCAGTGACTAAATCCTCAGCATGTAGAATTAGTGTTCTCTGTGCTGTTATTAATTAAACGCACATCACAGTTGGAAATTAATTCCGATAGTACCGACACGGTTTCGCTCTTGTGAATCTCTGATAGTGGTCAGAGGCACCGAGCGGGTCCGGCCGGAGAGCGTCTGAGCCTGCTTTATGTGTTTATTTGCCTAATTCTTTAGTGGTAATTAAGATGGAATCCTTAGCATCTGCCACGTAGTAGAGGTGGAGTCAGCAACAAAGTCTCGATCCAAGATGATAGGACCAGGTTCAATGCCAAGCACAGTGAGTAAAGCATGCATGGCTTTAGTGGACCAATTAATGAAGTGATGTGAGAAGGGTAGGCCGGAGGGACGGGACAAAGTGCTGGCATCTGGGTGTGCGAACCATTAAAAAGACTATTCTGCTGTTTGAACACCTATAAAAGGTTCATTAAAATAGGGAGGCCTCTTTTAACGCTTCCCCGTTGTGTACTAGCTATTCCCTCATCGGATGACTGTGACCACGGAGCAAGACTGGTCAATAAACGTTTTATAGTTCTACAGTCACAGGGCAGTTGCCCCACTCTCCCCACATCCCAGGGCTCCAATCGGCCGCAATTAAAAGGGGATCATGCAAGTGGAACAGTTAGCCGAATGCACCTTGGAGATCCCTCGTCAAGAGAGAAGGGAGCCCTTAATGTTTTTCTAACATAAATATATGTTGACTTAAATGATGGGTTGGCAGAACGTTAAAATCTGATTGAGGGAGCCCGAGGAGTTCCGCCACGACACTGGGCTTTGCCAAATACAATTATATTGAACACCGGGAAACTTTTAATCTTATACGATGTGCTGTCTTGAAAAGTGAGCACATCCCCGGAGTGGTGCATAATGTTTAATTCTGTCTCTCTGGCAAAAGGGCGTCCAAAAGTCCTGTTAGCAGACCTCTATTATAGCTTAGCCACAGCAGGGGCCAGGGGTCACCTAAGACCTTAGTCAGTCCAGTGGCAAAAAACCCTTTGGATTTAGAGAGGCTTGAGTATTACGCTGTCACTCTTTATATCATCCGAGCTCTCTTACTTTCTCGATCTTTCTCGCGTGCATTTGTTTTTCTTCAGTTCTACCCCTAACTTGCCTTTTCTTTATCTCTCCTGTCCCTGCTTACAGTTTTTTTCTCGGTTTAGTCGAAGCTGTTGAAAATATTACTCAAGGTAAAGTAGCTACATAAGAATGCGTCATGTACATCCCTAAGCACCAGCGGATGTATCCACTGAGTCAGCACTTCTTAAGGGTATGCCATTTCTCAAAATGTGCTTGGACGAATCAAGGAACTTAGCGGGAAGGAGCATCTCTAGCATGGATACAAGGATACAAACGCAAATAGCATCGATGTTTTAACTGTTCTTGCTGTAATATTATTACAGCCTAAAGCGTGTAACAAATTATTGGTCTTCACCCCTCCAATCTAAAGCAATCAAGCTATGACGAGAGTAAATGAGAAGTGTTTTAGAGCATTCTTATTTTATGTAACACTTTTTCATTATAAGATTGCAATAAATAGCTTTATTGATTATTGGCAGTGAAAAGCAAGACTGTAAATCAATAAACGTCATAGTGATGCTTTATTAGTTATGAATTAGAATTGTCATTTTATGTAAAAGAAACAGTAATTACTTGTTACACAGGATTTATCAGTTCAGATTAGTATTTCCAATTCACTTACTTGGTACTGTGGGAGGAAACCCACAGTTTTTTATACATATTATCCTAAATCAGTGTTAGGATGAATGCTCATTGAATTGCATGATGGGATGTTAACTGTTCATGATGTACAGATGTTTGTTTTACACGTCATGTCATGTTTTACACGCTTGGTGTGGTGGCACGGTAGCGTAGTGGGAAGTCACTTCACAGTAAGAGGTCCTGGGTTCGAGCCACAGGTAGGGTGATCCAGGGCCCTCCAGTATCCACATGGGTTTACTCCAGGGACTCCGGTTTCCAAAGACGTGCCACCGGGTTGGTTGGAGATGCAAAATTTCCCATTAGATACCTAGCCACAACATTGCAGTGCCAGTCCCAAGCTCAGATGAATTAGGGAGGGTTGCGGCAGGAAGGGCATCCAGCGTAAAACTGTGCCTATTCGATTAGGTGGACCAGGATTTACTGTGTTGACCCCAAATGGGAGCAGCAGAAAAACGAAGAAGAAGTTTTACACTCTCGGTAATAGTTACTCAATACACAAGTTAATCAGTTTACAAGCTTATCGTGAACACCGTTATGGACAATTTTGTGTGAGGAAACCGGAGCACGCAGAGTAAAACCCATAAACACACCAGGAGAACATGCAAACTCCACACAGAAAGGACTCGGACCGCCTCACCTGGTGATCGAACCCAGGACCTTGCTGCACACTGTAGAGAAATCCAAAAGCTTCTTTAATTGTAAATGAAAGGTTTGTTCACAAAACATGTCCCAAAATGTAATGTAAACGACCCACCTTTATTTTCAGCACACCTCCGCACCCTCTTCCTTCTGCTCAACAGAATATAGATGATGCCAAGAGAGCGGCGGAGGTTCCAGGAGGCTTCTGAGCGTCTGCAGACGTGTGTGTTCCATACAGAGCCTGAAGCTTTGCTTTCCTGTTTTGACAATGGGGAGGACTGAGCACCGTCAAGCGCTGTTAAATACTTAAAGCTGGCTCCCAACAGATTGTCATTTCAAACCCGATGACATGAGATGTAACCTGCTGTGTGTAATGGAACAATGGGGTTCAGGACATGATGAATTATTTGCACTTACAGTGGGACTTTCAGGCTGAAACTGATTCAACAAATAATTATAGGCTGCACTGTAAAACGCGTCAGTGGGAAGATCAGAGTAAGAATTTATCCTACGTATTAGATTGGGAATAAATGAAATGGCAGTTTAATTCGGGGTTAATTCAACAGTGGTAATTTTGCAGTGCACTTTTATCATATTGCAGTCTGCGGCCATTACGCATGCAGAGGCAGGCGGCTAAAAATGAGGGATTTTGATTGCCAGTCATTAGGCGAGATGAGGCGAAGAACAGAGATGGCGAGTTCATGTACCACTCTTCTTCTCCTTTATCTCTGACATAGCCAAGCAAGAGTTCAATCTTTAATGTATAATAAAACATCATGAAAATTAAACCCGCAAGATTTTGGTTTAAAATGCAACAGTACATTTAGGTACATTCTCTATGAAATATTCATGTCACCAGCAGGCTTCAGAAGTAGATTATTTATTATATATCGGCATATGCTAATAAATATGCCTTGATATATTCAAAGTGCATGGCGAATTAAAAATTGATGTTGCATGTGGCCGTCAGACATAGAATATGCATGGTGTGCTGTTATAGCCGTTCAATACTTGGAGAGGTTAGGATCCAACCTGCAGACCCGATTGTACACCGTATGGACTAAAGTACTGGGACGCTCCTAATTTTAAATTCAAGTGTTTCAGCACTCAAAACTGCTAACAGATGCAATAAATCAATTCTATAAAAATGACATGCTTCCAAATTTACAGGAATAGTTTAAGGAAGGCCTTTTCAGGTCCAGTGCACAAAGTTATGTCTGTAAAGATGAAACTCTGGGGTCTGCACAAACTGAAGTGGGCACAAATTTCCACACATAGTACACAGATAAATATTACTCTAGTAAACAAGTGTCTGAATACTTTTGGCCAGTGTGTATGCTCGAGGAAAATGCACTTACCCCCAGATTAAAGAACCTGGTGCACAAATTATTATCAGACTCTTTTCGGAGCTGTGGATGTATGAAGCAGTTTTTTAGACGTTTGCAATAGTGCCAAAGATAACCAAAAATGTTTGAGACGGTTTTGGTAGAATATGGTCTTAATCTGAAGCAATTCAGTCGTCCTCCCATGTGAGGATTCGGGATGAGACATAATTAATAATTATCCAGCTGCTCCTCAAGATCGACTATTAATGAGGTCTACTGAGAATTAGAGTTAAACTGGCTATGAGTGAAGTCACAAACAAACAGATATGCTTTATTTATGTGTGTTTAATACAATTGTACAGTTCTTGTGTAATACATCAGGGAAAATATATATAGTTATCTTAAAATGAAATCAGTAACATACTGAGTGTCAATTCAGCCACATCCTGCAGCTCTGTTGCTGCTTTTCTGAAATGCTGATTAAACAGAATTACTAATGTACCAGGGTACAAAACATGCCAGTTATAAGAATGCTAAGTCCATTCCAGAGCTAGATGACTTCTTTATTAAACCCAAAATTTATTAACACTTAATGCAGCTATATTATTTTTATACATTTGAAATCATTGCGTAAGACAGAGATGTGTATTCTGATTACAATCAAAAGAAATCATTCTATCACTCAACAAAAGTAGTATGTTAAACTGAGAATGTCCGTCTCATGACATTTAAAGTTGTCAATACTGCTTGAAGTTAAAAAGTCCATCTTACTTACTATTTCATGACGTGGCAGGACTTCTACTCAATATTAGAACAACTTGCAGTCTAGCCAATAGGAAAGGTTTTATTTTTTAAATCTGTAAAGCATCAGAGGTTATTAAGAATGCTCTGATTGAGTTTAAATCTGGATATAATTTAAAATATTCTCATGCTAATTCACCTATTTCAATCTATTTTAGTCAATGTAGCTTTTATTAGTTCTAGAGTATTAAATAAATTCATTTTAAATTGATGGATTAACATGCTTTAGACTTCACCATGATCAAGTTATTACTGGTTGTAGTATTAGCATTATTATTATCATTATGCTGATGATGAAGATGCATCCTACGTCTGTTCTAATATCATAAGATAATAATATGGAAAACCTAATGGTGTCTTAATAGAATGAGCAGCTTGATTATGCTTGGCACTCAGTTGGTCTTCTGAAAAAGCTGATCCAAAACCTCCCAGATGTTCAGATCTGGTAATCGTGAAAACATCAGCTTATGATTTACATCATTGTTGTTGAGACCAAACTACTATTTTAATAACTGACAAAAAAGATGATTTTTTTCAGGATACACAAATTAATAATTAAGAAAGGTCTCATACCTTGAAGTTAAAAGCTCCATGGTTCTGAACACCTTTTCAGGCTATTCAGGGGTTTTTGTCCTGTATTTTAATATTACATAATTAGTTAATTGATTGACTTAAACGTAATGTCAATCCTTTTTCTACTCTATTTTTTGAAGATATTAAACTGTAAATCCTAAACATAACAGAATGTAAAGATTTGAGGCAAGTGTCAGTGGCCGTGCATGCAGCCAAGTGTGCCATCAAGTGGTCATTCTGTAGCAATGCATGCTGCACTGCAAAACCTGCTGAATACTGTCAAACAGCCAGCCTGTAGTTCACTTAAGCATACATAATAATACATACTATTGCTAACTGGAACTTTAGGCAAATAATTATCAAATGCTATTCATTGATGCCTTGTAGACAATTCCCAGATACTCTTTCAATCTCAGCACAGAATAGACTTTAAGTACTTAAAAACATCAAATCATAGCAGTGTAACATTTTCTCTAATCTCAAAATCTAATTCATGTGTAAAGATGTAATATTGTTTAATCTGCATTAAGATTAAGTTAAATTCCGTGCAAATGAAAGCTATTCAGTGTGATTACTGCACTCCCTTAATATATCTAATGCAAAATCTAAAATGACATCCAGAGTTTTGCAGGACATATCAGTGCTCCGTCAAGCTAAAGAATCTTATGAATTATTGAAACTGAGAGCAACCAAAACTACATGAATAAATTAACAACAGTCTTAACCCATATTTTAGAATTCATACAGTTTTGATCAGCTGCTAATACAAACGTAAGAATTATCATTCATGTATTTATGTTTCAGGGTTTTAATGCAAAGCACAATTTAATAAAAAGCCAAGTACAACAACACAGTCCATTTACAACATTTACAACATCTCACCTCCTAAAAGTCTTTAAAAATATCAATAAATGTTCACATTGTGTGAGTGTGTGTGTGTGTGTGTGTGTGTGTGTGTGTGTGAGAGAGAGAGAGAGAGAGAGAGAGAGAGAGTGTGTGTGTG
>JAYDZG010000008.1:10096024-10106642 GCA_034509265.1 Microcambeva bendego | reverse complement strand
TGGATGGATGGATGGATGGATGGATGGATGGATGGATGGATGGATGGATGGATGGATGGATGGATGGATGGATGTTCTTTATATGAACTTAAAAATGTCTTTGTTTTTTATTTAAGAGTATAAGACAATGGAATGAAACACTGGGTGCTGTGTAGTGTACACAGTGTGTGCGTGTGATACTTTTATTACAGGGATTCTTTGTAAAGAGGATTAGCATTTTGAGCTGTGTTGTTTGGGCGTTAACCTTCTCTATGCTGCTTGCATTTCTAAGGCTGGACTACTTTGAATAAAGTAAAATATAAAAAAAATTATCAGGGCCGCTAAAACGCTACGTTACGACCTTTTTGTACTGGGAGTTGGGGCTAGGTGTGTGTGTGTGTGTGTGTGTGTGTGTGTGTGTGTGTGTGTGTGTGTGTCTGTCCTTTGTTGCAACACTTAATGTAAAAGTTTAAACGGACTCAAGTAAAATCAAGTTATGAAACAAATTTGGGGGAAAAAGGACACGGCCAGATCCTAACTCCCACATCCTAACTGCCAGGAGTTCTGTTTACCCATCATTCCTTTCTTATCTATGTGATGAATTCTCCCACTCACCTCCTTCCCATTTCCTCCACAGATCTCCAATCATTTGTTTTGTTTAAAAATATATTATAGAATGAATTATTTAAAAGGGGGTACAACTATTTCAGGAGCATAATGACCAAGCATTTACAGATAATCAGATATCAAACTTAGTAAAAATGGAATCATGTAAATGCTAAATTATAGTAAATCCCTGCAATTATGTTTTATAATCTAATGACTGCTCATGCTGCTGAACTGTGGGATCTGCAAACTCCTGGCCATACAGTGGTGGTTTCTAAAGCCCTATTTACACCTCCTACATCCCTGTATAGTTTGTCCACCTATTATGTGAACAAATTAGTGCTTCTAAATGCTAATTGTCTAGTATCATTAGATAGATAGATAGATAGATAGATAGATAGATAGATAGATAGATAGATAGATAGATAGATTTGGTACCGTTTGGTCATTGAAATCATCGAAACATTTTTCTTGGACATTTTGTCAAGGCATCTAAACTTTTCCAGAAATGGCCTATGTATGTCTGTAGGTATAAATAAATAGAAGCAACAAAATAAGTTTTTCAGTGTCTTACACTGTTGAGTCACATTATTATGACCACTTCCTACTTCCGATAGCTGCAGTGCAGCTGCTCATGAATCAAGTCTGTTAGCTAATTTGGTGGGTTTATAAAATGTGAAAGGCACTCTTAAACTGGGTATGAATCCATCCTGGCTGATCATCTAGACCCATACATGCTGATTGTCATCCCTGGAGTGGAGGGGATCTTCCAGCAAGACAATGCGACATGTCTAGACATCTAGACATGTCCAACAAGTCTTCTAGGTACTACTCTGATCCCATAATGAAGTAAACTTGAGCCCAATTGAACATCTGTGGGACTACCTTGATGGATCTCCTCTATGGATTCTCCCCCAGACACACTTTATTGGCTGTTGGATGCACTGCAGTCAGCATGGCTCCAGATACATGTATAAGATACCCATCTGGTTGCTCAGTGCTGCACACTGACTCTGGATATCAGTGGGTGGTCATAATAACGAGACTTGACAGTGTATGTGAGTGGGCATCCCTTAGATATGCTAACCTGCACTTCTGGCTTTAATCAGATGGCCATTAAATGTTATGTAAGTATCAAAGTCATCACTAAAGAGGGCGTTCTCCCTCTCGCCCTTATAGAGGCGCACCCAGACCTCATCATCCCTCTCCAGCTCCAGCATCAGGCTCTGGCTCTGCATGATGGAGCGATCACTGGGCTGCGCATACAGAATTGCCATCTCCTGTTCGTTCTTCATTACGTGCAAGTACGTCTCCTTCTGATTCCAGGTGTGCACGTTCAGATTGAAGAAATAAATCCCCGGCACATAGCAAAAGAATTTCCCAGAGAACATGTTGAAGTGACCGTACAGGTTAACCAGCTCTGTGTCGAACACCAGAGTCTGGTAGTACTCATTACTGTGGAGTGCTTTCTTGCGTCCCACTGAGAAAGCAGCATAGTACGACTTGCAGGGTTCTCCTGGGGTTCCAATGTTGCCTTTGGCACCCTTTACACCATTGGGTCCTTTTGGACCTGATTGACCGCTTTTACCTGTTTTTCCATAAGGTCCACGCTGGCCACCATCTCCTTTTTCACCTGGGTGAAAATGGGAATTATTAATAAATTAAATGCTAACTAATGTCAAATGTTTACATACTTTTATAGGGGACATGTATGGCTGTCTTGGAGTAGACAGACAGGCGTTCAGACAGACAGACTACAAATAGCTACTGAGACTTGTTACTGAGACCTTAGCTTTCTTTGGGATTGGTAGAATACAATCTCTCTGTCTGTCTGTATATCTATCCATCTTTGTGTAAGAAGACCGGCATTTACTGAAGAACAGCAGACACCCCCAGATGGTCAGAAGTGACACGGAAGACCAGTAAAGATCTGAAGATCTACATATAAAGAAGATCTGAAGCACCTGAATATCACACAGGAGGAAGTCTGGCTCAGCCTGCTGTCTCTAAACACTGTCTCCGTCTTTTTTGTTGTTTTAGTACTATGTGAATATTTATCCACTCAAACCTAACTACAGGTTATATGATTGTTTAAACTCTGTACCTTTAAGGATAGTGATGTTTATCTGTGGGACCACCTGGTATTGTTGGTAGGTGCTACCGTAGTGGGGCGGCTCCTCTCCTGGGTCACAGCATCGCCTACATTCAGTTCTCCTGCTGTCAATGGAGGAGGGGAAAATAAATAAATCACGTCCTACATTGTCATCCTTGGCATCAGCTTCATTACCAGTCAATGACTTGAATTATGGATGAAACAGTAAATACAAACTGGTATAAATTATACTCGTGAAATGTGAGCTGTTCGATACAGTAGATTGTTTTCCATTTACATTTTGTCAGCAGTAATATAGAGCAGTAATGCAGGTACCTGGTTCCTGGGTGGTGGTCTGTGTTTTGATGGTGATTTCTGGGCTCATATCGATCCCGGTCAGTCTCCAGATCCGAAGTCCTGTAAGGCTCAGTCAATCTTGCACATACCAGTAGCAGCAGTCCTACACTCACCACTAGCATGGACGTCCCACAGTCACTACACATCTGGATCATCTGAGGCATTAAAATCCAAATCAAAAGTCAAAAGCTTCCAAACTCCAGGTTTATTTTCAGTGCAGTGTTTTTAAATCTTTGTGGGTCACCATGTTTATACACAAGTGCTTTTGGTCTAAATAAATGTGGCAGTAATTATAGTGAGGTTATCCAAGCCCGACACACGAGGGTCAAAGACCTTCCTGTACCTTTTGAGTTTACTAAATATCTTTTATAATCTGATAATTTGATAACACAAGTGCACAAACTGTGGCATGTTTGTTTAGTGAAATTGCAGTGAAAAGGTACCAAATTATTTACACTACCAGAATAAAGTTTAGTCTCACATTTACACCTAACGCTTTTCTGATGTAAAAAAAGCAGTGACGACTGTTCAACACAAACCACGTTTTAAAAGCAATATTTATCTTGCAGAGTTAAAAAAACATTTAAAATGTAAGCATTTACATTGGATGGTAAGGCTCTTGTGGAAAGCATTTCAGTTTATCCCAGAGATGTTTAGCAAAGGTCAGAACTCTCTGCCCTTTCCACTGAAGTGAACGAATAATTTCGTTAGAACCTCTTCAATATTTCTCTAAAATGATTTAGCATTAGTTTTCAGTATTAGGGAGTCATAGTCTGACTGGTCTGTAAGTGAAGGGTTTGTCGCTTCCACAGATTTTAAACTGTTTTACTCAGTGCCGTACCATTTAGGTTTTTTATATTTATATAAATATAAATATATTATATTTTTGGTTGAGAGCTTAGCCACTGATGCACCGCTGCTTTCACATCCTCACAATTCTTGTTTGAGCATCCAAAAAACTGGAAAAAGATGGTGCTAAATCCAGACTATAAGCTCTTTCAGACACAACCAATAACTACTACTCCCACCCTCACTGTTACCAAAATGTAAAACTTGTAAATATATAAAGATAAGTAAAGATCCCTCTAATGTATCCATGGCTTTAGAATCCAAACTCCAGCTATACAGGGTAATCTTTGGAGCGGCATGTTATGACCTCGAAGGTTCAGGGCAAGTGGCTCTGGTGTGGCACAACCCACCTTCTGACAACAATTTATTGTAGATGCATGTCTACAGAGATCATGGCTGTTTACTTCACCACGTCAATTAGAAAGGAAGTCCTCTTCAACTAGCCATTTAACTTATCTACATAATTTGCTTTGCACTACAGCCTTTAAAGTGTTTTCTTTCCTCCCTTGACATTCAGATGTCAATTGCAAAGCACAACTACATCCTAAGTAAGGAAATTGTACAGATGCTGTGTACCCTTGAGGAAAAAAAGTCCTGACAGGTTCTGTATGGCGATTGATTGACTAGCTCTAACAATTACACAAGTGCACGCCTTTATTTGCTTCATTTCAGACCTAATCAAGATTCCACTTGCTGCTACCTCTTGACTTGAGTAATTGTTTTCATAGTGGCAATTAACCTTCGGTCAATTCTATACATCTGATCTCTCCTGATGAGGCATTTTAAATCAGGTTCATGGCAAACGAATTGTTTTAGGGAAAGCAGCCAATCCTGGTCTAATCAAGGCTCTTTAGTTGTGACTGTTTATGGAGGGACGTAAGTGGAATTTGCGTGATTGAGTGTGCTGTTCAATGTGCTGTGCATAGGCAACAATTTTGTAACTACGTGAAAGGAAATTATACTGGGGATTGTTCAAATGTTAGCTGAAGCCTAAAGAAGTCCACAAGGGCAAGAATTTGTAGTAATTGGTACCGGGGCATGTTGCAAGATAGATCGTACTGCAGTGTAATGTGGTGCCATCTGTTGCAAGGGTCGATTATGCCCACATGCCAAGCCACCAACGTAATTCTTTACAAAACAAGGTTTGGGATAATGCTTAAGAATTTCACATGTCTTCAAAATATGCCTGTGTACAGCAAATTAAATGGTGGGATGGTGGTAGCTTGGGTGGGCTAGTGGGCTAACCCGAGATCGGCGGTTCAAATGCTTGCTCTGTTGGGTCCTTGAGCTTTGGGTCCTGTTAAGTAATGACAAATAAAGGCATTCTATTTTAAGATTAAATACCGTACTTGGTGAATAGCAGCAGCGTCCTCTGGTGTTTAAAGTGAATATCGATTCATTAAACATAAATACCGTGTTGAATGGTGCCTCAAGTGAATTTATTCCTGAATCAGACGGGGGTGCATCGTTACATCCTTAGAGCATCTCCCAATATATGCCTTTTTTAAAGACACAACTATAATAGCAGTCATTGTTTTTGTCACTGATTTATCTTCACTGTTAGCCTTATTCGAATTTCTTTTTTTACAGCTGGGTAATATTAGATGTGCATGTGTGCGTGGTCGATGGGAGTAATCGAATATGTCAAAATATTTCCAAAGAAGATGATTTAAGGTAGATCAGGTGATGCATAAAACAAATCAGGTTTGCAATGTGGCACAAACAATAACCCAAATAATCAGGAACGAGTGTAGATTACACCCCTGCGCTGGGTGAAATGGAAATTTTCCTTTCCTTTGCAGGACAGTTCCTAGCTGTGAGCACAGTGTGCTCAAACCAAGCAATTGACACACCCACACGGAGAGGGCTGTATTCCAAGTACCTTGTTATGACAGCAGAATCTGTGGCACTATTTATACATTTCAGGCAGGAGCACTGGGCAAAAGTCAGTGTTAAAAATGTCTACACATTGGAACGATCTCAATTTCAGATTTCACAAATATAGTCTGACCTTTGTTTGAGGGGTTTTCGAAAAGTTTCCCCACTCTTAATCAACGATTTTGAAAACAAAAGCACATTCCAGATATTTTTCCAGCATTTAGATTGATAATAAAAGTAGAGAGAGGTAGAGAGAGAGAGAGAGACAGATAGATAATCTTCTTCCTTTTATAGCTTCTTTGAGCATCTTAAATCAGAACGTGATCCCTCTCAGACACGATTAATTACTACTACTACCGCCTCTTCACCGTTTACATCCAAAAAATGTGTGGAAACTACAGTGTACAGGTGGCACAGCGGGATATTCCACTAGCACATCAGTACAAAGATTCTGAACACATCTGTTTGACTATAACGGACACAACTGCCAGTGCCTGCAGCAGAAAATAATTGCCCACCATTTCTTCTGGGTGTGACGGGTGGGTGGGGTTAAGGACTGCACTAATGTAAAAGAGGAGACGTGAGCATCAATACTCCCTAATCAAACACAATTAGGGATCCTCAGCAGGGAGAGGCATAACGACTTCGCAAACTTGGGAGAAAATGCTTGAGTACATGAAAAGAAAGAAACAGCCCTCAATATACCATGTTCATCTCTTTTTTCACTCTTCACTTCCACGTTAGGGTAAAAGGTTTAGTAACCTGTATCTTTTAGATTATGAGCTTTTGTTTCATTGAGACAAACTCTGGTTCGATTGCTCTGTTATTGTGGTTTGTTACAGTAATGTGAATGCTTCCTTTGGAACTATTTGGGACATACATTCAAACCTTAGTAGGGGTGTGACAGCCTATATAGTGAGCTACTAATACATTCACGCTATAATGCACATCTGTAATGAAGGACCCTATATGGTATCTAACAGCATGGAATGGGAGACACAGAGGGGTTAGAAAATCTGTAGAGGTTGAAAGCTTTTAAGGGGCCACTGTTTTAAGCATTCTCTAATCCCTCACTAATCTTTTGATGTGCTCAGTTGTGTATCATGTGCCCTTTTCTTGGCCCTCATCACTGATAGGGCAGATGGGTGCTGGAGGTCTGATAGACACCCAGTTCAGTCAGACTGTATGAGCTTTTAAAACCATCCTTAATATAAATACATGATCAATCAAACTAAAGAGCATTAAAAATGCCAGAAAGTATGTGGACACCCCACCCAACCCCTCTTGTAGTTTGTCAAAGGTACCTGGAGCCATGCTGACTGCAGTGCGTCATTTTTCTCAACCTCTCAAAACAACCAAATCTGCTTCAGCTGTAAACTGCCCCTGTGTGGGGGTAAATGGATGCATCTGGTGCACTACACAGGACTGGAATCTTGTGCAGTATGTATTGTTGCCTCATGTGTTCTTACGTGGCGCTAATACCACCATGACCCTGACCAGTGAATAGAAAAAGAAATCTTTTTTAGAGGAAAGTATTGCTCAGAAAACTGTACTTTACACCCTTGTGTGTGTGTGTGTGTGTGCGTGTGTGTGTGCGTGTTCTTGCTTGCTCTACTTTATGTTTACAATCCACATCTGAAATTCTAGATTCAGCTTCTTTTTGCTTCCTGCGGATGTCAAGGTCTACAGGTCATGTTTACTCCAACAGTGCATCAGTTTGTGATGCTTTTTTTAACCAAAGTTTTCTCTGCTCTGTCAGCATGCGGTGTCCCAATGGTAAACATCTTATATAAGATCAGATTTTGATTTCTTCTCACAACTCAGCAATGAATCAACAACACATTTTTTTCCAGAATCTGAAAGATCTATGTAGATAATTGAAGAAAGGAAAATATCAGCTTGGGCTGCTTTGTTCAAAAAGACTTGGCTAGCTCCCGCTGTTTGGATAAAAGCTTATATTTCAAATATGCGCTTTTAAATCTTTCTTATTCATTTTCAATGTCAGTGAGTCAATAATGGTGAGCTTTTAGGGTTCTAATAAACTAGTCCTACTGGGTTCGGTATTGGTTGTACCAGCAGTCTGGTCAGATTCTGCAGCCACATCTGGCCATACAGAGATGCTGGATGGGGGACCATATGGCACTAAAACAGTGACTGTATGAAACTATGGTGTCTGAGCAAAGCAGTGAGCATAAGTGTGTTTTCCATGTGTTGGTAGTTAAATTATTTCTCTAAAATTGTGGGGAAAGAGGGAAAACTAACACAATATGATTAAAAGCCTATAAAATTCTAGTTAGCGGGATTAAGCTGTATGTTAGTTTAAAAATTTGGTCAACAAGTTGTCTCCATTTGCAGATGATGGCTCTTACTGTGATTCACACTGATCCTCAAGTTTCATTAATTTAATTTAGACTAACTTATCACAATAATTAGACTTGTGTTGAATTAGACTAAGTTGTGCTTCCATCCATACTTTACCCTACCTGTTTGTCTTTGATTGTAAAGTTTAAGATGTGTTTTCTTTTTCTTCAGGGCTGGCTGAAATCGAGCCTGTTGGTATTTACCTCACTAAACTGATTTGCCAGTGGGTTTTTGTGAACTGGTTGAATACCGAGCAACCAGGGTGTTAATATTTCACAATGGTCCTATGTTGTACACTGGATAGAGTTCACCAAGTAGCATAAAATAACATAACGTAGTCAATAACAGAGGAAGTGATGTGTACACAACACTGACCCTCAATTCCTAGACTATTAAAGTCTTCATTTTGATTTGATCTGCTTGGTTTACTTTGTTAGGACCCATATAGACTGGCTGAGCACTGTTTGGATCATATAGCAGGAAGCTACCCCCATCACTAAACCCAGCTTGTCCGGATTCACTCATCACTCTTTGCAGATGTGTTAACACATTCAGTTCATCATATCTCCAGTGAACGATCAGGTTGTGCTGTTTGGTATTCATTCCAATAACATTAGAACAGAAATCAGTGGCTGGAATTCTACAGTGTTGATATCATTATTCTAAACATAACGTTTTCTCACTGTAGATGTTCCAGCTCCATTGTGAAACATGTTGGCGGTGACTTTGTTATGAAAATGAATTTCAGCAACAGTGGCAACTTTGGCCAAAACTTAAGACTTCTACCAAAAAAAAAGAGTAAAGGCAATTGTACTTCAATTGCTCCAACATGCAAAACTATTTGAAACGAAAACCATCCAAAAACCCCGCTGGCTGTATTAGCAGAGAAAGTTAGCTCAAGCCAGTTCTAAACATTATGATAAATAGAATTTATTTGTTTCCATCAGTATCATACATTATTGGTGGCAAATTGTTTTGTTGTAGTTGTTGTTGAATTTTTCATATTCATTTATGAAAAATAATTGTAAAAATTAAACATTTTACTCTTCGCAAAAATGATCAACATCAGTGATCGATGAAGTGTCACCAACAAAACAATGTTGTGGTTAACGAGTTGAATGAAAAGGAATTTATTTACCATATAATATAATTCATTAATAATTAAAACTGTTTTGGGGGACATTGTGACTTGGTGGGTCTGGTCATCTCACAGTGAGAAAGTCCTGGTTCGATTAAGGGCAGGGTGGTCCAGGTCCTTTCTTTTATCAATGTTTAACCACTTTATTGTCACCTCACATTAACTCTGGAGGAAAGGTGAGTGAAATCTAGGTGCATAGTATCTCACATTTGTGATACACATTCATTTAAAAAAATACAGACAGAACAGGTTTGTGTGTGTGCGTGTGTTTGATCTGCAATGGACCGGCGCCCTGTCTAAGGTGTTTCTGTGTGCTTTGCCCCTATTGAAAATCTTGGATAGGCTCCAGCACCCCCATTACCATCCCAGAAACCCTGATTGGATACATGGTTATGAAAACACTTTTTGAACTGAAAAACAAATCATAGGTGGAATGAGAGTACATACTATTATAAAAGATTCTAATCTTATCTTAAAAAAGTATCCAATGCTAGTCTCTCATGATAATGAATTTAAGGTTTTGTTTGGACCTAAATACCTTAATTAAATACTAGCTGTTCATATCTTCTGGCCTAAATTAAGTTTAGTTAAGTTAAACAAAGCATCATGATGACCATTCTGACCCAGCTTTACCAAGGGTGCCAGAAATTCTGGAGTGGAGCATGAGGAAGGTCTATATCATATTAAACAGATGTGACACCCAGTCATGTGGATTTAAACTAGTCTTAAGTCCATGAGCTTTTAAACGCTGTAAAAGACTAGGCCTGGCCAGGGGGATTAGGACTTTGGATTTAGAATTCTGCCTGAAAGTTTCACCTCTTCCAAATGCACCAATAAACTGTATTTAAAATAAGTTCTGTGAGCTGCAAACTTCTGACAGTCTGACTCCTGACGTGTTTTCTCTGGGAATACATTTTTCCTGGTGCACAAAGCAATTCCAGAAATAAAGCCGGTCTTTGTAATATTATGCCCAAAGAATTCTTGCCCTACATGCAGTGGTGGATTGTGGGTAATTTTTCACAATCATTTGTTTCATCGCAAATGTTTTTTTCTACATTTTAACCAACTCATGCATTAAATATATAATATAAAGCACATGGCAACATAATCGTATTATATTTCTCCCAGACACACTATTAAATGTATCCTTTTAAATAGTTATCTGTCCTTAGGAGCAGTTGAGAGGCGGGAGGAGTACTGATTGGTCATGTCTGGGAGTTTATAGTCTGGATTTAGCGCCGTCTTCCACCTTTTAGAACTGCTCACAGAAGCTTTACGGGAAAGAAGATTTTCATGTGATGATGAAGTGAAAGCAGCGGTGCATCAGCAGCAACACACTCCACCAAAAGATTTTTACT
>JAYDZG010000008.1:10003097-10016190 GCA_034509265.1 Microcambeva bendego | reverse complement strand
AAGGGTGGTGGGGGGAGTGACAGACAGACAGACAGACAGAGAGAGAGAGAGATATTAAGGGTGGGGGGTGGTGAGAGAGAGAGACACGTTTCATGGTTTATATGATATTCTAGTTAGTATTACTTTGGCTTGAACACACTGTCCTAAGAAGTGTTTTTTGGCAGGTGGACTGCGAGCTGAAAAAGTAGCCAGTGCAGCGGCATTAAAGAAACAGGAAGTGAGACTGGCTCACTTGGAGTCAATTGTGAACCAGCTCACACAACAGGTAATAAAGGTTTGCTGGTTAATAAGTCAGACATTTTAACATTTGTTGTTATAATAGCAATATGAACTACTGAACATGTAGATTTTGTTTTAATTCTAGAAATGTACCTGCTTAAAATAGTGTACAAGTCCATTCCAGATATATCCGAATATTTTTATTCTTATTTTTAATAACATTTAACCATCTGTAATGACACTACGACACGACAGACATTTCTCGTGTCCTCTCTTAGTGTCACTCAAGACAAATGGAGAACGAGTCGTTACGGCTGGAAGTGGCCAATCAGAAGAGAGGAGCCTCGGCTGAGGTGGAACGCTTAAAGCTTAAGCTGACTGCTTCAGAGATGCAGCTGGAGGAAGCAAGGAGAGAGGCGGAGGAGTACCAAAAAGGCAGCCTTCTTCATAATTTGGAAACAGTTGCTCTGGGCAACCAGGTGTGTGTAATGAATATTGTGTTTCATTTTGCTTTGATGTAAACAGTAAAACCTTTTAAAAAACTTCTTAAAGAATTACACATAAATGTGCTGAAATCCTCCCTGATGTGATATTAATATACATTCTGCATCGAGTAATGGCACATCAACAGTGGTACTCACTGTTGAAACTATTTGAACAGAAACTGTTTGTGTTCTGTTTGAAACACTTTTATTACATTTGTGACAGAAATGATAATCCCTTAGTCACTGTGCCACCCTGCTATATTTGTAAAAAATTAAGTAAAGTACCAACAACTTGAAAATGTTTCAAAGCTGTGAAGCATGATTGAAGCATAAGAGAGCCCATGAAGGTGCTGTGCTCTGTTATGCTATGTTCTGACTAGTTATTAAGAACAATTGTTCACATGCTCCCCCAGCCTGATTGTGAGCAATTAAATATTGTGTACAGTAAGATTCACAAACGTTTTTGAGCTTTAGAGTTTTGAGAATGATGCTAACGAATTGTCATTGGACAGGTGTCTGCACTTAAACTGGACATTGCAAGCAGGAAAGAGCCCGTTGTACTTGAACAGGTAAGATAGGCTCGGGCACCCCTACCGACCCTGATTAGGATAAGGGGTTAAAGAGAATGAACTGAGCAGTTTTACAAACAGTTCTTTTTTTGACTTTCTAGAGTGAGATGGTAAAGCAAGTTCAGGAGGAGAATCTCAGTCTGAGGCAGCAGCTGCTGGTTCAGTGTTCTGGCAGACTGGGTGATGTTGGCGATGCCCGTCAACTTCAGTCCAAACTCAAACAGGCAGCTCGTTGGATCTCTCGTCTCAGTCGGGACAAACAACAGCTCATAGAGATGGGCAACAGACTCAGGGCTCAGCTGATGGAGGCAGGACTGGACGGTGAGTTTGTTTTAAATAGTCTCGACCCCTGAATTTACAACTCGGTATAAATACCTACAGTTTACAACAAAATGATCAAATATCCATCATAGAGGTAAATAGAGTGTAGAATATAGACTTTATGCCAGTTTGTTGTTTTAGGGTTCGATTTGGCATGTTGAAATGTTCTTTAAAATAATTAACCATAAAAGTGACCTCATTTAATCTGGAACATCAAAGTACAAACCCCATTTAAGATTTTGTATAATGGATTTTTTTATTTCTTTATTTATTGAACAGCATGTTTACATACTTTGGTTACATTCACTGTGGAACAAATAATTAAACACGATTAGTCAGTTCATGTCTTTAATGTCAAACACTTTCTTTCATTTGGACTGTGGGGCGAAACCGGAGCTCCCGGAGGAAACCCACGCAGACACTGGGAGAACATGCAAACCATTAACCATTGTTTTTTTTTGGGTAGGGCTAAAAGGGATAACACGAGTGTCAGTTTGTCTTCCATCAAACCAGGCTGATGCAATTTTGCATAGGAAGGACACTTTAATACTTCGTAAAATCCCCAGCTCAGTTTGTTTAGTGTTTAATTATTTGATTGGTCGACAATATCTTGGACACTGAACTCAAGGATTTTTTGAGAATTATTCCTTCTGTTTCTCAGTAATCACTCAGCACTCCCAAACAGGATCCGAACCTGCCCCCAGTCAAGCCGTCCCCGACACCCAGCCTAACAGTCGCCTGGCCACCCTAGAACAGCTTCAGTACAAGCTTACGACTCAGGTGCTGTATTTATATTCCACATGTAGCAATAACTGATGTGAATTTAGACATAATACTGATGCAATGCTGTTATCAGCAAGGCTACAAGAGAGTGCCAGAACAGAGGTTATCGAACTCCTATGTCTCAAAAGCATCATTAACAAACACTATAGATAAACCTTCAGTGCTGTAAATAGAGATTATATTGACCTGTCTTGATAATCTTTTATCCAGGAACTGCAATATGCCCAAAGAGATCAGAGTAAGAACAAGCCTATTATAGTCCGGCCTCATCTGTCGGGGAGTGAGAGTGAGGCCAGCAACATTAACCCATGGGACCTTACAACACGAGTCCAGGTATAAGATAGAACACATTTTCCCATCCCTTCAAAGTACCGTTAAATAAAAAAGTATGTGTTTTGTCCTTAAATATGTCCTTACAGTCCTAGAAATCTCTTAACCTAAGCAGACTTACTTGTTAGTACATTTTAGATACATGGCCAGTGGTGTCCTGGTGGGTCAGAGCTAGATATGCAGTCAAATTGTTTAAATCTATGGTTTGAAGTTATTGAAAGTTCTGCTCACGTTAGACATGATTATTAAGGGAATAAAGTTGCAAAATAGTCCAAATCTAAACTAAATTAATGTCACACAAACAGTTGTACTGTCCATTCTTTAATTGAACACTTTAAATTATTTCTCCCTCCCGGTGGATGTGTAGACAAACATACTTCAGAAAACAGAATATATATTATATAAGCTACGTGTCAATGGTCAGACATTTAGTCCACTGTTGTAGGAAATCTGAAGCTGTTGAGTCTCTATGAGTCAGGGTCCTGTTAAGATTACTCCTACTGATTTCTGCTACTTTTTATTTTTAAAAGAATAACATAAATACAAGTGACCGAAGTTTCAGTCCATCTTTCCTTATTAACCCTCAATGAACCTTTTCCCTTAGCCTTTAGGTAGTAAAGAGAATATTCCTCAAGTTCTCTCTCATCAGAGCAGCGCTCCCCAAACCCTGCTGTCTTCTGTGGGTACAAATGAGTCTCTGCAGGATGTATGGAAAATGGTAGAGCGTGGCTGGAGTCCAACAATGCTCACTAGTAACAGTGAGGACCAAGGTAACACTTCAACATTCCCTCAAGGCCTTCAATTAATAAGTTTGGAAAAGTGTAGAACGCCTTTATTATTCATTTGTTTTAAGAAGGTCATGGGTTTGATTCCCATCTGGAGTGGTCAGGGAGTGGTCAAGTGTAACCATGTAGTATGACAATAAACAATTGCTTACACCACAATATTATTAATGCAAGTTGTAAATTTCAAAATCAAAAATACAAAAAATATTATGACCAGAGTGGACGATAAAAAATGGGAAAAATCCAAATAAATGAGAATTATTTTCTCTCCTGTAAGTAGTATAATTTAATACAACAACAGTTGTATAGATTAGCAATAATTTTCCACATTAAATAAAGTTCCACATTGTTCCACATGAATTGCTTAATGTTTATTTTTTTATTCTTTTAGATTTACAATTCTTTTTTCATCACTATGCAGTGAAACACACATATACACATTAGTGTACACTAGGGGGAAGTGAGCACACGGTGCCCGGGCAGCAGTTAGAGGTTGGGTGCCTTGCTCAAAAGCACTTCAGTCATGATCTGTCGGCTCTGGGAATCAAATCAATGACCTTCCGATCACAAGCCTGGTTCTCCAACCACCAGGCCATGGCTGACTCTTAAAATGATTGTTAGAATTGTTTAAATATAATATGTTCAAATATAATATTAATAAAACTATTATGTGCATTTGATCTGTTTCTAAATCAGGACTTTAATTAGAGCTTCCAACTGTTATGTGTATTTTTTAGAAAACAAACAGTGACGTAAAGCTACATAATACATTATTCTTAAATAATTCTTAAATAATGTATTATGTATTAAATCTAGATTTAAAAAAGTATGCTATAGTATGTAAGTAAGATATAATATGTAAAACAAAATCTTGATTTAATGACAAATACAGATCATGTCCTTTACTAACCTGAACTCACCACATTGTCATACTTTGTACTAGGATTGAGTTTAATCACTCCTCCATTACAACACACGGTCATTATCAGCTTCATGAGTGTACATCGTGATCAGATGTTTGCACCATCGGAGAGACTGGCTTGGCACTGAGCTTCTCTCGATAAAAAGTGCTGACTGTTTCTCTGTGTGTTTAAGACTCAACAGTTCATGCAATATGGAGTCAATCCTATGCAACAATTTTAGTAACATTCCAAAATAAGCCCTGACAATTTTAGACCTTTTTAATAATGGACAGAACAGAAACTCCAATTGTCAAACCGTACCTCGTAGTCTAGAAGATAGAATTAGAAGTTATATTCACTACTGTGATATAACCTACTGTTGGACAGTTACTCTTGTTGGTGTCATGAGCACTAGCAACGTGGAAATGACCAAGTTTGAGCTGTAAGGGTAGAGCCGTGGTATAAGTGAAGTACTGAGGTGTGTTTCTGTGCAACACTGGGGCCATCTTGTCCTGAGATTTTTTTTTTTTTGCTTTATCCATGCATTCGGATTAAAAATGTAACAATAGAATGCTCTTAATAGCCCCTAGGTGTGAGTAAACCAGTACATAGATTTGTGAGTAGTGTTATACACACACACATACATAGATACATACATACACACACACATAGAGAGCGAGCTTTAGATTATGTAATGTGACCTTGCTTCATGTTTTTCCTTGCATTACTTTTCCTCGATATTTTCTAGATGGATTCGGTGTGTCAAATAAAGCTGAACAGGGCCGAGCTTCTCCACCAGTAAGAGTTCAAGGCTGTAAAGCTAGTGTCCAGGAAAGGAAGAAACCAGCCAGGACTACATCTGAACCCTTTAAAAAAACAAAACCAAGTCTTAAATCGGTCAAGATTCGGAACTACAACATTAAAGATTAAAAATAAGATAATCCTGGAAAATTAACTGCACAGTTTTTAGTCTCTAAACAAGTTATATTTACTACTGTGGGGATGGTGGTAGCCTCGTGGGTAGAGCTTTGGACTATCAACCAGAGATTGGTGGTTCAAACCCCAGCTCTGCTAGGCAGCCACTGTTGGGTCCTTAATCCTCTCTGCTCCAGGGGCACCGTACGATGGCTGACCCTGAACTCTGACCCCGGTTTCCAAAACAAGCTGGGATATGCGAAGAAAAGAATTTCGTTGTACTGTACATCTGTATATGTGTAATGTCAAATAAAAGCATTCTATTCTATATGATTTTGATGTTTGATGAGGTCTAAGATCTTGCTGAAGTGTATAAAAGTGGGTTCAAGTCAGTCTCTCTAAAACATTGGACTGTTGTGTATTTGCTTAGAGAGTAATCACTTTCATGTTTTCGTATTTTAATATAATTGCTCTTCTGCTTGCAGGCAGTAAAACATGTAAAAAATGCTTTTTAATCCTTTGTAGATTTTTATATTCTAATATATCTCTCAAACACTTTTTGTTCTCTCTTGAAGCATTTCTATCTAGTGTTGAATAAACAAGCATTTGGAAAATAATGGTTTAGAATAAAATATTTTTATACCCGGAAACTTAGTTGTGTTGTTGTATTCTACAAAAAGTATAAGTCCTTTCCAGACCTCAGTACCATTATGTATATATATTTTACTCCACACACCGTCTCATTGATTAAACGGTTGAATCTTGCAATGTCCTCTGTGAACACAGTTCTCGTGCAGCTACCTCGACCAGACAGTAGAGGTCAGTATAGCAGCTGCAATAAGGAGTGACCTCAATTTTCCCTCTATTTCACTGACGCGTCAAGATCCGTTTGTTGAGCATCATGCCTGGACAATCACTCCACTTAAACTGGCACTGGGACGAGTAACCATATTAGACCTCTGAGTTAAATTAGAAGCTAGGTTTTTACACCTCTGAGATAAGTAATTAAACTAGTAATTTAACTGGTAACTAGTAAACTAATATAACAAACTGAACCAGCCTAATCAGGCTGCAAATCAAGTTACTTTTTTATATTTGTATAATGACCAAATGTTCACCTGGCCACTACATCACTTATTATTTCAATAGAAAAGTAATTTATCATAAATTGTGCATTGTGATGTTTGATAAATTAAACATTTATGGATAAAAGCAATGTACTCATGTTTAGAATAGAATTCCTTTAATTGTCATTATACATTTACAGAACAACTAAATGATTTCCCAGCTTGTTTGGATGCCAGGGTCAGAGCGCAGGGTCACTCCTCGAGCAACAGGGTTAAGGGCCTTGCTCAAGGACCCAACAGTGGCTGCTTAGCGGAGCCTGGATTTGAACTCTAGCACCCAAAAACGCAATCCTTAACTAACTTTACATTATTCATTTGGTGCATTTGAACAATACCACTGCGACCCTGACCAGGACACATAATTAAAAAAAACGTTTTCCATACCTGCATATTGTCAGAAAGTCAGCTTTGGAAAGCAAATGTGCTTAAATATTTGTGCTCTACAGAAATCTGGTTTTAAAATGTTGGCTAATTAGATCGGTTTTACATAGACGATGAATTGGTGAGAATTACCGGTGAACTTGAGTAACCCGGTAAGACACGCCCTATTACTTACGTCACCGCCTGCGCTGGTGTGGAAAGCTCCACCCACTACTTTGTCGGCACATCACCCTATACTGTGGCAACGCCCATGTTTCATTGTTTCATTGAATCAGACCCACCGCGACCCAGACCTTGACGAAACTGTGGTATAACAATGGATGAAGAACATTGTTTACGTTTTAGGCTGTCAATAGATTTTAAGTCATTTGAATTTGATTTCTTATTTTTTTTTATTTCAAAAATGTTCTCTTTAAACTATTTGCAAGGAATACAAATGTGCAGTTTGTTCTAAGAAACACGTCTTACATGTATTAAAGCAAAAGTATTTCTTTAATTAATCGATAGAATATTCGATTGCAAGAATAATCGATAGCCGCAGTCCTAAATTTCAGGCCGCACTTGCCCTAGCATGAGTTTAGTTACATAGTTAAAGGTACATCGACCTTACCTTAAATTTTATCCATAACATAATGTTACACATTGTTATTCAGTGAATAACTATTATGTGAATAACACTTTAAAGCACACCGTATAGAAATGTCCTTGTATAGTCTCTGTATGCTGAGTACACTATTGTCTTCTGTGTATTATCTGTAATTATATGTTATAGAGTTTATTGTAAATACTACAGAGAGTGTGTGTGAACATACTTGACCAATAAACCTTATTCTGATTAAAATATTCCATAGTCAGGTCTTCAATGCATCAATACATTTCCGACTAGTAATCAGGCTCGATACATGATCGAGAAAAGTCCGTCTATGCCTGATGAGCCTCTGCAGGACGTCTGGCCCTGTGACTCGGAGCAGTAAAGGGTCTGGATCGCAGACAATCAGCACGGTGTGTAATCCCGAGTGTGATGTCGCACAGAGCCGTCTTTACCGATCTGAACTTGAGTAACCCAGAGATCTTGGGAGGGAATGGGCTCGGCGGTTGGCTGCTGCAGCTCTGCCTCTCTTCTCATTGGAGCAGATGATCCAGCTAGCTGTCAGCCCATGTGGCGTGGCTACACAACATGGCAAACATTTAAATGAACCGGTTCTCACAGAGAAGCATCTCAACGGGGATCAATTTTAGGGCAAGGCAAGGGACGGTCAACGGGCCTGTTCCATCCACCAGGAACCTACAGACGCAAGAGATTAAAATAATCTCCAAAGGGTCATACCGGACAGCTCAGCATCTACCGACGTCACACGATCATCCATCCTCGTAGATCTTTCAAGCCTTATCACAGGTGGTAAGTAACGCAGACTGTGACTTTTATTGCTCAGTAGCGCTTATTATCAAGGTCTAGACACAAGAACGCTGGGTGATCATTAGAAGCGGCAGTATATCATATGTGCATAGTTTAAATGCAATAAGTGTTTCTCTGCATTCTTTCCATAGTGAACATTACAAGAAGAATGAGAACTAGACGATTTGGTTACTAATACGGCATCGTTTCTTTTAATACATTTACATCTACCCAAATTAAAGTACAGTTACAGTATACATCCTGAGCATTGAGAGTTAAGGGCCTTGTTCAAGGGCCCAACCTGGCAGTGGTGAGGTTTGAACCACTAGGTTTTACATTTCTGAGATTAAATATGTTAAATATGTTAAATATGAAATTAAGGGTTTATGTTCGTCCATGTGGACGAATCTCATGCTGGCTGCGGAAGAACAGATCCGTTTAGGACACAGCCATGATGGCTAATCAGAAGTAGCTAGTACTGTATAATAAATATTCGCCTTTAAGAAAGTTAAACGCCTTAATAATCGTTTAACGAGTCTTCATCCTGCTTTAAGATTTTGTGGGAAAATATCGTGGTGCTTAACACTTTGGGATCGTCCATCACACCAACGATGAAACAGATTTATTTACGATTTAAATGTTGAAATCCGTAGTTCTCCATAAATTGAACATTTGCTGTTTATCTTTGGACTTTTAATTCCCAGTTCGGTGAAAGTTTCTTGAAATGATGTAGTTTAATTCATTTTGTAAAACAGCAGTATGCGTTAAGACTATAGCCGCTATATAAGCAAGTGTTTAGCTGGTTTATAAGATGTCTTAAAAAATGGCTAATCTGTATTTTTGTCTTTTTGGTTTGTATCTCAAATTTATTCCTTCAAATATCGGTTGTAGATCCAGTGCATTATTCAGGCAACAAAAGCAGTTACTGTTATATGCTAAGGACTAAGGGTTTGGACTAAGGTTTTGGACTAAGGTTTTGGGACACAGTCATAGTGTTACAAAAGAACATTAAGCCATTATGCACAATTCTTGAAAATAATTTATTTGTGAAGTTGATATCATTAAATTGTCTATAAGTGTGAGCGAGAGTGTATTTGGTATATGTGTACTTGTGATTCACAACCACAATCATTGTTGCAGTTCATTGCTTGAGAACAATCTTAGTTCTTCAGGATGTAATTAGGTGTTGAGCCTAATTAATTCTAACATTTCTACTAATGTAAGTGCTGTAGTTGTACATAATCCAGCCATGTTGTCCAGTGTGCAAAGGGTTGGGATGTAGTTTCAGTGTGGAATTTGCCACTGTCTCACACAGCGGTCTGAATTTAATCCAGTTTGACAGTTCCCACAGTCCTGTGGGGCTGAGACCAGTCGTCTACAGCCATTTCATAACATGCCATCCATATCACTGTAGTCTCTGTTTCTTATCCATTACAGAATTTCCTGGTGCTTAGAGTTCTGTGCCTGGTTATCTCCTGAATATGTTTTGTGAAACACATTGCCACTTCACTTCACTGAATGAAATTCTGCTGCCTAATATGACATTGTGTAAACTAAGACAATGGGATGACTTGCATGCTAAGCTTAAACCTGGGGCATGGTGCCAAATGGTGTGACATTAGGTGTCTGTCATGCTTTAATGTGCTTAGTTTATGTAAATTTGGGTCAGGTAGATTATACTGTCTCATACTGAAAATCCATTCACTTCAATTCTGAATCTGCTTCCATCTCAGAGCTGATCAAGTAATAATTATCCATGCTGATTCAGACAGGGTTATTTAATAGATCTACTAAACGATGTTTTTCAACCTAGTACATGTTTGCATGTCGGCACCTGTCTGGGAAGGCTAGCACTTAGCTGTGACTATGCCAACAATCAGTAATAAGTGCTGTTGGCTAATATAAGGTAAAACACAAACGTTATGGCCTACCGCTTTTACAGAGAGGCCTTCAGATATCTGAGATGATTTAAGATTTTCTGGCTGTGATTAAATTTGTGTCTATGTGAAATGACTATTTGAAATTTATTCCAGCTATGCCTTGAAATCAGAATCTATGTTCAGGTTGCTTTTATATTCAGAACTTCTCCTGAGCAAGAGAGTTATTTCAATTCATTTAAGTTTTATGTATCGGGTGGTTTGTAATCACTTCATGTACTTTGTATTTTTGCAATTCATAGTTAAACCTCATCTCCCTTTGCTCCACATGTGCATCAATGAGCTATGACCGCCCATGACCCTGTCGACGGTTAACCACCGCTAGACACTGACCACTGCAGACAATTTATGCTCATGTCAAATTAACTAAATTCCTTACACTTCTAGCACATCAACTTTTAGAGTTAAAAATTCAACTGTTGCCTTATTATATCCCATCCACTAACAGGTGTCGTGATGAGACACTAAGTGGTAATCACCTTACCTGTCAGTGGTCGTAATGTAAATGTATTTTTTTTGGTCTGTTATATGGGTTCTTGAGTTTCTGGAATTGTTTTTGGGCTTGTCTAAATTCTTTTTAGGAGTTAGTTCTTGCCAATATGAACCGACAATGTAGTATTGTTGGGATCCTGCTTCAGGGACGGTTGTCTGGGTCAGTGTGTGTTATTTCAGGTCCTGGATTTCCCAGGCACTTCAGTTACAGCAAATAGTATATAAACTACTCAAATTAAATGTGAAGGGACTTGGGGGCGGGGAGTATAATATATATAATTAGAAGCCTAGTTAAGTGCTTCCCTTAAGCTTCAGTAGAGACACACAGCTTGATTTCACGTTGCATTAAACAGCAATCCCATGCCAGCTTGCTTTGTTGGTGGCGTTTATATGCACACAATCATTGTACTGTCCCTAAAACAGGACACAAATCCTGCAGTCCCTCATGCTACCCCCTTTTTCTCAAAGCACTGGCTCTTCTAAAGCCCTGTCCTAGCCTAAATAAATTAAGTGTGCTTCAGAACATGTTGCCGAAGAGCAGTCACTGCTAATGTTTTAGTGCTGTCTGACACTTTATATTGTAACTTTAGCTTTCTAATGGTCTTTCTTTCTCCCTCACCTTTTGATAGAAACCACAGAAACTCTAACACCACCATGGAGGAAATCGTAATAGCAGGAATTTCAGGTCGTCTTCCAGAGTCTGACAATTTGGAAGAATTTTGGCAGAACCTTTTCAATGGTGTCGACATGGTCACAGAGGACGACAGGAGGTGGAAGCCAGGTATTCTGCTAAAGGTCATATGCATGCTTGTAGGATTTATAATAACCCCATTTTTTTAGTTTGTAACATTTACATATTTTAACATGTCATTTATTGTCAAAATCATTAACAAATACTTAGATTTAAAGTTTACCCCGTCTGCCCTCGTCTTACACAAAGTGATTATAAAGAAGTAAAATAAACAGAAGCAGTCAGGAGGGGGGGCAATTAGTTTTTTATGGCTCTGTGATGCCGCATTAAAAATTCAGTGGCACTCATGCTGGTTTCTAGTTTCCTCTCTTATTTGTTCTCCTGTCTACCTACCTCTGATAGCCTTGATAAACTTTTCTTTATATTTTCGTTCTCCCCCAGGTCTCTACGGTCTCCCTCGCAGAAATGGCAAACTAAAAACAATAGACACATTTGATGCATCCTTTTTCGGTGTCCATCCCAAGCAGGCCCACACCATGGACCCCCAACTGAGGCTGATGCTCGAGATATCATACGAGGCAATCGTTGATGGAGGTCAGTCACTCAGGGAACTGTAGATTCATTCCAGTGGATGACCTGAATGAGAGTGGAGTTGCTAACAGTATGCTTTATCCTGGCAGGCATTAACCCAGTGTCGATGCGTGGCTCGAAGACTGGCGTGTACATTGGAGTGAGTGGCTCTGAAGCAGGAGAGGCCTTCAGTAAAGATCCAGAGGAACTGCTGGGCTACAGCATGACTGGCTGTCAGCGTGCAATGTTTGCTAACCGTCTTTCGTACTTCTTTGACTTCAATGGTATGCAAATATCTCTGTAATGAATCAGTCCAGAGGCCTTTATTTGTTCAAGTTACACTTAAAAATATTGCTAAAACAAACAAACATTTCTAAAATGCACTTCAATTTTCTTTATAGTAACCTTTGTGATATATTTTACCCAATGTAATAACATACCCAGCGCAACACTGCATTTCACATAATCATCACATGAAAATCTTCTTCCCCTTAAAGCTTTGAGTGCCCAGAAAGGTGGAAATCAGACAAAGCTAAATCCGGACTGTAAGCTCTGTCAGACTCTGCCAATTACTAATAATAACTCCCACCACCACTGTACGGTTGTCAGTGAACGGCGCAATTGCATCACACATTTATTTAGTGTATTTTATTTACTAAGGTCCTACACTGGTCTCACTGTCTTATCCATAAATATTGCGAGAATGTAAAAAATGAGCAGGCCATTTTCGTGGGTGAAAAAAGGGCTGTGATTTAGGAACTGGAATATTGATTGGAAGGTAGGAGGTGGGACCCACAGTTGTTTGCATTGTATTGTGTTTCACAATTGTCTCTCGGGATTAAAGCATCTGCTAAATCCCTAAAATCTTAATTTAACAAAAGACAAGTGCTGCTATGGGGTGGTGTTGGCGCATTATTGACTTTTTGAGACCATATGGACAGGGATCTTCCAGAATGTTTCTTCAAAAGGGGCTTCAGGCTTCTCTATTGCTCATTGTTCCCTTACTCAGATCCATCCAGCTTGTTGCTGGCTGTCCTGTATCTTCTTCTTTCAACGTTATTCCCAATTAATTGTCCTATAAGACGACAAGCTATATTTATGAATTTTAACGTTTACTGTTTATTTATTAACACTAAATGTTAAAACACATAAATTTTGCTATAGCTTATTAAAATAGCACTTCCATTTGT
>JAYDZG010000008.1:9973994-9988511 GCA_034509265.1 Microcambeva bendego | reverse complement strand
ACAGCAGTGCATGCTGGGAATGGAATTCTCTGGGCGGGACCCCAGCGGACGGCGTGTGATGGGTCTTCTGCCGGCTAAAGGCCTGGCAACCTGTGTGGATGCGGATAAGCGCTTTCTTTGGGATGTTCCATCCAGCTGGTGAGACACTGTAGGATCGGATGGAATAATAAAACATTAATTTTGGCATAGTTTTACGAATTCATCAAGAATAAAAGGGACATTGTTTACATTAATAAAAGATAATAACACATTTTCCTTGTACTATTTGTTGTTAGCAGATCCTTTATTTCTCTGATTTTTAATAACAAATCATTTGTTGTTTAAAAAAAAATCGTGAATCGTATCGCATCCTTGGTGGAGTGTATCGTAGCATCCCTAGCCTGGACCGAACCCCATCCACTTTGGTCTGTCTGTAGGCACCCAACTTGTCGATATGATAGCTGATTTAATCCCTGGATCCCAGCAGTAGTGTGCTGATTTACTGCTGGACTTAAAAACTGAGTTGAAATAAAGTGTAATGAAGCAGAAACAAAAGATTGAGTCAATATTTCTAGCAGTATGTGCCTCAGTAAGCCCACTATTCTATTCCTTCCTGTGTTGTTTGTGTAGGACTCTGGAGCAGGCTGCCTCGGTGCCCGTGGTCTACGCTACAGCATTTTACTCTATGGTGGTACGTGGCCGTCTGAGGCATGGAGAGAGCGTGCTCATTCACTCCGGCTCTGGAGGAGTGGGCCAGGCTGCCATCGCCATTGCTCTCAGCATGAAATGCAAAGTGTTTACTACTGTGGGTGAGTAACTTAATCTACTTATGAGCAAAATAACATGCATGTATTTACTCTGGTTGTCCATTTCTGTATAGATGTAAATACAAACTGAATAGCAGAGCGTGTTATTAGATGTTTATTCTGTTGCTTGATATTGCTTGGGCTTGGTTGATTATTGTACAGGTTCTGAAGAGAAGAGGACCTACCTGCAGGAACGATTCCCACAGCTCACCACAGAGTCATTCGCTAACTCAAGAGACACCTCTTTTGAGCAACATGTGCTAAAGCACTCGCACGGCAAAGGTGAGGACTAGAATTTCATTTAGAGTTTAGAAAATGCAAAATCATCAATCTGTAATTGGTAAGTTTTATTGAAACTTGACAACTGACAAAAGCTCTATACTCAGGCTCATCATGGGGCTTTGGCCAACCACTCCACACCTCCCTGTACTCCCTATAGACAGTCAATTTATTTGTATAGCACTTTTTACAATAGACATCGTCACAAAGCAGCTTTACAGAGTTTAGGACCACCAGACCAAAAAACCCCTGTTGAGCAACCCGAGGGCGACCGTGGTGATGAAAAACTCCCTAAAAATACAGAGAGGAACCTTGGAGGAACCAGACTCAGCAGGGGCCCGTCCTTTTTGGGTGGACTGGAGAATATTTTCAATAACAGGATTTATACAGTTCATGCAAATAAAAAAAAAATTTTACACTAAATTCTATCACTATCATGGCTTGTGGGTACCGGGCTGGCTGGTAGCACGTTTGAGATTTAGATGAAGAGAATGCTCCTGATTCTTGTTTATATTGCTTTTTATAAACTGCCTAATGAATTTTGGAAACAGGGTTTGTAAATAATAGTGATTTTTATGAGAATCTAGGGCATCTTAGAAGATTATTAAAGAAAATCATTTGTTTTTGATTGATAGGAGTCGACATGGTTCTAAACTCCCTGGCTGAGGAGAAGCTGCAGGCCAGTTTGCGCTGTTTAGCAAGGCATGGACGCTTCCTGGAGATTGGCAAATATGACCTGTCGAACAACACCCCACTGGGTGAGTTTTCGGTTTCATCAAGTACATGATGGATGTCTGTGATGAGCCAAACATAAGTGAAGGAATAATAATAATAATCTTTTGTGATATAATAAGTATCTTATGTTTTGATGTGTAGTAATTTTAAAGTGAATTGGACTAGAACAATATCGGGTTTAAGTGTGACCAGGTGTAAAAAGGCATGCTGCTATCATATCAAATGAAATTTGATGAGCGAGAGAGAGAGAGATACAGATTTTATTAAATGTAATATCTGGTCTCATCTAATTCTAATTTACACTTATGGCATTTAGGCGATGATTTTATTCTTAATTTCATACGATGTTGACCATTGTGCAGGCCATTGAGGGTCGAGTGCCTTTCTCAGTGGTCTGGCAGTGACTGTGACCCTCCGATCATAAATCCAGAACTGTAACTGCTAAACCTACAGTTGTATTATAAATAAATAACGCTGTATTTCGCAGAATATAAGAAAACAGCGAGTGTCATGTTAGGAAAATAATGCTTGTGTTTGGACCGTGAACAGACATTCTATCAAATGAAATGTTCTTAGCAAAGACCTTTATTCATTCTGCTACTACTACACCAGGCATGGCTTTGTTCCTCAAGAATGTGGCCTTCCACGGTATTCTGCTGGATGCTCTGTTTGAGGAGGGAAACCGTGAGTGGGAGGAAGTGTCCGAGCTATTAAAGAAGGGCATTGAAGCTGGAGTGGTGCAGCCTCTCCGCACCACTGTATTCGAGAGGGACCAGGTGGAGGATGCTTTCCGCTACATGGCTCAGGGAAAACACATCGGCAAAGTGCTGCTCCAGGTGAGCAATGCAATAACCGGTGCGGAGGGATGTAACGATACACTCTACCTACAATATGATTCAAGATACTGGAATGATTTGTTTCAGATTTTTTAAAAATTAAGGAAAATAAAGTATTTGTGATATTTTATTGATCTAGATAATGGATTCATGTTTTAAAAATATATTTTTAAAAATAGTGCCAGCACCTCCATGCTGATTAAAGAGAATAGCGATTCATCTTAAAAGAATCACCGATTCAAACCCGGTGCCCCGAGTGAATCGATTCGTATCGATCGTTGCCGAATCGTTACATCCCTACCATCGAGTGTTGGAAAGAAAGTTGCCTTTCTCTGCTTCAGAATGAAAGGAGCTTTATTGCTTGTTATGTGGTTTTCCTCAGGTGCGTTTGGAGGAGAGCAGTGGTTCCAGGAAAGCTCCTCTTACGGTTCCTGCTATTTGTCGGACTTTCTGTCCTGCTTCACACTCGTACATCATCACAGGAGGCCTGGGAGGCTTTGGGCTGGAGTTGGCGCACTGGCTTACTGAGAGAGGAGCTCGCAAACTGGTGCTCACGTCTCGCTCTGGCATCCGCAATGGTAATATCACATCTACAGTTTACCAAAGCTTGGAAAATAGATCCTGTTGCTCCTTTGTAGTAGGTTTGTCACATTTGCCATTTGCCTCGGTTTGGAACAGGTTATCAAGCTAAGCGTGTTCGAGAGTGGCAGGCTATGGGCATCCAGGTCAAAGTGTCTACAAGTGATGTGAGCACAATGGAAGGTGCAGAGAGGCTTATTAAAGAATCCTGCCAGCTAGGACCTGTAGGAGGCATCTTTCATCTGGCTATGGTAATCTCCTTTTATTTACACAAATGCCATAAACTAAATAATAATGAATACAACTAAAACAATCTTTTTTAAAAGACAGAATATGTTTAACATGTTTATCTATGTCATTCTCTTTTATCCAAACTAATTGACTTGAATTTGTGATTGATATTTATTTGAATTGGAGTTGTTCTTAAGAGTGGTGGTGTTTAAAATGAGTTGTGAGTTGTGAATGTGTTTCCTAGTCCTCTGGAACTGCATATATTTAGGCTTTTTAAAATGATAAATGTTTAATACTCTAAGCTAAGCAAGTACAGCTGTGAAAAACAAAGTTTAGTTTAGTGTTTGTGTGTTTGAGCAAAATGAGCAGTGTTTTATTCTAGTATAATTCCTATTCTAGTTTGTAGAATTAAACAACACTGCTCATTTTGGTCAAACACACCCCCCTAAATTATACAAATTATATTTATACCAATTATACCATGGGGCAGTTAGAGAACTGGGCTTGTGGTCAGAAGGATGCCGGTTCGAAATGTGTGCTCACCGCCCCCTAGTGTTCACTAGCGTGTAGGTGTGTTTCACTGTATGAATCGGGTTCAAATGCGGAGGACAAATTTCACACTGTGTTGAAAAGAGTTTTCTAAAAACTAAAAAAAGGATCATTTTGAAGACGTCTCTTATTTTTTTCCATGACCTTAGGTTCGTTTATATCTAAAGGTGCATGTGGTTTCAGAGTGAATTTGACTCTAATTATGCAATACAAATGCTTGGAGATTGGGGTGTGACTCTCCACGTGTGATATCCAGATGTTAACACACTTGGTTATATTAACATATATAACATATGGCTACTGCATACGTGTCGGAGGGGTGGGTTAGTTATGGCCCTGCTTCATCACAAGTGAAGGTTGGGAGCAGTATATGATTGTTGCATTTTGCTCCATTTTCTCCCCAATCTAGTTCTAGTGAATCAGAGCGTGACGGCTGTTATAGCTGCAAAGTGGAGAGGATGATTGATTACTTTGGACACTGTTCTCTGCCTCATTAGGTTCTGAAAGATGGCATGCTTGAGAATCTGACGCCACAGCAGTTTATTGAAGTCAATAAGCCTAAATATGATGGAACCCTTCACTTGGACAAGTAAGCACATTAGTTTCCAGCTGCCGGTCATCCACTAGTACTTGGTTGTTATCGGCTTTAGTGTAATATAACTTGGGTGCTCTCGTTCACAGAGTCACAAGGCAGAAGTGTCCCGAGCTGCAGCACTTTGTGGTTTTCTCCTCGGTCAGTTGTGGACGTGGTAACGCCGGTCAGAGCAACTACGGCTTCGCTAACTCCACCATGGAACGAGTGTGTGAGCGGCGCCGTCATGACGACCTGCCCGGTCTGGCCATCAAGTGGGGGGCAATCGGCGAAGTAGGCGTCGTCTTGGAGACCATGGGTGGGAACGATGCTGTGATCGGAGGCACGTTACCTCAGCGCATGGCTTCCTGTCTGGAGGTGCTGGACTTCTTCCTGCACCAACAGCAGCCGGTCATGTCCAGCTTTGTGCTGGCCGAGAAGGTGCAGGTCACAAAGGGAGAAGGCAGCGGGCAGAAGGATCTGGTGGAGACGGTGGCTCACATTTTAGGTAAGCATCTGTGAATTATAAGATTTCTACTTGAGGACTCCGTAGATTATTTACTGGGCAACAGAGAATTAAAGGCCTTCTCAAGGGTCAAAGTGATGAGCAACAACATTAAGAACAACTTAATCGTTGACTTTTGTGGACCATGTAGTACTAACAAGTACCGATTTGTTTACTACAAACTTACAAACTGTGTTTATAAGCAAGCGCCGAGCTAGATAGCAGTAGATGACCCGTGTCACACCAGAAAGGTTGCAGCTTTAGCAAAATTTAATAAATGCTCGTTATCATGCCGACTCAGCACAAGCAGCAGAAATACTTGAAGCATCATAAACCCATTCCACAGTAATTTTCCATTTGCTACTTACTTCTTTCTCACTGGACCACCTAACTAAGACAATATATGCATGAATAAATGAGCTTTAAAGTGGATAAAACATGTCAAAAGTAAAATCCCATTCATAAACAACATACAGTATTTATCTTAAATATAAAGAATACGATTATTCTTATACTCGAAGCCTGTGTTGCCTTGAAATGTTAGATCAATACTATATGCTTGTTTTACTTGGCCTACCTGCTAACCCATCCCTCGTTCTGTTCAGGTGTTCGTGACGTGAGCAGTCTGAATGCTGATGCCTCTTTGGCCGACCTGGGTCTGGACTCTCTGATGGGTGTGGAGATCAGACAGACGCTCGAGAGAGACTATGACATTGTCATGGCGATGAGAGACATCCGGCTACTCACCATCAACAAGCTGCACGAGCTGTCCAGCCAGACAGGGGGCTCGGAGGGTACGTGTGTGATCAAATCTGTTTATCTTCACTCCCACGTGAAGAGGAAGCCTGTCGGTAACCACATGATGTCATGTCCTCCCTGAAACAGAATCCAGGCCAGCCCAGGTGAAGCAGACTGGAGCTCAGGGTCTGCTGGAGTCGGATGTTAATATGATGCTGGTGAATCCGGACAGTCCCACTGTAATGCCTCTCAATCAGGTGCGAAGTGCAGAAAGGCCGCTGTTCCTCATCCATCCTATAGAGGGCTCTATCGCTGCGTTCTTGACTCTCACCACCAAACTCAGTGTCCCGTGCTACGGCTTGCAGTGCACCAAAGGTATGAACCATCATACAGAATACAATTCAGGCACAAAGCCTAAAATAGTTACTTAGGAAATCGACGACTTGAGCAGGCACTAATATTCTAGACATTTTAAAATAGAAGATAAGAGATCTCTTTACTGAGATCCATGTTTAAGTTTTAGCTGTGTTATCTGACCGAAGCCCTTTGGATTGGCATCATGCCTGGCATCCACAGTTTGCCAATGGAACCCGGAAGCAGTTGGTTAAATCCATCATGTCTGTATAGAAAACAGGTAGCAGATGCAAACCCGAATCTCATCTCGAGCGCCTTTCTTTTCAACCAGAATATTAAGAGCATTCTTCAGAAAGATTCCCCAACTCTGAAAGGAATAAGATCTGCATAGTCACCTTCCTTTGAGGCGCATTTCTCCAGGAGTAGAAGCATTTTAGTGCCAAAATGTTTTTGAAAATCTTTTTCCCTCTAAAAGCTTTTTGAACGTCCAAAAAGATGGCACTAAATATGGACCATAAGCTCTCAGACATGACCAATCACTTCTTCTCTGCCCTCACTGTAATATAAATGTGCGGAAACTTTTTAAAGATCCCTCATTAACACTGGAATATTAAATATCATTGAATATCAGATCTAACGCTCTATCTGTTGTGTGTGTAGCGGCTCCGTTGGACAGTATTCAGAGCCTAGCGGCGTATTACATTCAGTGTATGAGGCAGGTGCAGCCGGAAGGACCCTACCGCATCGCCGGCTACTCTTTTGGTGCCTGTGTGGCATTTGAGATGTGCTCTCAGCTCCAGAAGGCACAGTGGCCCGTGGAGTACCTCTTCCTTTTTGATGGCTCCCATTCATTTGTAGCAGCATATACACAGGTGGGCGTGGTCTGCTGTGTTAAATCATATGAAAACGCAAAGTCTATTGCTAAATTCATATTATTTTATACCAACAGAGCTACAGGGCTAAACTGACCCCCGGCAACGACTCTCAGGCGGAGACGGAGGCGCTGTGTGCTTTTATCCAGCAGTTTACAAGCATTGACTACAACAAGGTAGAGGAGACACTTTAGATATGTGACCTGGAGAAGAAGAGAAGAGTTCATGAATAGTTTAAAAAGCACAAGAAAATATTATTGTAGATTAGAATTCATAAAACAATTTAAATAACAAATGAATTGTTCAAATTCTGTAGCTGGTTTTCCACCCACCAGGATGAACCTAGGTTTAATCCCTGCCTTGTTGATCTCATATCCACAGCTCCTGGAGACTCTGATGCCTCTGAAAGATCTAAATGCTCGCGTGAACAAAGCCGTGGATCTGATTTCCTCGAGCTACAAGGACATCAATCGCGACTCTCTGCACTTCGCCGCCACCTCGTTCTACTACAAACTAAAAGCTGCTGACTGCTACGTCCCCTCCACCAAGTACCACGGCAACATCACACTCCTGAGAGCCAAGTCCAGCAGCGTCTACGAAGACGGATTAGGAGCCGACTACAACCTGCATGAGGTGAGCGTGTGACAGGCCTTCGTACTTGATTAATTCGAGTCATGGATCCGATATAGTATGATGATATAAATACATTGACACTGAAGCTTTGTGGTTTATGTGCAGGTGTGTGATGGAAAGGTTTCAGTTCATGTGATTGAGGGGGATCATCGTACCTTCCTGCAAGGGCAAGGAGTCGACTCCATCTCGGGCATCATCCACAGCTCGCTGGCAGAGCCACGTGTTAAACCCAGTCTGGGTTAGATGAAATCACTCAGTCTGAACAGTTGTCTTTGTTATTCATGCTGTGTTACTAACAATGACAGTAAAATACAATTTGCTTTAACTCGTAACCACCAGTAGTCAATCATTCATTGGTCAATGATGCAAATTGATAATTGTGTGTTTTTAATTCTAAAGATTTCCGTGATACATTATAATTTATCAAAGTAAAGTGTTTATATTCGTCAGCACTGTTCTGTCAGCTGTGCAGACCGGATCGGCTATGCCTGGTAGGGTGACCAAAGCCCTGCCACGTGTTCCTGACCTCACCATGGTGTTCCTGGAGGTTAAATAAAATGAATAGTAAAGTACTGTTTGCATTAGATCGCTAAATTAAACACATTGGTCAGAGATTGGTTTCAAACATCTCAACCTTTACACCTATTTCTCATAAAATGCCGTATGGTCAATTTACCTAGGGGCGAGTTCTTCTAAAAGCATCTTTCACTGACCACGGCATCTGCAGGGTCAAAATTGGATATGAAGTTTTCCCTAGATTCTGGAAACCATTCCTTTCGATTTATTTTTAGATGTTCATTTGCTGAATTAAGGATGAAGATTTAATTATCTGGCGTTTACAGTCCAGTAGTAAACTTGCAACCCTAATCATTTAGACATTAGTGTCACTGCTGCTTTCATCTTTAGAATTAATACTAATGTGATGTGTGTGTACCAATTTAGTTCTTTGTTTACTGCATTGCTCGTTCTGTTCCAAATGTGTGTTTTGGTTTTTAAGCCTTCAATTGAAAGCACTTAAATAAGAAAGCACTTAAGAATAATGACAATGGTTTTAAAGCATAGGAACAATTTATTGCACTGTGTTAATGTTTACTTGACGTTCAAGGCTTTCCTTACTGATTTGGAAAAAATATATTTTTTAATTATGTTGTGACATCTTTACTATTAAATATATGCTGGTGTTTGGGACGGGCAATTGGATGAAACTTTTCCTTTCCTATTTTTGTCTTCCATTGGAAGACTTTACCATTCCTTCTTCTCTTTTGTGTAGAATTTGCAGGAACCTGTGCCAGCAGTTGTAGAGGAGTAATATTAACGCAAGATGTATGTTTTTAGTGGCCAGGTCCCCAACGCAGAGTGTATCTAAAGCCTGCTGAGTAATTTTCATCACCTTTTTTTCCACCACATGCTGAAAGAATGAAGGGTTTCAGTGATTATTGAATTAAAATGCTTGCCATATGAACTGAGCCCTGATGGTTTTCATATGATGATTTTAAGCAAGGCAGTCTGCAGTGATCTGAGACTTCTCTTCAAGTCTATGACGAACTGGTTGCCTTTTTGATGATGTGCTGGGAGCACGGATGATCGATGTGGCTTTGTTAGATGTATTTTTCTGTTACTGTAATTTTTAGTATTTAGTATTTATTGCATCTTGAATAAAGAACCATCACTAACATGTATGTTGTATCTGTAGTCTCTTTTTCGTTGGTTATGTTCTGTTATTTTCACAAAAGCCAAAGTACAACCATAGAAAAGTATTGATTGGGTGGTTTAGGCAGTAATAGCTCAATGGTTAACGTACTGGACTAGTAATCAGATGGTTGCTGGTTCAAGACCCACTACTTTCAAGTTGTTCACAATCATGTTCAGTCATAACAAGTAAGTTGTGTTGGATAAAGCTTCTTCTAAATACCAAAACAATTATTGTACCCCACTGTGATATTGAATATATCTCTATAACACTTTCACTGACTGAATGTCCCTAATACTTACAAGAACGACTCGGAGTAGCCACACCAAAAACCATGGTATCGAATCAACAATCAATCATCAAATTGTTGGAGATTATTGGTTTAAAAGAATACTTGACAAGACTATAGTCTAACATAAAAAAGTACCAGCCCTCAGTGAAATAACCATTGTCTAACAGTGTAGAGTATTTAAAGAAATCAAATATTTTATGCATTCAAAAATTCATTATGGATGCATGGATTCATTATATTTTAACCTGATTGTACCAAGGAGGAAACTTCACAATGTGGTCCCTAGAGGGGGCAGTAGAGTGCCGTTTCAAGGGGGGAGGATGTAACAGTTTGGTAGATGGAGGAGCAGTAGAGTCCTAGTCGACTAGTTCGTTTGGTAGATATTGGGGGAGTGTAGTTAGAAAAGAGGTAGAGGGGTATAATTCACGAGGGGTATAATTCACGGGGGGTATTTTCATGGGGGGTTTTCTTCACAATTTGATAGAGGGTGATCAAGTCACAGTTATTTTGCTATATTAGTCAGAAGTGAGAGGGGGGCACTGTACAGTTTGGAGGTATCTTTTATTGCTATTCTTTTTTCTATAAATGAGCTTTGACAGTACAAATGTCCTTATCTTTCATGCCAATATGGCTTTTTGAAGATTGAGAATACTTCAGAGTTTGATCGCTAGAGGGGGCAGTAGAGTTTAGTTTTATTTATTTATTTATTTATTTATTTATTTATTTATTTATTTATTTATTTATTTATTTATTTATTTATTTTAGTAAACGTTTAGAACTCAATTGACTTTATCCTGTATTTTAGGTTTTTGAGTTTTTCAGCTTGCTCAAGATGGATTTTGGTCTGGTGGCCCTAAACTCTAACCTAAACCTAAACTACTTTGACACAATCTCATGTGTAAAAAACGCCATAAAAATAAAATTGACTCGGCCTGACATGTTTAGTCATCCACAAGGAACAAAAACAGAAATCCCCAAAATCATCGTATTACATCTCCAGTATCTCCATTTCAATCAGTGTGTAGTGCAATTTAGTTCTTCAGCTCTCACAGAGCATAGGTCAATAAGGACTTTGAGTCTTAGTCTCAAGATTTTGAAACATTAGGGGTCAATTTACACTTTATTGGTAGATCTACCTAATTGGTAGATGGAGTGGGTAGTTCGATGTAGCTGGAGGTAAGAGCGGAAGTGAACACTTAACGGTTTGGTCGCTAGAGGGGGCAGTGAATTGCAATTCAGTGGAGGAGTACTTCACAGTTTAATCACTAGAGGGCGCAGCAGAATGCAGTTTTAGGGGCGAGTATTTCACAGTTTGGTCACTAGAGGGCCCCGTAGAGCGTAGTCAGATGTGAGAGTGAGCGAGCCATGGACCGACGGCGCTCTTCCGACTAGCAGAGGCCGAGAGCGACTCGTACGTTTCGAAGTCGTACAATAATAGATGAGATCGGGTTTAAACGAATCGAACTACACAAACAGCCTTCTTTCACACCTACTTTCCGCATACACAAACCCGTCATTGATGGTAATGTATGCAAGGAAACAACCAAGACTCGGCGATGGGTACATTTTACTCTACCATTTTTTCCTTCTTCGCTTTGACAGTCCGCCATTTTTAGCCAAACCAAAATAAGTAGAAACTTACCTTTTAGCACAAATTAACCCTGTTACTGTTCCTTCAGTTCTCTACATACATGTGTGCCAGACTTCGTATTTCTTTAATCCGTTTCTCTTTATTTCCAGGTGCAACGACCGAAGGGACTCTCAGCCTTACCAGGTAACGTTATTAATCAGATTACCAGGGTTCAGGCTTGGGTTGTACTGCAGGCCTCTGTGCGCAAAAAAACATCGTCTTAAGTGTCAGATCCGACATACTGATTAAAACAACACGATAAATATTCGACGTGTTAGTTATTCGATATGAGACTTGTCTTATGGTCAAATTTAACGTTGCCATTAGCTTCCGCTAGCGGCTATGTAGTTAGTTTTATAAGCTAATGCTAACCCGCTAGCAAGCTGTGAAGCAGATTTTTAGCTTCGATAAAATAAAATCCCGAATAACAGCTTTGTTTGTATTTATTAAGACAGATTTTAATCTTAAACATGTAATCATTTGCCGTGGTCAGACGTTTTGCAGAAAATAACGACATATACGATAAATGTACGTACTGAAAATATCCGATAAACCAGTTGTTTATATTTACTAATGATTTGCATCAGTGTAATATTTAATGCACAGAGGTGAAGTCACGACCTTATGTTTATTAGAAGTGTTTATTATACCTCTAGTTCTATTATCAGGCACGTTTACTGTATTAGTGCACTTTGTTTGTGTACATCTACTGACTAGCCCGACTGTAGATGGACAAAATTACCCACAGTTTTCAGAAAAATGTTCCTATGAACAAATATTACTTTAGTGGTGGACCATAACCAACAAAGTAGTAATTTATGTTCAGACGTGATATTTGTCCTATAGATCGAGTATCAGGGCAAAATGGTTTACAAAATAGCTTTAAATACATACTGAATGGCTCCAATGGCTGACTGGGTAGCATGATCGCCTCACGGCAAGAAGGTCCTGGGTTCGATTCCCAGGTGGAGCGGTCCAGGTCCTTTTTTGTGTTTGCATGTCATGTACTCCTGGAGCGCCAGTGTCCTCCAAAAACATGCAATTGGGGTGAATTGGAGATACAAAATTGTCCATGTGTGTTTGATATAAACGTAATGTAAGGAGTAACCGTTTCCTGTCATTAATGTAACCAAAGTATGAAAGAGGACGGTGAAAAACGTAACTTTGGGGTTAAAAGCAGGTCTTGTTTTGGTTTTATTTAAGAAACACTTTAGTCATGGGCTTGTAACGTTTACTTGAGGACTTAAATGATGAAAATATCTTATTCATGTCATGTTCAAGATTCTTTAATCAATGGTTTGCATCTGATACAGATGAAGGTTTTGGGTGGTCGTAGCTTAACGCTCGGTCGCTGGTTCGAAGTGGCTTTAGGTAAAGGTGCTAAATGCTGAACATGTAAATCATTAAAGGACTGAACTGTTGACCAGGTTGCTGTTTTAACACTGATGTTACCTTTTGGCTTTTAACCCTTGACTTCTTGCATCATAGAAGTTGTTTTGGATTTAAAAAGCATCTGCTTTATTCTGTAACTGTACTTTTCTTTTATAAATGGGGCAGAGAGCATTAATATCTGCATAACACGAGCTACAATCGTCAACTGTGTATCTACAGCGCTCTTATAGGGGCGGCACGGTGGCTTAGAGGGTAGCCCGGTCACCTCACAGCGAGAAGGTCCTGGGTTCGATCCCCGGGTGGGGCGGTCCGAGTCCTTTCTGTGTGGAGTTTGCATGTTCTCCCCGTGTCTCCCCGGGATTGCTCCGGTTTCCTCCCGCAGTCCAAAAACATGCAGCCTGGTGAAAATAGTCCACAACTGTGTTTGATATTAAACTTGAGTGATGAAGAACCGTGTGTGTCATGAATGTAACCAAAACATGACGTTAAAATCCTAATAAACATAATAATAACGGCTCTTATGTTGATGTGCGGTCGATCACACATTTGCGGGATCTTACTGAGATTGGAACGGTGTCACGGCTCTCTTCTGGGTTCAGTCTGGGAGGGTTTTTGCTTATTGTTTCCCTGTCAGGTTGGACAGAAGTTTTCGGGTAACACTCAGGACTCAGAATGACTCCATGAGTGTTAGCGAGCAGATCTTTCCCTCGGTCTTCTGTCTATGCTGTAGCACTGCACCCTACATTACTAAGGGGACCAGATTAAAGTAGTAGAGGTTTTAGTTGACATAGTACGTTAATATATTTATAGTAGGAAAGCCTATTGACCTCTTTTCATCTCTGTTATTCCTGCTGTTCATAATCACCATTTATTGTGGTGCACAGTCATGTATTTTGTTTCAGTTCTTTATTAATTCTGCTAAATGCCATGCTGTCTTTAAATAAGATCCGGTTTGTATTGTCACTTTAATTTGTATACCTGTTTATATATATCTATATGTTTGAACAGATCTGATGGTGTTGTATTTAATAAGATAATACTAGTAGTAGTAATGATGATATTAAAAATATTCATAAACGATCGTCATTCATTGTTAACTTGCTTTATGTGTTCTTCGTGTACCTCTTAAGCAAATGAACGAGTGTTAAAATCACTTTCATCTTTAAATAGATTTATTTAAGCTTTGCTCGGCAAATGACGGCTACGTCAGTTAATTTTTTCGTGCATAGTGCATTTTAAAAACGTGAAGTTTTGATGTGTGTCTCGTTAAGGCTTTTAAATACTCCTCAAAGAGTCACCCGGGCAGCGATCACCGGCACGAGAAGCTGCGAGAGAGCAGCAATGACATGCCACCCTGTAAGATGCTGCGCAGGTCTGACAGTCCGGACCACAAGCACAGCGAGAGCGGGGCACACGGCCGAGCCAAACCGGCTCAGCTTCACCGCACCAGGGACCGAGACGGAGGTACCATCACTTGCTTCATTCACTGGCCGTCAGGGTCCGTCACAAACCATCACGTGGCTCCCTCTCAGATCCTCCTGTTCCTCCGGTGCGGTTCTGGTTCCGTCCCGACGGCAGCGTTTAGAACCGCCTCAGCATGTCGGAGCCGAACCGAGGCGTCACCTGTGGGCGTGTCCGCGTTCCACTTCACGAGGAGCAGCGAGGCACAGTCACGCCATTTAATAAGCGTTCTGCTTCCCTTTTGTTTTGTCACTTCACTAAATGTCCGGGTTCCTCCCACAGGCCAAAGACATGCTACCAGGTCGATTGGAGACACTGAATCGTCCTGTAGGTACCTGTGATGGACCGGCACCCCATCCAGGGTGTTACTGTGTGCCTTGTGCCC
>JAYDZG010000008.1:9931548-9946412 GCA_034509265.1 Microcambeva bendego | reverse complement strand
TGGCAGGAAAAACATCCAAGCCGACAAATCAGCCCAGTTAGAGCCCAGGTCTGAATCTATCCAGTGATTTGTGGGTGGACCTGAAGAGCACTGTGCACAGGAGATACACTCACAAGCTAACATATTTGAAATGCTTTTGCAGGAAAGAATGGGCAAGGATTGTCAAGATCTGCTATGCCGATAGACTCCTGGCCCAAAACTGAATGCTGTCATAAAAGCAGTAGCAATTTAATCTCCCCACTACAGATCTCAGTTATATTTCAGTCAAAAGTCCACTGATTATAGGTCAAATAAAAGACAGAAGAACACGAAGGATTTAGCTTAAATTTTTAACATCGCAGAAACCTGGCACTATAGTGGTGTGTATAGAATAAGGGCTATTAAAGACGAAATTAAAGTGCTTGGCGAAAGCCAATATGTTTAATAAATGTACAATGCAAATTTAAAAGAAACTGAAGTTTAAAGGAAACAAAGGCAAACAAAAAGTCAAATACAGAAACAAATCATACAAACAGATCAGACCACACCTCATTTGTTACAGGTCACAAATGACCTTAAGTTGAAAGTGTTCACACAGGATATATATCTATCTATCTGCTCTTTGGTGGACAGTGTTTGTGCTGTGTTGTCAGTGGTTCTCACTAATAAGAGTGATGACCAGTAACCCGAGTCCTGCATGTCCGAAGCCGGTTTCGCTACACCCGTGCAAAGCCTGCGTTTATTTGTGTTTGTGTCTTGCTGTGTTTGCTTTGGTGTCTGATTCCATGTAGACACACAATTAGTGTCTACATGAAGATGTGAGGCTTTAGTTCACAACTGCTGAATGAATGTAATGCACAAGCATGTGTACTCAGTAGATTTGTAGAAGACCAAATCTGGTCATAAACTGTTTATTCTAAGTATGTATTATGTATAAAGTCCAAAGTCCTGGACGGCTGGAATTTTTTTCTTTCTATTTTGATTTGGGGTTTAAAGAAACTGCCTGGCTAGAAACTAAAGATTTTATTTTAGTTTAATAATTCTACGAAATGAGAGTCCAATGTGTTCTTTTAAAGCCAGTGAGAAGTAAAGAGAAAACAAACTGAGGTCGGATAATATTGTACAGCGAGGTGTATTGTATGTTTAATTCATGTAAATATTCTTTCATATTCAGCAATATTAAATATTTATTTCATTTTTGTATTTGCAGGAGAAATCAGATGCTACTGTGATGCTCCACACTGTGTAGCCACGGGATACATGTGCAAGTCTGAACTCAATGCCTGTTTTACCAAGTCTTTGGATCCCTTCAACACAAACTCCCCGCTGACACACGGGTGTCTGGACCCGGCGTTAAACTCGGCGGATGTTTGCAATGCCAAAAATACAGACATTACAAATGGAGCCCAGTCTCCAGTCGAATGCTGTCACGAAGACATGTGTAACTACCGGGGTCTACACGACATCATACACACTCGAAGTGACTCAACAGGTACGACACAAAATCACTTCTGTGGAAGGAGAAATTTAATAGATTTAGTTTTTACTGGAAGTCTTTTTAGAGAAGTATTTGATTAGTATATATTAGTATATTTTTGTTTAAACGTTGCACACTAATTATTGTCAAGTTAAACAGAAGTTACTGCTGATTTGGCTACATTGCATGTGAGGGATGTCTTGATCCTGAATTTTTATTTAGATTTAATAAATTTAATACATTTTATTTAATAAATCTTGATACAAACATTCTACCTGTAACTAATCAATGTTGCTGTAGGCATTTAAAACACGATGGCACTGAATCGGCAGTTTTAACTCCTAGGGATCTCTGTATGTGCCCATCACTACTTACTTCTAAGAAGCATTTAAAGATGGATCTTTTTAGGATTGCCTTTCCAAATTGTTAGTTAAAGTATTGTTTTCTTTTTGTATATTTATCTTTTTGTATTATTTACTATATTGTGTGTTGTTTTTATGTGCACTGATTTTGTTGAATTGTAAAGTGTCCTTGAGTGTCTTGAGAGGCACTTAATAAAAAAATTATATTAAATAGTTAATAAATATTATTATTATGTCAGTGAAAATAATCAGAGAAATGTCAGAGAAATGTCACCATATAATAATCTCACACACACACACACACACACTATGTTTCTGAAAGTTGTCTGAAGTTTCTTTTCTTTGCTCATTTAGATCGGTATCAGACAGACATCTCCAACCAGAACCTGATCACACGGGTTCAGGAGCTGGCCTCGGCAAAGGAGGTGTGGTTCCGGGCGGCTGTCATCGCCGTACCCATCGCCGGTGGGCTTATCCTGGTGCTGCTCATCATGCTGGCCCTCCGGATGCTGCGAAGCGAGAACAAGCGACTGCGAGCACAAAGACAGCAGATGCTCTCGCGCCTGCACTACAGCTTTCATGGACACCACCATGCCAAGAAGGGCCATGTAGCAAAGCTGGACCTGGAGTGTATGGTGCCCGTAACTGGCCATGAGAACTGCTGTGCAGGCTGTGATAAGCTGCGACAGGCTGAACTGAGCGGTCGAGGGGGAGATCGGCTCCTCTCGCTTGTGCACTGGGGCATGTACACAGGACACGGTAAACTGGAGTTTGTATGACTACTCTTCAACCGAACTTGCTCTGGGACTGGTCTCAGAGTGCGAGGCTGAGGATGCGTGAACTGCATCTTTGCTGTAACATTAATATTATTTGTATTGTTTGTATTCTTTGGTTGCCTTGATGGAGCACTTTACTTGAAATAAAGCTTGAGCGGGTGGTGTTTGGGAACTACCCCATCCTATCAGGCTTAGTCCTGTGGATCCTGGACTGACACTGAAGACTGAAGGATTCGTCTTATTTGCACATTTGTATAAAAGATGAGATGAAAAACGATTTTCGTTGCATTCAAAGAGTTTGACTTTTTCACTGACACCAGGGTACGAATATGGCCTTTTAAAATTTTAGTCATGTTCCATAAACGATTAAATAAAGGATTCTGTGTTGACTTAGTTTTTTATGTGCCTGGTTATCATTTTTATTTTATTTATCAGGATGTGTGAGATACAAGGGTTCACTAGTTTTTAAATACACATAAGCAAGATTGTTTGTGTCTTGTGAATAAATGCTACAATACTAAAGGTACACAGACTGATTTGTCTTTTTTATTCCCTTGTAGCACAGTTACTGCTCTTACATAGCTAAAAAGTCAAATTACTTGTCTGTACTTGACCACCATTGCAAGATCTAATGGCAATTAACCTTAAATGACACCATACAAAATATGACTGTGACTTTATAATTCTTTTTTTGTTACAAATGACACAAGTTTAAATATGTTTGTATTGAGCAGTAGCAAATGTGTTTGCTAACATAAGATTATATATTTTAACTTTTTAAAACATTGGTGTAGTATATAGTGTAGTAATAAAACTTATAAAGCAATACCAGGCGCTGGTTTCTGATGGGACTGGTCGGTATGGAAAGCATTAACACATTAATTTATGTATTTAATTGTAAATACATTCAGGCATAAAGAGGTTCATTCTGTGCTTAAGAATACCGCTTGAGTAGATGTGTATAAACTACTTCTCTCTTAGACTAGGCGAGCTTAAGCCTGCAGTTATATGGCTATAACCGTATCTACTTTTCTGCTTACACTGGGGATTTTTGTTGTTGCCAGAAAGCTGGAAGCAAGAAATTTATTTGATTTACATAGTTGTGATCAACTAACATGTCTTTTATACTCTGTATGTACATGGCGGCAAACTTGGCCACATTAAAGTCCAGTAATTGCAGACGTTAGAAGGTTCTAACACAGAGGCCTTGTTAAAAACCAGTACTTCCACTGGACTGCGTCATTTTTTTGCCCCTCTAGAGGGGACACATTACATGTGTCTGGTTCTCTGAAGCTTGTGCACTGGGGATTAATGTTGGAGCTTGAGTGAGTATTTATATAATGTGTGAGGGAATGCCAAGAAGCTGTGAGCTTTGAGCCCTCAGCTTGCCCTAAGTAAGCACACTAACACCCCTGTATTCATCTAGCCTTGAGATTTCATCTCACTATGAAACTGCTTCCAGAACGCAGCAGTTTTCAAAGTAAAGATAGCAGTCAGTAACTATACTAACAGCCACACAAACGGCGGTGCTAAGTCTGACCTACAGCGCTTATTTCACTAGTGAATTCTTTTGCTATAAAGATGTATAAAGGATAAAGCTGAGGAAGACTAGATAAAAGGTAAAATGTAATATTTATTAAGTCATCAAATGATGACCGTGAGCTCAATGTTAGAAGTATTGCCATGGGTCATGTGTATTCCATTGATTGACTCAGGGGAATTTGGCATAAACACACTACTAGGTGGGCTAGGCACTCAAAATGACCTTGGTGTGTGTGTGTACCAGTATACTTTTTCCCTATGATACCATCCATCCATCTTTCCAATGGTACAATCCAATTCATCCACACAATGACACATCCAAGTGTGTGTCATTACCACAACTAATAATCGAATGTGTTTTCTTTAAGCATGTATAAAGTGTTTGTTCTCTTTGTATGTATTCTGTTTTCAAGTAAATATCACAGATACGAATCATGGCAAATAATTACTTATAATATATAACTAATAAAATGAACTAGAATGTACACAAAAGGAACTCCAAATAACCCTGCCTCCAGCTTAGTAATGGTCAGCAATATTTTGTTCCATTGTTTTGTACAGACTTTATATTTGTTCACGTGGACATATAGAAGCATAAACAGTTTTGATTGTATTCCCATTAACCCCTCCAATTAATCCAATTAAGTGGTAGAGTCCACTTCCTGTCATTAGAAATAGGAGTAGTTCCATCACACTTCCTGTTTGGCTGATTGATTCAACAGTGCTTTCAGGTTAGTTGTTTTATTTTAAGCAAAACTTAACACTTTCTTTTTATTTGTACATAAATTATGAAATTAGAGCTTATAGGGTGGTAGACTATGCTTAAATAACTTAGGCAAGATAATTAGTTCAATTCTTAGTTGATGGATGTGTGACTATTGGTCCTGAAATGGGGATTTATTGGTCAAAAATGCCCACACACAATTATATGCATTTAAAATATATTCGCTTAGCGTCTTTCCCTATTTGTAGTCTTTTCAGGTCTTTTTTTTTCAAAGGCTAATGGTAATAATTTGCATGTTAATCTCTCGAAGTAGCTAGAAGTTTATAAAGAAAACATAAATTCAAACTCTGTTAGCTACACTCTGTGTTTACTGGCTGGCCAGCTCTAGAGGACATTTGGTGTTTTCTTGTGGGCCAAATATAATTACACTGCGGGCCAAATTATGCCACCATCATACCCAAACCTAGGCCTAATAGAAGTGTGTTTAATGGGGAAAGTATTTGATTGACAACCAGCACTTCCTGTGGAACGTTCCTACCCTGTCCGTGGAACGTGTAAATGGAACGTGTAAATGTTTTCGGCATTTGTAAGTGTTGCCCCTTTTTCGGCTTTTGTAATTTTGTTTTCTAAAATGTAAATTTGTTATGCACTTCTTGGCCACTGCAGTGCATGGATTAAAGAGCCTTTATCTGCTTTACCTTCATACATCCTCTTACTGTGTTCTGGCCTAATTCAAACCTAGGTTAAGCCCTTTCTAGACTAAAATGGAGTTCAGGCTTTCCTGACAAGGTATCTTAATTTGGGGCTAGAGCTAATCTCGGCACCCTAGTTTTAAGTGCTTGGCTAGTGATTGGTTGCTCCGAGATGGTTCCCCTGGCTTAGTTGCGTTTGTTGTGAGTTGGGACTGCTGTAAGATGCCATTAGTGAGCTGTCTCCTTAACAGCTGTTTACATTAGTAAGGGTCGCCTTCCTCTGGACTATTAGCGCTCGCCTAATGATAACAAAAAGGCTGAAAGTTTAGACAAGCGAACATGATGATTGTTCTGACTAAGCTGAGTTTAGGAAAACCTCCACCAAGCTTTACCAAATCTTTATAGATCAGTAAAGGGCCTTCCATAAACTGGTGTATGTATATACAGAATTTAGAATTCTCCTTTTCACCATTGTGCTTTACACAAAGTGGATTTTTGCATTTGAACCAAATCTGTTAACACATGTGCCCGGCATAGCGGGCAACCTTAACCACGGTGCCTGGGGAGCAGTTAAGGGTTGGTGCCTTGCTCAAGGGCACTTCAGTTGTAACCCTGCTCTGTGATTCTAACCGGCAACCTTCCAATCACAAGCCCAGTTCTCTAACCACGGCGTTGTTACATTATGTAATTAATTACACTTGAAACACAATTCCAAAGGTTCCAGTATTTTTGTCATGAGAGATTGCAATTGACTGCTGATCAAATAAAGTTTTATTATCTAGAACATAGTGAAATTGGGTGCAGTCATGCCATCAGTGAATCTCTTTAGCTGTTCTGTGGAGAGCTGGCCTCAGTTGAGGTTTGTTAAGATCAGTGTGTACTATTTGCATTGCTCATTTAGCATGCCACTGACCCACCAGGCTGCTTGTATTGACATGTAAATTTAACGGAGGCACCGGCTGAGCCTTCCACAAAAGCTCAATTTGTTTTGATGTGACTTCAAACTGCCCACTTTTTTATTCAGCAATCCAGTTTTATTGAGGCAGCGTCTGTTAAATGTCTCGGCGCTTCAGTCTTTCTGTAACTGACTTCTTTTGCCTGTCAAATTCTCCCTGTACAAAACACCAATCTAAGGCACAGATAACTTATTCTCTAGTGGAAATCCAAAATCCTGGTAAATCAAGGAATGGAAATCTATCCCTTAGCAGCCAATAATGGAACATTTTTTAAATCATGTGGAAACAGGAATATTAGTAGGCAGCATTCCGATGAAATCTGTTAACAGCTCTTAAACCTTTAACTGTATTAAGCTCTTAAAATCCTTAGATTAAACGTAATCTCTAAACAGTAGCATGGTTTACTTTGGTTTTAATATGCATTTTTAAATAATTTTTAGTTGACCAAACTTAAGTTGGCCTTTCCACTTTGATTTCAGCAAATGTTAACAAATCGTTTTCTGTCCTTGTGGATTATTTATTGGTTTTGCTAATGAAATAAACCCAACTACTTCCAACAAACAAACACAATCCATCATTCTGCAGCAGTTATTTACATGTAATGCCCATGGTAATGTGTTTAAGGAACTTCTCTTGAAGACTCAAGTAAAGACCTTCTGACAAGTGTCCATTTAATGGGCTGAATTTGTAAATATTTGGCTGAGTGGAAGAGACGAACAGGAAAAAAAAGTTCTTTGAAGACATCAAAACACCACCCGGAACCATATCCTCATGATGGTCCCCTCTCCAAACATTTAGTCATGTTAAGGTTTAGATATAAATCTGTTCCAGCAGGACAGCAATAATACTGGGGATGTTTGAGTCTGGTTATAGCGCTCTAACCCTGAATTTCATCTACTTTAAAGGGAAATTTTGTTTATGTTGCATCTAAGCAGTTAAGGTTTCTGAGTTGGAAGGGGGGGGGGGAGTACTCTCCCTATAAGGTCAGCTAGAAGTATAGGCTTGAGTGGGAAATTACCTTACACACTAGTACTACCATATGGTTTTAGGTACATTAGTTTGACTTCATAGCAGTTCTTTATTCAGGTGCTTGACCGAGGAGAGACTCTGTGAACTAGATACTCGGTATGGTTGTAAGCCCTTGAAAGGTCCCTCCAAATAAGTTGACAGCATGATCCCTGGAGAACTTATCCAAAGATGACAGAACAATGTTGGCTTTTAAGTACAAGGCTTTAGCCACTGACCCCTAGTTGCTAAAACCTACTCTGTTCTGTAGCTTTAATGGAATCGGATTTATCTAGCCCACCAAACAAGGCCAGACCTGACCAGCAGCTTTTGACGCTTGTTATTAAGTGTGACTGATCAGTTGAAGTGTGTGCATATCCAATGGTTAAACGCAGCCAAGATGTCTCACTGGTTGCTGCTGAGATACTCTATTGATCAAGATTTATTTGCAAGATGGTATTTGCTCCTCAGTTAAGCCCAACCTAAAATAAATGCAATTGTTTAAGTGATTTCAAAGGGCTTAGACAATTACCTGTAAGGGAGTTAATGGTATTCAAGTCTACATACAATACTTGGTGCATGTGATCATTTTTAGTCATGTTCAAGTAGTTTTATGTTCTGACGATGCCGGTCACTAAATGTGTGCTCACATCTACACAACAAAGTCAAATTTCCTTTATGAGTATAAAGAATGGGTTGAGGAAAAAGCCAGCTGTGAAGGTGGAGGGAAAGCGAGGGAGTTACCTTCAGTATATGAAGGTTGCGTGCTTTAGACTAATACTGGTTTTCACTGAAGCAGATTTGGCTCCTGGCCTTGGATGCCTCTTATCTTTTTTTTTCTTTACTTCTCCTCTTTTTAAATGGTGACACACACCCGTTTGGCAGCCATAGCCCCAGGCTCCTTGCTGCAGTATAATGTGTTTGTATTGAGAGTTCAGAGCCCCTGGATTACTGCATTAGAACGAGAGTCTGTTACCTGCCTTTTAAAAAGCATCACCTTCATGCCTGCTCACACTCATTTCATTTTATTTATTTATCTCTGTAAATATAAAGCATTTGATTAAACTATAGTGAATTTGTAATCTGAAGTAAATTTGAAAGGTGCATGTGGAATTTGAAGTGGTTTCTTATTTATTTTCCATGGTTGTATATGGAAACTGCCAATTTCTAACCAATGTCTAACCTTTTCAGCAATGTATTTCAGGACTTACTGGTTAAAATGATCCTTAATTGACAAAATATGTAATCATACCATGACTCTATTACACCGCTTTCAATAATTGGCTAATATTTGTTAGTTTTAAATCTTTATTTGAAAATTGCTGCTCATTTTTAATCCGCTGGCAAAATGTAATTATGTGGCGAAATGACCCTTTAAACTTTAATAAAAAAATTAAATTATGTTTCACTTTAAATATATATGTGTATATAGTTAAATATATACTTGTATATATACAACAGTGCAATAAATAATAAGACTTACAAAACAAAAGCCTATAGAAAATTTAAACCTTTACTTTATTCCTGTTTACCCCTAAATCCATTGGACTTGATCGAATTAAAAAGCACTATCAGTTAACTTTGCCATGTTGACTGCATCTTATCAGACTAATCAGTCAGAACTGTGGGTTGTAAATGCAGATCTGTTTTAGCAGAGCGTGTGATTACCGAAGAATGCCACACCTCACTTAGTAATTATGTATGGGGTGTGGTTCGGCCTCAAAATAATGAGGCTGCCTGCAGTGGTCTTAACTGGAGTGGAGTTTGCAAATCATTTTCTTGGGAGTGACATTTAAGCCATTCATTTATGGAGTTGCTTCACTTTTGTGCCAGATTGGCATGATCAGGCAGGTTCACAGAACAGATTTTGTTTATTCTCTCTAGTAGCTATTTGTGGAATAGGAAACGAAGGATTGAGCCGCTTCCTCACTAAGCCTAAACTGTTGGATTTAGAAATAAACTGTTGCTTTGTGTAGGATTAGCCAAATTAAATCATTACTGTGCACATTCTTCTAGTAATAAAAATCAAATGCTTTAAAACCAGCTGAAATGTGAAGTTTGTGTGTGTTTGCTATAGAGACTGGCATCAACACCACATGTTAAGGATAATTTGTTGAAGGGATGAATTATGACGGTTGATGCTCTGTTACTGTTCCAAATGCATGATGGGTTGCACTGGAATTACTGTCTGCAGATGGTTTACTGCACTTCCCTGGTGAATGTCGATGGATTGTTTGGAGCCAGTGTCAGTTTTAGAAGGACAAGGAGAAGAATGAGTAATTTAGACAAATGTTGCAGAACGGAGGCCCAGAACGGTCCAGAAAACATTCAAGCCATTCTAACCATACTTAATCACTGAATAAACCATGTTTTCATCATGTCAAATTCTTCATGTCTGTTTTTTTTAACACAGTTATAACTAAACTGCATCAAATTATAATTTAATATTCATATTATAATTAAACACAAAATTTTTTGGTAACACTTTATTCCAATGGTCTTCTGTAGATGGTTTATAGATGCTCAGTTTCAAAGTATCATTCAAATAAATAAATAAATATAAAATATGCATCTGCAGTTGAATGTGAAGGAGCTTTGTTAATCATTTTATCTGTAGATTATTTACATAATCCAAATAAAGTGCGACCTAATTTTTATATGCTGATTATAGTTTGAATTAGGAACAGTTTAACAAGGCTTTTTTGATTCCTTGATTACACTTGGGATTGTAAAAGTCTGCCTCTTGGTGTTTTCCCTGTTATTAATCTTTGTTGTAAAAACTGAACTGCTACAAAATATACTCATGCATGTTTGTCCTGTTTAATAACCACGGTGTCTCCCCACCAACTGCAACCCGGATCACATCAGAAACACTGAATAGGTTGCCCATCAGTGGCAATCAATTTAAGTGGCTTATTCATCTATTTTGTACACTGACTATTTTGCTACAGGCCATGCATCTCAATTACCCTGGTCCATGAAACTTTTTGGAGCACCTTGAAGAAAGCTATACAGATTGAATGAGTAAAACCTTATGGTCACTTGGTAAAGCCCATCATGAACAGTATTACTTTTAAATGGTGGTGGTGGGGGGGTCTGTTTTTTTGTGTCTACATGGGTTTCATCTATGTGGTCTCTCTTCTTACTGCCTTTTAGAATTGAAAGGAGATTTAGCAAGATAATTGCTTGTAGCTTTAGTATGTCATGCACTTTTAATAGCCTTATATCCTAATGGTGTGTTCCTGTCTTGTGCCTTCTGTTTCCATAATTGACCAAGATCTATCATAACTTATATTTCTCTTTACTGACAATAAATGTGCTTTATACATAGCTTCCGTTCCATTGTCTCCAAGACTAAAACACCAGTGTCCATGACAATAATTCAATTTACAGGTAATCCCTCACTTCCTGTTCTGTCGCCGGCTATCATAGCGGTACTCTCGGGCTAAATCGGAAACTAAAAGTTACAGTAATGCTTTAATTAGGGAACACCTGCTTCCAAAAGAAACTTCTTTTCCATGGTATTGTACAGATAGCAGCTCTGCCTTGGGCTGTAATTTTAATAATTATATTAACACAAAAGCAAAAGTAGCTGCTGTCACATTCCAGGAATCTTGTCAAGCTTTTAATATATATTCAAATTCAAGCTAACGTGAGTTTGTATTTAAGTACATACGTGTAACTATTAAAAACTCTATTACTCGTTACAGTGCTTCATTTAATGAGTACATGACTAACTGCTGGGAACTTGTATGCATTGTGCTGGTGCTGCCATGGCAGGCAGCTTATGTTTTACTTTTTAAGTTTTACCGACACACAGGACTAAACAATAGAGAATTACTTTAGAAAGCTTTAAAAATTATCTTACAAAATAGTTGTTTCCTGGTTTTGAATACTTTAGTGTCTTTAGGTCTACTACTACAAGCAAATTAATTTTGTAGTACGGGGTTGTGAATCACAAATTACACTTCTTTACATATGAAGTCAAGGCTTATCCTGTTCCCCCCTTAAAATAATGGTTTGTATGTATCTGAAAGTCTTTAAGAGAAGAATGTATGCATGTTTATGTATACATGGATATTTTGTGTATATGTAGTGCTGAGTAAGGCAGAGGGAAGTCGTTGGCAGGTCTTAAAGCTCATTATGCTATCAGGTTACTAGTGGGGGAGGCTAAAAAGAAAGCTTTTTATTTTCCTTTTTTCAGTTTGCCTGCTCCTTTACTCCCTGTACTTATCCTGCTTCCTTTAGTTGTCTGCTCTTCATTTACCACTCATCTGCCATATCTTTCCTGTCTGTAATAATTTAACATTCCGGTGGTCATTTTGCGAGGGCGCAGTTATAAGCGTGTGCTAGTTTAAACGTTAGTTACATTTTCATTCGTGATCGTCAGCTTAAAAACAATTGTACATTTCATGATATTTTGCCAAGGCATCTGATTTAAAGGGTTTGCTCAAATCATTTGGAATATAGTGAAACATTAAATAATTGGTATTCTAGGGACTTGGAATCAAATGGTTGTTGCTTAAAGGTTATAAGGCCTACACTGCCAGGTTGGGCTCTTAAGCATGGTTCTTAAACCTCAATTGTTCAGTATACTGGCACAGTACTGTAAATATCTTTGTATAAAGGTGTCTGCTAAATATAGTAAATGTAAATACATACATCACAGCCCATGGCTTGCATCTGCTCTGAACTAGAAACATGCTAAGGAATATATTTCAGGGAATATATTGTGGAAATGTCCTCTGGTCTGAGAGTCATCTGCTCCAATACTGTTCTTATTTAAATGAACATATGCATTTTTAAATCTGGATGGTGAATGATGAACTTGGTGCAAGTGTGTTTACTTTGATTTAGACATCCACAGCATGTGGTTCTAAACCTAGTCTGTAAGGTTACACAGTCTAAATAGTCTAAATGAATTTAGTCAGCAGGCACGGTGTCTCGTGTGGAATGGCATGTTTCATTATCCAAGCCATGAACTTGGGAAGTGGTTTGAGCCTAATGCTGTGCTGTTACATCAACCTAAGTGCTGAGCAGTAGGGAGCTGGCGTCATTTACTTTGAGTGACGGGTAAAGTTGGCTCCCTTTTCACGCCAAAAGACCCTCACCCCCCTCTTTAAAGAAACCAAACTTTAATAAGGCAGGCTGAGCGCCTCCTAATCGCCCACTTCACTATCCACACTCAGCAGTAACGTGGGGCGATAGTTTTATCCAGACTGACATGAAGCTGGGTGCTGATGAGATGAGGTAGAGGAAAAGTATAACTGCTTTTTTAACATAACCACAACGTTTAACCAGGCAGACAGACCACACAGTGGGGTTTTTTTTATAGAGGCGTGCTCCTGCTATTTTTATTCTCTTTTTCCTGGTACTATTTTTTTTGGAGTTGTTGGTGTGGCCATAAATGTTGCAACAAATTCTGTTCAAGATCATTGATCAGAAATATTACTACTGCAATGTACACTTCCCAAGCAAATGACCTTAAATTTTGTATTCTGTAACAGTTGTGAGTCGAATCTCTGATAGTGATTTTGTCGCCTTTTTTACTGTTCATTTTACATTTGGAGTAATCTGAATCCTTTCTTTGTGGAGTTGCATGTTCTCCCTGTGTTTTCTCTGGGGAAGATTTTTTCTTCTTAAAGTTCTTTTGTAAAAACCATGTTTTATTGTGTGGTTTCGTATGAACTATTTATTATAATTCATTAACTCTTGTTCAACAGGTTAACTGTAATCAAGCATTACTAGAGTGGTAATTAGAAAGTATCAGTGTGTGAGGTGTTCCCCAAAACTAAGATTAAATGTCTTGTGGAGCTCATGAAAAAGTTTTCAATGCTTTATCAGGTTGTCTCTTTGCTCCCTGAAAAACTTCACAACCCCTGATAGCCAGTAATTGGAAATAAATCCAGCTGCAGTTCTTATCCAAGTCAGACTGTCAGAATCACATGGGATAACACGATGTTTCACTGAATCAGCAAATATTTGGTTTTGGAGCGTATCTGAAGGTTATGTTGAAGCCAAGACGACCAGAAATTAGTTTTACCGACACTAATCGGTGTGAACAGTGCAGAAACGTCCAAGTACAGTTTGTATATTATGTCCTTTCTTATGGGAACTTCTAACACACACCTGAATGGGTCGGTGCTGGCATTTAAATGTGGCTTTGTGCTATTGTAATGTCTTGATTCCCAGAATGCCCACAAGCTATTCACAGTGCTGATATTTTTGCATTTTCACGCATTGCCTAAAATGTATAATGTAAAAGTAAATCATTTGAAATTTAAACAAATACATTTTACATCATTTCAAAAGTCATCCATGCAAACTAAATTTACCTATGGGTATAAAGTGCACCAGTCTATCTTAAAAATAGCTGCTTGTGCCACCCTTTTCAGTAATTAGAAGTCTTTAGCATCTCTGAAGACTGATTGGTCCACTCTTTAGCCACATTGGATTGTGGCTTAAAAAGGATAATCCACTGAGCTTTTGGTAATGAAATAAATCCTTAAATTAAAAATAATATATTCTTTCATAACCTATGTCTGAGGAAATGTGAAAGATATATTAACACAGTATTGTGTACTGAGTATTTAAATAAAGATTGCTTTAATGCTATACTAGTCCTTAAGACTAGTAAAAATGGTAGTCATGTTGGTGCTTAATATGCCTTACTTTGGTCAAACTATTTAGACATAATCAAAATTAAGAGGTCCCAGCAATGGTACTTGATGGATACCCAATGGAATTGTATTGATACTGGATCTATTAACCCAAATACATATATTTATATAATTAGGGACATTTATCATTGATTTCTGAGTTTAAGACTGGAAATATTAGCATAGGTTGTCATCAAACACTGGGCGGTTTGGAAACTAACCTAAGATTATGAATCATCGCATGGGCAACAGAAAAATGCAGAAAAACAACTTTTACAATGAATTATATTATTTGGTTAATCCTGAGTCAGGTTGGGTCATAGTAATTTTAGCCGTTATGTAAAATAACTTTTGAGGTTAGTATAATTAGCCTTTTGTCAACAGGCCTGAACAAGCCTAAACAAGCCCTTCTCTGTCAGACATAAAGACCAAAACTGGAACACACACCTTGAAAGACAATAATTAGGGCAACTACACACTCAGTGGTGCTAAAGCTGCTCTGTGATTTTATAAAATGTGTAGATGTTAAAAATTAATATCTAATCATGCAGGGCAGATATGAGCATCAATGTGTGACAAGATTTCATTTTATAAGGGCACTTAAAACTTCTAAGTATATACTGTTAGGTCTGGAGATTGCCCAAAGACTGTAATGGTGGTCAGGTGAAGGAAAAATGTTTGATTTATAGGGA
>JAYDZG010000008.1:9902455-9920240 GCA_034509265.1 Microcambeva bendego | reverse complement strand
GAGAGGTGATGTAAAGATGAGAAAACGAGGTGCATGGATTGAGAGGTTTCAGATTGCTATTAAAATCTTAAGGGGAACACTTGATGCTAAATTATTTTTTAGTAATTATTTAAAGATAACACCATATTAGTCTGCCATAGAGGCCCATTACACACAGGCTGTTTGGGTTTAACATTTTTTAAACATGAACATCTCGGTCCACAGAAGATTATCTGTATTAGTCTGATTTGTCATTTAAACTTTATACTTGTCCATGGAGAACAGACTGACGAGTTTGACAAGTGGACCTTTATCATGTGTGTATCTGAGCATTAGTGCGCTCATGTATGCACAATCAGAATCGGTTGCCCATATCTTGGAAAATACATTCCAGAGAAGTATGTTATCAGTGTTTCTGGTGCCATGTGCATATCTGAAACATTGCTGTCTGTACCGAGTGTCTGCGAGTGAGAGGATGAAGTGTGTAGAAAGGACACGACTTATCTTTTAAGTTGTTTTATAGTCAAAAAGGACAGAGAATATGCAAATAATAAGACAGGCTTTTATTCTAAGTAAAACCTTAAAAGCAAGCTTGAGTTTATAAAAAAAAATCAACTGTTTAGCTGTTTTCCATATTACATCATTTCAGAAAACTTCATGTACACCCAGTGATCAAATTAAACTATTTTGCAAACAACCAAATAATTATTTGAGTACAACTGCTGAAACTTGGTTTACTTTTTCTTAATTTATGGTTGCTTCCTTTATATTTGCATGTGCATATTTTTAAATGCAGTGAACAAGCTAATTAATTTAGTCACACATGCAAAATAACATGGGCAGCATGACTTTAAAAGTACTTTATAATTTTGCCCCCAGTGAGTCATGATACTAGGGGGTTAACATATCAATGTTGAATATTGGAGATTTTCCTTTAATGAGCACATTAAATTAAGCCTATTTAGCGCGGCGCTATTGGGATGCTACATATATGTGGAAACACTGTTAAGATAATTAAAAAGATAGATACGTATCCACAGTTGCCTAAAGGTTTTGCCAATCAGTGATGCCAAGAATAAGCCCAAAAAAAGAAAAATGTGTAATCAGGAAAACCACATGGGTCCTATTGGTCTTGTTCCACCATAAACCCATCGCATTACATCATGACACAGCCATCCTGTCCACCATGGTTTCTTTGAGGTGCTCTTATGTGTCTCTCACTCTTGTAACCACAGTTTGCGTGTCATTTGGTTGTTTCCTCCTTTTGTCTTCAGAAGCTTCCTTTTGTGGGTAAGGCATTCCAGTTCTCTTCCAGTGAATCCTATTAAAAGTATTATAATTCAGATCATTTTTTCGGTCTCATGAAAGTCCTGCCAAATTAAAATCCTTTTTTCCGCAATAATGTACTGGCGTGGAACATCTGGTTGTAATGTACTAAACGCTTGGGTACTTGTTTCATGTTTCTGATTCAGAGGAGAAGCACCAGTGGAAGGATTTCTTTGCCAAATCTACAAAGTGGTCATGACATAAATTTCAGTTTTTAAAGTGTTCGTCTTTTCTATGATCACAAATATATATAAAAACATGATTAGCCTTAACTTGAAAAAGAAAATGAATAAAAGCTATGTTGTCTAAATCTCTGAAAAACTAATGCAATAAGTCTAGATTTGTGTCTTTTGGCAATTTAAATCTTGATTTTGTTCTTAGGTTTATAGGTTTTGTGCTTTTGTTTATACAAACCTTGCTGTTAAGCAGCCTCAGGTGTTGAGACCTTTAGTTATGTCCTACATCGTGTGTCTTTAATGTTGTATCTTTGTTCAGAAGACAGACGTTTTTCATTATGTTGTGTGTAAACACTGCAATCATCTGAGCTGGGGGTTGATGTTTGGTGGACTTCTTTCTACTCTTGAATTGGAGGCCTCTGGCTCTTTGGATGTAATTTAGAAGGTAAATGAAAGAGCACTAATGCTCTTTGCTATTGGACACAGGTGGCGAGGACGGCACCATGTTGCAGGCAATAAGGTTTAATGTAAAAAAGAAAAAAAGCTGGGAGAACTTTATGCAAGTGTACAGCTCTATTCTATTCTCATCCATGCATCCACAACACTACTTTTGAGTATTGTTAGTACTTCTCTGCTCCATGTATTGGGTTTGATTTTGAGCATAGTGAGCCGTCTTAAGAGTTTTACATTACGCCAGAGCACCATGATTATTTTGACCAGATGATTTTGATCAGAATGTGAATAAACCTTATTAAATCTTCTTAAATGTCACTTCCCTGTTTGTTCCTGGAGATTAAGTGCCTAAGAGAAGAATAGAAAATGTATTAAATTTTAAATGACTGGAAATTCAAAATGATGTAGTCTTTCCACAAATATTAACACATGGGCATTTCCTTGTAAACGCCCAGTAGGAATATTTTTACATGATTTTTATTTCCTTGTCTTTTTTAAAATTCAGGTATAGTGTTTTGTAGTCTTCAACTATTTTGTTGGAGAACTATAAAGCTAAGTTTTTCTATCATGTCTGAACAGAGCCTCAGTTAACTGGACAAAAGGATGGCTAAATATTCCATGTGATCCAGCAGGGTAAAGTCCCTGACATCTGTAATGAGTACCCTTAGGTCAGTCTGCTTTACTGGCTCCACACACACACACACACACAGCGGCCTCTCCCTGTCATGAGCACAGGTAATAACAGTGAGCAGTCAGACAGTGATTAGGCTGCAGAGACGCACACTAAATTACAGGACAGAGTGCTGCAGGCGGCCATGACGGGCTCTTTTTTATTTATTCATGCTGGAGACTCTCTAAATGACCCAAACAGCCCTGAACCACCTGCTATTAAACTCCTACTAATTACACTCATTGTGTTGATGCCATTCCATAGTTCAGTTTACAGTAACAGCAAATGTTTGCGATTTCTGGCTTCTTGGATTAATATGTGTAGTTTTTTCATTTCCCACTGTCTTTCCCAATATAATTGTACAGTATTTTACAGTTAAAATAAGTTTTGTTTGAATGCAAAGCCTTCAAAAGTTCATCACTTTTACACCTTTGACTTTGATTAAACTAATTTGCCTGAACCCTATCAGAAATGACCACTGTGGGTTAAGAACTTTAAAGATCCACTCCATAATTCTGAAACTGATGATTTTAGACCATGTTTAAATGAGTTTGTTAAGAAAAGTGTTTTATGAAGGATTCTTTATAATGCTTGTTATGCACAGGTAAGTGGGGATGGTTCTAGTGAATAATAGATTATGGGCGTTACACTCTTGGTATTACTACAGGGGTTTGGACGGTGCACTCTACGTCCTATTGCTCAACAAAGAGGGATCTAACATTTTTGCTGGTCAAGGATTGGTCGATAGTACCTCAACAGGATCCGGAATACAGTTTGAAGGACTGGCTGTACACTAACTAAACACGAACGAGCTCTTGAACATTCATGCATAAAGACGAACTCTACTCTATTATAAATGGAATATCTCACTATATTTGAGTGGCGCCTATAAATCTCTGGTAGAATAAACAAAGCAAGAACTAAAGGGTTAGAGGAATTTTCTCCATATTCTACTTTGTTATAATGGGTCTTGTAGCATGCCATGTAAATGAATATGGTTCTTGTGTACAATGTGATTTGGTGTTAAAATATAGTGTGCAGCAGTGGAGAGAAAAGGGCTGTAATTTACCCTTTACACTAGGCTTAAATGCAGCTCTGCTAGTACCTCATTTAATGAAGGGGGGGGGGGTGAAGCGAGGGCAGGGTGTGTCATTTGAACCTTATTATGGCTGGTGAAAATAACAGGGTTTTGGATGAATATGATACAAAGAAAGAAATGGTGAAAGACCATCTACAGTATACAGGCAGTATTGCATTGTATTATATACGATCATATTTATAAATCAGTGAACCCACATTCAGAGGTTGTTTTAAGTGATCCATATCATTCCCAGGTATATTAACAAAGTACTGAAGTTAGCTTTTTTGCGGAAAGTGTCGAACGTTAAAGTCAAACAGAATTACCAATGGAGTGTCTGAATACAATAGATCTCATTAAAATGGTTGTCTGGAAAACATTTAACAGCGCTACTGCAAATTAAACCACCTCGACTGGTCATAGTTTTTATGTTGTTCTATCCCTTCAGCTTTAAGGTACTGAAGGGAAATATCTAGATGTATTATTGTGGACCGTTTTGGGAAAGGGCTTAGTAAATTTAGGTTAGTTATGTAGTTCATATGTCGGGAACAGTTTGTAGTTCTCTGTCTGCGCTATTAAATTGCTGTTGGGAATTAGACAAATGAAACTTTATATCAAATGGACCCCTATATGTCTACAAAGCTGTTTGACTTAATTATAATGCATTTTAACTGTTGGGTATGGTAAAATTAAAAATACTTATCACATGCTTTAGCTAAGTAAATATTACAGAATATAATGCACTCTTGCTCTTTCATGTCGCAACTTTTAGCTAGCAGATGACTAGAATGAAAATGCTAGAGGGAATTCCCCAAAATACACCCACACCACCCTTCACACAAAGAGTTTAGATAATAGCAGGCTTACACCACCTTATCTACAGTATTTTTTTGACGCCTGTGTGTCTCCCAGTCATTGTTGTGACGAGCTTATTCACACTTAAGTGACAGTAGCTCCAGTTCTGCTTGCTTTAACAGGCATGTACACACCTAGCTGAGTATCCCACGTGAGGGATGATTTTTAAAAGTAAATTTCGGGTATGTTGGCGCCCGGCTTAATTATTTCAATGAGTAAAGTTGAGCTTACACAGGAGCATCATTTTGACTGATTTTATAGGATCACCTGATAATGTGTATGTTTAACCTTGTGTGATTTATGGATCTATATTCGAACCCTGCTTGGTAAAAGCACCAGGGGCGGTGCGACGTAGTGTGCTGACAGTCCATTGAAGTAACCGTTTTTAAAAGCTATTTAAGTCCTATATTGCCATTTAGCAATGAACTGCAAATGTCTAAGATCACTAGAGGGGACTAGGTTAAAAGCAGGCAGCAGAGCTGTTGAGTAATTTATGGGGCGTGAGCCAGTCCTCTCTAGCCACCATGGCATCTATTTCTCTCCAGCCTGCCAGTATCATGTGTGTTTAGGCTGGTCCTGACAAAAAACAGACCTTAAACATTAATTAGATGTGTATAGCATGGCATAGTTACAGAGCATTAGTGCCAGATAATGAAGTGATGTGGAGAGAAGGAAGAGATTAGGAAGAAGGTGTAGTGAAAATGTGATGGGAGGGAGAGAGAAAACTGACCTGCTGTTAATGATAATGAATAACAAGTTCAAAAAAAAAAGCTTCTGGAGAAGCTAATTTCATGTTGAAATTATTCATCAATTAAGAGTTTTAAGGATGTTGTATATTTGATTATGGTTTTTGGACGGGTAGCTTCAATGACCAGGTGAAGTAGTCCTTTTTCTCCCTGTGTCTGTGTGGGCATCCTCCCACAAACTTAAAACATGAAATGATTTTCATGGATCTGATTTAAGTCTTTAAACAACTTGAGTAGCCTTGACAGAGCCGACCTCTCAGCCTTAGCATTTGTGTTGAACACTGACAATGGGCCAGGCTTATGATTTTAAAGATGAACCAAAGAAGAGCCACACAAACCATGCAATACTGTGAAAGAAACGTCTTAAGGAAAATATTTGAGAATAAGATTTCAGATTTTTTTTTGTGTTAAGGCATGCATGTCTAAACACACAAACTGTGTATTTAGGTCGCTCGGTTATAAACGCTTATGATGACAGAACACAGTATATCATGTTTTAAGACACAAAGTAGTATAGAACAATTCCACATAAATTAACCACACACATTTATTTACATATGCTGAAGTGAAATTAATGTTTAATGGCCTACATGTGCTGGTTAGTAATATGGGTGATCAGTTTGAGCCAGACCAGATGGCTTGAGCCCTAGTTTTAGGATACAGCTTCAATTTATAAAGGAAGACAGGGATGGACAGTAATGGATCTAAACCGCACACATGTACACAGTTCTGTGTCCTACCACACAAGCACCACCAGACCTTTTTTCACGCCCTTTGTTTCTATATAGATTATGTTTAACAGGATTAGCTTTAACATATTTAGTATTTTCTTATTTATTTACGCTTCTCTTTCAGGGTTCTAAAATCTATTTTGTTGAAATAATTTTAAAAAAAGTTTTTAAGTCGTGAAGTGTCTTATTTTATTTAACAGACAAATTGACACATACTTTAAAAACGAGCATATGCTAAGGCAATTTCAATTAAAAGCCAATTTCCTAGATCCGTACCATTTGGTGCCTGTTAAGAGCTATAGGTTGTGGGCTAGCACAAGAGCAAACCAAGCAACCTAATGAACGGATCAGTTTAATTTATAGAGCCAACAAACTTTGTTCATGTAATTGGAAGCACGAGCAGTGTTTTCAGTGGATATGTTACACGACAGAACTTTATTGCTTGTGAACCAAATGTGCAGCAGCATTCTGAGTTCTCTGTAGCAGAGGTAAAGAACATGAAGGCAAACTAGCCAGTAAAACACAGTAATCACATCTGTATCCTAGAGCTTCTGTGTGAGGATCGGAGTGGTTACTCAAAAACAAGGAAAAAAAAAAGAAGTGTTGTTTTGATGTATTCATCTGAAGATCTAAATTTAGATTGATGCCATTAAACGTTAAATAAAAAGTTTCTTAGCCATGTTTTGATGCAAGAGGTTGGGTGTAGGATAAAAAAAATCTGTTCAATCATAGTGCAACTAAATGTGAAGAAGGTACTGACATTTATGATGTGCAATAAAATAAGTGACTTAAGACCAGAGAGTAGATGCTGTGATCTTGTCAAAGCTAAACCCAGTTTGCATTGTGTCAGAAGTGTATTGTTTTATGGAACCACCAACCAAGTATCACTTAAATGCTTCTGTGTAAGTAAGGAGAGCATTGTGCGACCTCAAAAGATTTTAATATTTACTGAATTGCATCATTCAAAATGTAATATTTTAAAACGTGAGCTTACAGGAAGGGTCTGAATAGAATTGCTTTAAGCCAGCACGTTCACTAAGGGATTTAGTCCTGGTGAAAACAATGTCTCTTTGTACATGGGAGTCGCATTACAAAAATGTCATGGGTTTTTGATGCTGATTTTTGGAGGAGGGTGTGAGGTGTTACAATCTGTGTAATTCTCATGACAAACATGAAATCAAATTAAAGTAGTCGGGACTTTGATTGGACATCAGTCTTTGAAAGAAAAACACATTTGATTTGACTGTCTAAACACAGCTTATGTTTGTATATTGTACAAAAACTAAATGTTTCAATAAAAAAATTAGATGAACTCATGAGATCATCATTTACACATCTTTTTCTCTTTAATTTTTTTGTTTGCCCCTTCCTCTGAGTGCCACATACCAGCATTTCACAACCATAAACAACAATCAACCTAATAACTAAAAAAATCATTAAAGGCACAACATCTGGGCAGCACCGACAGCCAGTCAGATTAAAGGGGTGGGCGAGGACCTAAAAAACCATGACCTCTTATTGGTCAAGTACAGGCCTCAAATCTTAAGTAACTTCCTTTTACATGCTTGTGCTTTACGGTGCCTTTACAAAGGGTACGAGTCGGCGGGATGTGGAGGGAGACGGGGGCAAGGCAGGTAAAGGGGGAGGCTTTGCAAAGATACGCACACATACTTACACATATGGTATTGGTTTGCATCTCTGTGGTAGCAGCAGTCGGTCTCTCTGTTCTTCAGCTCTTTATGTTCTAAATCAGAAGCAGTCGGTAGCCTGACCTCTCATTTAGAGAACTCACTTTACTGTTTAAAGATGTCACTGAAAACTGGGATAGTAAAAAAAGAGCTACGTTGGCAGAAACCATTCCATAAATAGAGCAGAATTAGTCTTTAGAATAAGTCTTAATTCTTTCTCTTTGCAAATCTTTTTTTTTTCATTTATCAAGTTTTCACATTGTTATAAAAGACCTTAAAATCACATATTTAATCAGTGAGCTGCTGACATGGTGAACAGGTGAGAGATGGGTTTGCATAGAGGATCAGATTGTCTTGTGGTCAAACCTTTTAGTTAAAGTCAGAACTCAAATCCAAGATATTCACCTTTAACAGCTTTTATGATCACAATCTTTTTTGTCGCATCCGATTTGCAAGTAAACGTAAAAGTGGAATAATTAAAGCGCATACGGATATTTCATTCTTTAGGTTGTTTTATACATAAATGAGGTTGCACATTGGCTCAGTGGGTAGCACTGTCATCTCACAGAAAGGTCCTGGGTTCCGTTCCCAGGTAAAGCAGTCTGGGTTTCTGTATGGGGTTTGCACGTTCTCCATGTGTGTGGGTTTCCTCCGGCTGTCCAAAAACATGCAAGGGAAGTGAACGGGAGATACAAAATTGCACAGAACTGTGTGACTTGAACAGATGAATATTGTGTGACCTGTAACTGCCTATCTTGTCATGAAGTGTAAAACATGCTGTTAAAACTCCTGGAATTGAACTCGTGAGCTTTCTGTTTCCACCTTTATAATGCAATGTCTTATTGCTTAAACTGTAAACTTGATGTAAATTCTGAAAACAAACTCCCAACTACTTGGCAAATTATTTTTGGAGATTATCAATTCACAATGAAACAAAAGGGATTAAAACCTGCCTTATAAATAAACTAAAAAGTCAATGTACATAAATCATTTTACAATAGTGATCATCTATACAGCAGTGCCTTAAAGCACTTTAGTTTTAGCTGAATAATTTTAGCATTTCTGTGGAAAATCAAATTCATTCATTAGTTATTTTAGATCATTTCTGTGTACAGTTTATTTAGGCTTGTGTGATTATCTGAATAAGTGGCTGATGTACCTAAACATTTCACAGTAATCAAGCATTGTTACTATTTTACTTAGATTCAAGATTTTATGCCCCTTATTAGCTTAGAGATTAAACAGCATACCATGATGTCTGCTAGCCGAGTGTTTGAGGACCGTTAAGGCCTTGCCATATGCTGAGTTTATTCTCAAAAGGCTTCAGGGATCCCATTATTTCTCTCTTAACATTGCCAAGACAATGCATTCAAATTTATTGATGATGTCGGATCATATTTCATCCATCTGTTTCATATTAGGTAGCAAAGCTTTGTTAGCATCTTGCTGTTGATGCGGCTCTGGGTAAAGTGATATTAAAGACTTTATGTGGTCTTCTGATTTCTTATAACCACTCATCAAATAACAGATTCAACTCCAAGGTGATGGGAGCTCTTTTGAAACACTTCCTACATCTCTATGCTCCAGTGAACCCCACTTCCCTAAGCATATCGTTGAGTTTCTGTTGGTGCCAAACTTCAGAAGATATCTGAGGCATGTGGGAGGAAAGTTGTAGCTGAGCTTATACATCAAAACAGCAGCACTTCCAGTCCATGGGCAAATTCAGCATGACAGTAATTAACTTACAGACTTGTGATCCACTGCACTAGAAGTAGAGCCTGTATTGTGAAGCTGTACCCCATACAAAGTCTTCTGATTGATATTGTTCTCCTTGAGAGATTAAAGAGTTGAATATGAATGTGTGTTTGTCGTCGTGTGAGAGGGAGAGAGTGGGAAGAAAAAAAGCTCACTCCATCAGAAGATGGACAAAAGTCCGGACATTGTGCTCACTGACTAACTGAAGCTAATGCTGCCAGGTGTAATTATGGGTAATTGGCAGTGACACAATAAAGTGATGGAGATGAGTGAACACACACACACACACACACACACACACACACACACACATGGTCATACTTGCAAATAATAATAATTCAGAGATGGTTACTCCTCTGACCTGCTCTCTCATTCTCAAAGCTCAACATCCACTTTCTTTTTTTTTCTACACACTTCAACACATTTTACATGTTTTAATAAGTACTTAAGTAGGTTTGTTCCAGTATGTTAACACATTTAACAGAAGCGGATATATAACCGAATCCACTTTTAAGAGAACTGACTTGCCCCTGCACCAGTTTGTGTGGGAACCAAGGACGTAGCAATGCACATGTATCATGTAAAGGCAAATAAAATGTTTGCTGTAAATATATTTGCATCACATAGCACTTATTTCTATTCAACTTGTAACCTGTATCGATTATCAGACATGAAGCTGAACACTAACCACCATCCAGGAAAAAGTCTTATACATAATTTCATATTGTTTAAGGTTTTACATGCATTAGAACTTTCTTTTTTAAACACATTCAGCAGCTCAGTTGTGTTGCATTTCTTTAGAATGATTAGGAATTTATTTTGGGCATCCACAGGCTGATAGTGAGGTCAGGCCCGACTGGTTTGCTCTTATCTGGATCTGTCTGGTGTCTGCTCAGAGAAGTCTGTGGGAAAGACAGTGAGAGGACTCCCCCCCCCTTTCATTCAATTACACAAAGTTCAATCGCACTCAAATACCGAAAATTCCTTAAACTGAGAGGTTTGATGGGCAAGGTTGATAAATTCCATTGTCCAAGAACTCTGGTGTAGTCAGACACTAACGTGACTACTTAAACTTTTTTTTGTTAATTGTATTTTAATACATGACAATTTTATAAAAAAAGAACTTGTTATACAATTTAACCCATAAGTAATACAACTAATCTGATATTTTTTGTAATCTGTGTGGTAGGGAAATTATTGAAATTATTTGTTAGTACCTCAAGTAATGCATGAGCTTTATTATTATGCTCAAGTTCCCTTTAAAACAAAGATTATCCAAAATATACAACCTGTTCTACTGAGACTGCATCAGGAGGCCTGCTCAATTTATATCTACTTAAAAATTACAGCTCACATACACACTACTTTATATATTTTAATTTATTTATATTATTCATACCCGCCAATTTACCCAACTGCTGCTAAATGAACTACGTGCCTAATGAAACTCACACTGACCTCCTTGCTTTCATAACTCGGTGTTGTGTAACTCCAGTTTTCACCTCCTCACTTTCTCTCTTGTAGACCAGTTCTCCTGATCACACAGAATGGTAAAATGCAAATTGTTTATGGGTAATTGGGAGAGGAAATAGAATGAGATGTCAGAGAGGACAAGCTGCACATTCTCGTGAACCTTTAGCTAACAATACATCAGCAATTTGTATCAGAAGGAAAATGCTTTATTAGCTGTAATACATTTTTGAGACATTTTCATGTAAATCTTAACTCATTTATAAATATATTGCTGTTTATATTTATTTTGATGCAGTATTTATTGTTTTAATTATATATTATGGAGATAAAATCAGCTCTGTAGTGACACACACATACACACACACACACACACACACCTCTCAGCTCTTCAGTGTGTTCTGTTTGACATGGCTGAATGGCCAGTTAGTTAATCATCTAATGAGGCCAAAGGACACGTCCACTCAACTAAACACACACAGTCTCGGCAACCCCTTCTTTTTTCATCATTTGCCTTTGTTTCTGTTGTACTTAATGTACAAACTTGACATTGTCATGGATTTAATAAAGCAATTACTGTATAATACAAACTAATTGCAGATCTTGCTGTACTATATTGTAACTGTAAGTCTCATTTACAAATGTGAAAAGCTTTATCATTGTCATGTAATTCACACATTCAAAATAAAATAATTGTGGGGACTGAACATAGGCTTTATTTGGAGTTAAGATACTTTTAGTTAAAAGGAGGTCAATATAAAGTGAGAGTAAATCTTTAGTAAAGGCAGAATGAATAAAGCCTGTATTTTGTTAAATAAAACAGAAGTGTTTCAGAGAGTCTGTGCCTACAGTCTGGCCATGAAGAAGGCACACCTGAGAAGGTGAATGACCCGAGACCCAAAGGCCATGAGTGGGAATGAGATGAGATGTTTAGATTAGCTTCCTATGGAAAGAGTGCCTGCCGAAATGCTGTGATCTTACTGCCAGACGGCAGCACTGGGACAGACTGTGGGGGAGGAGAGATCGAGGGCTCACCTTTGAATGATGGCCAGAGAGAAAGAATCAGAGCAGAGGATGAAGAATAATAGGGCAGAGGATGAGAGATAAGAGGAGGAAAATGAGGAAGATCATTGAAAGACATTCCATCCAAAAGCAGGCTTGGATTACACCAAGATACAGGGCAACTTGGCATTGTGTTGGCATCCCTATAGGACGTTTACCATCTGTTTTTAAGAATTTTTAATTCCATCTTGCTTCCAATATAGGGTCACAGTGTTGAGAAAGGCAGCGAGAATGGATGCTTAATAACCGGCAGAGGCGCCACCCTTTGACCCTGACTTGTTTCAGTCTCCAGTGGTGCAAGCTTTCCTCTGACCTCCCTTTTTAATGAGTAACTTTTTCATGAAGTAGCACCTCTACAGGCTTGGAAAACATTCAATTTTGTTTGAATTAAATTGCATCTAATTTGCTATTACAGCTTCTGGTTTCAGACTGGAGGGAATTGGTCATTGTTTCTCATTCCTTTCTGTTCTAAAACCTTCATTTGACCCCAAACCCACCCCGTCAGCCCATGCCAGACCTCATCAGCTCATATCAGCATGAGTTTGCAGCTCCTGTAGCTCTTAATTCTGTCTGATGGCTAGACAAAAGCGGACTGCAAGGCTGGAGGGGATGTGAGGACTTGACATGGTGATGGCAAAAATGTTGTAGATGAGTGTTTCACAAACTACTAAGGGGCAAAAAAAAAGTTTTAAAAAAGTGAATTCGAGTACAGTTCTCACAGCTCAAGTCTTTCCGTACCCATTCTTAACAAAACCACATTTTCTCAAATCCAGAAAATGAGTGGGCCATGCGATCAGATTTCCTGTCTCTGGAATCCTTCCAAACTCTGGTAAGGGTGAAGTAGCGCTTAGAGTTGACCTCAAGCTCACTGTGAATGAGGGAGGGTAAAGGAAAAAAGGAAAGAGAGGGGGAAGCACCAAACCTATTATTTTTGATGAATTAGGCTGCTGGTTTCTGCCATGCCAAAGCTTTTCAAATGGAATGCTTTACAAACAGTGTAATACCTACGGTTGGCTAAGGGACTTGAGAAATTGTATGAAATATGATGAGAAATAAGAACTGAAAATAAGCTCACACTTCGGTCATTTGTTTTATTTTGTAATACTTCCAAAATCCTTCAAAACTTGCAATTATGAAACAGCGTTCTAAGATTTCTTTTATTTCATCTAAATAAAACACACACAATAATGGTTTTACTTAAACATCCACTATTACTGCATTTTGCTCTCAATTAGTGAAAGTAAATTGGGTCACCTTTTTACCCACCACACTTTGAACAAAACTTGGAATGAAATGTAAACCTTAGACCCAACCTTAACCCCACTGTTGGTGCTTTCAATAGTGGGCAGTAGCATGGGCACTTTTCAGCCCCGTACACATACAGGTTTGATGCATGGTGGTGTCACACCAGTATTAAATGATCTGCAATATGAGCTACAGTAACCCTTTTGTTGGCGTGTACCACACATTTGCTTTCATGTCCTCTTGCATTGATGAGTCTTGGTTGTCTTAGAACCCGTTGGAGGTTTGTGGCTCATCAGACCATTGTAAACGGCTCATAGCTGTTCCAAAGATACTTTACACTAGTCATGAAAATAACTCATTCATTTCATTGAGTTTTATACAAGCCCATCACACAAGTTCATAAGTCATGGACTATTTTTATATTACCGGAGTAAAATCTCACAGACACAAGGTTTTCAAGTTATGCATTGTTTGTTTTATGGACTTTGCACTACTCATTGAATTAACTAGTGTATTTTTTGACAATATTGATAAAGTACACTGATTATACACCCAGAGTCAAATGCAGAACATAATTAATCTCCATTTGTATTATGTTAAATTAGTCAAATTAGGCTGATCTAGTAATGGACATCTGATCAGCTAATGCATAAAGACAAGTAGAGCTTAGACCTTTAAAAATTGGATTCAGCTAAGGTTAAGACGTAGTGTCTTCACTTTAATTAGGCTAAAACATCAGTGCCTCGGGCATCCATACAAACTAAATACACAAAACACAAACTTTGACCTCTCTTATCTCCTTGCCTTTAGCCAAATAACCCTCATACCTCACGCTGGCTTCAACAACTATGACTAATTTAAATGGACACCTTACCAAACCCTATAATTATTCATCATCATTAATGCATATGCTTCTGAAGTCTAAATTTATTAAAGGCTATTCACACAAAACAACAAGGTGACTGGGTTTAATTACTCAGGTATACTTAGTTAAAATGGTTCTTGTGCGTTTTATGTTGGTTTAGCATCATTTGAGATTTGTGGCTTTGGTCATTGGTTTAATTTTTTCTCTAAGATTTGGGGCCTCATAATAGCTACACACAGTTAATGACAGGCATTTATTGACAATCTTAAGGTGAACCGTTAACATCATAGTATTTGATGTCAACAACTTGTAAACCTCTGCAGTCATGCTGAGGGGTTAACGCTACAACTTTCTGCTTAACTTTGTCCGTATGGTGCGGAAATGTGTAAAAATTCACTTTGCTCTTGATTACAATAATAACTCTGCTGTAGATTAAAGCAGAGTTAAACTTTACACTTTTTTTGATGTTAAGAGCTTTTAAAAAGTGAATAAAATCAATTTTATTTGAATTTGGATTAATTTTAATGTGTCTCCAGGTTGGGCGTGCAGTGCTGGGAGGTCTGAGAAGGTGGAAATGTGGTGGGGTTTTTCTTTTCTTTTCTGGGTTCTGGTGTTGTCACTAAATTCACAGATGTGTTTTTGTTTACGTGTTTGTTTCAGTAGAGTCACAACCCCTCACTTATAGGACCTCATTTAATCATTTGAGAGGCAAAAAGATTGAGAACTCTACCCCATCTATCTCTTATGACAGACATCCTCACATTCAATACAACAGACGCCAGAGCTTTTCATGATCAATGAGAGCCTGATCCAGGTCTGGCCACTGTCTCTGCAGAAACACCAGAGATATTCTACGGTCAATAATAACAAAAGAATGAAAATACTATACACCAGTACTGTGTAAGTTAAGTGTAATGCGACCAGGAAAATATGCACAACATTTTCCATGCTGGATTTGGTTTAACTGAATAAATATTACCTGAGTATACTAAATACAGGCTAAGTTAAACAGTCAGGTATTGACTAGTACATCAAACTTCCTTTCTTACATCAATATAGCAGTCTCACTGTGTGCGATTGATTTTTAAACAGGAGGCCTAGAGGAAGAAAGGGAGTGACAGAAACCTTTACCTATAAACCTGATAGCTTTTCACTTGATCTCACTTGAATGTGAAAATGCTGCAGTGCTCATAGCCATGCTTGATCAGTGGAAACGTCCATAGAAAGTATCATATAATATAGTATCATCACCAAAGTATCATATGTTAATTATCTTTGACCTGACTGAGCTTTGACTCTGAAATTTGGGAATTATTATAAAGAAAATATTTACTCCAGTTAATGCTAATCAATGCAAATCCTGATCTTCCGATTGCGTGTTTTTGACCCATGTTCCTCTTTAGAAGCCTCTCTACCTAACATCCGTAAAACTAAGAAATATTTGACAGAAATATTTGACTTGGTGCCCCTTAACATAACCTGCACGCACTCCTTCACTATTCAGGAAAAAGCTGAGCATAAGATCTAAGAACAGTAACATGGTGCGCTATGGATTTTGAAAGGTGATCTTTAGGGAGCTCTACAGGCCCATAACCAGCATTATCATCTGTTGGCAGACTAAAGTCATTAATGCAAGAACTTCCTACTTTTGCAATGACTGATAATGTTGCTTCTAACAACTGAATTGAAGTAGTATTGCAACTAGCTACCTGAAGTGACCCAAAGACCTTTTCTCAACAGAAAACCATCTATGCAAGGATCATAAGCGAATAAAAAGAGATCATTACTTCAGTATTGCATGATGATTTTTCTCTCCAATGAATAATTCCCACAACACACAGGCATTCAATTCTGCATCTGTTAGCTCCATATCACACACACTATTGTGTCTACTTTAATGAAGCTTGTGATGAGAGACTGTTCATTACTCCATGAAAGAGCTAGTGACCAGTTTATTTTCTCCAAGTTTAAAACAGAGTGCTTTCAGAGCACCCCGACTCCACTGTGATGAGAAGAAACGTTCACTGATCAACTGTCAGGATGATGATGAACCAGCCTTGGTAAAACGTATCAAAGTTTGTCACGTGTTACAAAGCCGGAAACAATAAGTCTTTCTGAATGAGGTTAGGGTTAGGAGTTTGTGAGGAGTTTGCATGTTCTCCCCGGGGGAGACTGCACGACTGGAGAGATTGGAGAGACATTTAACATCCCAATGCATTGCTGTAGTTAATTATCAGTAGTCTTTCAAAGTATTTCAGATATGGCTTCTTCATCTACATTAACATATAGGTATAGGTTACTTCTACCACTAGGGGGCCATGGACAGCTGAGTAGCTCCAAACCTTTGCAATGTATATTCTAGCATGACTGATGTCAAAGTATTTTATAAAGAAACTGTAGTTGTACTCTCGATGACTGCTTACTCTATACGCTCAAAAGTATTAAGACAATTGTTTTTTTTCTAATTTGTAGAACACTTATTTAAGATCTATTCTAGCAAACTATGTGTACCGTATATTTAGATGCATGGCTAATTCTGCTCAACACTAGTAATTTGATAAGCTAATTTCCTCTTTAGGGATTGGAGAACTATTGGTTTAAAGAACTAAAATGATCTTTCCTCAAAAGTCTCCTTGTGTGTCATCTTTCCTTTCCTTGTGTGTCATTTAGCATGCTTGAATTTGGTCATAAATACTTCTGTCTGCTTTTTTATTATTCAAGCCAAATTTATTTGTGTAGTTTGCTTCCATTGTATTGGTTCTGGTTCACACACACACACACACACACACACACACACACACACACACACACACACACACACACACACAGTGCTTTTAGATACTGGACAAACAATACTTTGGGTTAAGTCATATGCAGTTTATGGGGTCAGTGCTTGGAAAGAATTAGACAGTGAGGCAGAAAGAGAGAATTAACAGGCTTTTGTTAAGAGCTGGCTCCAGCAATATTTGATTAAGACAGACAGGCTAGGTTGTAGACAATGGAATATGATTAGCTGGTGCCATTGGCCTAGCCCGTTGCAACTACACTACACTATTGAAGCACTTATATACAGAGAGTTATTTTAGGTTTAGCTGTTATTATTACATCTCTGTGAGTATAAAGCAGGAATGGGTGGGAGCAAGATGTGATATAATTTAAAATATAATAATTATACAGATCATACAGAATAAGTTTTCTTTAATGGGAGGAAAAATACTAAACACAACCACCTTTGTAAACGTTTCTTTTTAAAATTTCCTTTAACTGCAATACCCAATATTTCATAACAGTCCAAGTAGAAAAAATAACATCGATCAGGAATATGTGGGAACTTTAAGCTGGTGAGCTTACAAGGAATATTTTGTCTTATTTTAAAATTATATTTCAAAGTTGGAAACTTGTTCTGAAAACTCCTAAAGAAATGTAATTTAATGGAAAGTCCAGGCAAATGTGTATGGTCATCATGGTCGACCGATTAACTGGGCAGCGTCTCTTATCTGCACTGAACAGTCATCATAAGGAAACCTGTGTGAGTTTGCAAAACATTTAGATTAACCAGATGCATTCTTAAAATAAGTCTTAAAATAATTTATAAAATAATATAAATTCATCATTTATAACCTCTAAAGCGAATAATAAGTCCAATTTGTTTAAAAAAATGTTTATAAGCATGTTTTTGCATGCAA
>JAYDZG010000008.1:9843455-9854951 GCA_034509265.1 Microcambeva bendego | reverse complement strand
ACACTTAAGTGCTGTAGATTGACTATTATTTCAGTGAGGGCACTATTGACCAAAAACTTTTTTTTTCTTAAGGAGAGCCAACATTCAACATGGAAACTATACTCTGGATTCAGAAATTGTCATGAATAAGTACTATTAAAAATACATGATTTATAACTTACACTTCGTGTTGTAGAATCTTAACTTTTGATTGTAGATAAAGGAACAAACTATGTGACAAGTATTTTGCTGTATATCCAAGCCCATACAGTAATTAGCCTACCGAAGCATGTTCATATTTGATGTGCCAGCTGAAGTGATCAAAGGTCACATGCTATTATAATGGATTTAAGCTTTGCCCTTTTTCTGAATTATCGTTAAACCATAGATTTAAAAAAAAATGTGTTCTCTCACTATTGGATTACTTGTTGGATGTGGTTGCATTTTTTACAGATGGGTTTTACACATCTAATTATAATAAAATATAAAAAACTGTGTTGACTGTGGTTACATTTTCAGAGTCCCTGGACACATGTGGGAAGTTGAGAAGGGCTTGTGTAGTCAGAACAGTAACACAGGAACTATGACTATGAACTATTCGTTTTGCATCATGGGTTGACCATAACCTGTTCTTATTACATCAAAGATATTGCATCGACAATCTTCAGGAATCATCTTTGCGTGCTGACCCATTTTGTTTTAATTCCAAACCTGACGTGGTAAATGTCAGAAATGACACATTAATTTGTCTTTATCTTAAAATAAAGAAGTACTGAGGTCAGGGAATACCTTACCATGCTCACATCCTTTTACAGTCACCATGACGCTAGCGGAAGATGATAGGGGAACCCACTTCCCTTATGCTCTATTCTACTGAACATGAAGTTCTCTCTTGGCCGCACATATTCACAAACATTCTAGGCATCCCTGAACATGTATGATGTGGGTAGTACTTAGAAATATTACCAATGGAAACAATGGACAAATTGGTAGTGTGTCTAGCTCTCCACATTTGTTTTAGGGTGATATTTAATTGTTTAGTAAAATGAAATGCATTTTTACCTTTTTATTGGTCATTTATATTAGTTAATTATCAAGTCTCTTGATGTTTGATTTACAAAACTTTCAGATCCAGAAAATTTAGCAATTATTGTCATTAGCAATTGCTAATGCTGATGTTTACTTGCATTTTGTAACTCCTATGTACAACCAGATTGCTTCATCAGACACAATCTATCTGATATGTGCATTTGTTTACATGTTATCACTTACAACTGCCATGAAAATGAGTTTTGTGAGGATCCATTTACTAACGGTAGACCATCTGTTGCCCTGTATGCTTAATCAGTTCATTGTAGCCCAATTATCAACCAAAGCAGACCCTGGTAAGACCACCACTGACCAGATGTCAGCTGGATAATGGTCTATTCGGAGCACTGCAACGACACTTGCATGTTAAAAACATGCTTGTGTTTAAGTATATCAGGTTCAGCAGTGATGGTGTTGCTGGAAAACACTTTAATGTCAAAGCTGGAAGAAGAAAACTCAGTCAACGGCTTCCTGTTTTCAGAGAATGCCCACTGAAAGTGGACGTTTGATTACTTGATCTCGCACAATGTGTAGTAAACCAATGTGGGCTAACGTTGCAGGTGTAAGTATTTAAAAATGATAAAACTACGTAGTAGGCTGTGTCTATGGCCTACTAATTACAGATGTTTCCCCCAATGCATGTAAAATCAGTTATTTGCTTTCAAATTTGTGGTAATGTCAACTGCAGGCCAGATCTCATTATCTACCACACAATCTGTACTCTTTCAATAAAATCAGTCTGGGCTATGATGTACATCATAACCCCATAATTATTAGCGATTAAGTCAATAAATAATGAAAGTTGAATTGTACATCCAGAAACACATTTTTATTTGCTCTTAGGAGAAAGTAAACCGATTAATAAAATTTCCCTTTAGACAGAACAGTCCGGATTTTTTTTACATCACAACTGTGAAGTACACAATTCAGTGTGATCTATTGCACCGCAACTACCTAAGAAATAAACATTCCACAGGAACAAAGTAGCATTTCACACATAAGAAAATTCTAATAGTACCAAAACCAGAAATTTAGTTGTAAAAATGTGCACACATACCCCTAACTTAATTAAGCAAGTAATTATTTCAAAGCTACTATCTTATCATCATATTTGTAAGATGTGTAACCTTAATTGTTTTATTAAATAAGCTAAAATAATTTGATTTAGCAAATACTGTTTAATTGAAGTATATGTATAATTCACATACATTTAAATGATGCTTTAAAATGCAACAAACTAAATCAGCATGTCTTGGATTTCTGAAGGTCCAGCCCAGGTTAGACTAAAATATAAATACAGTATTAAAAGATTTTCACATTTAGCACATAGTTCCTATTTGTGCTATAGAATACATGATTAAACACAGTAAGAAGAAAAGACTAAAGTCAATGAAAATAAAAGAATATGACTCTGTTATATTAAGCTGCATTTTCCAGAAACACAGTTTAAATAGTTGGGATAGTAATACATAAGTATTAAAAAAGCATGAACCCTTGTGTGCTGCAGGTCACTAATGACCCACTCATCATTTCTATATTAAAATTAAGCTATTATTAATGCTCACGTGTAGTACAACTTTAAAGTAAAAAAGTAAAAGGTGAACAAGTACCAGAAATTAAAAGTAGTACCTACTGAGAGATTTTTTTTACTTGCTAATTTTCCAAGGCAGTCTATAATTTCTTGATGCTCTTTAATAAAACCACTTGAGATTCTCCAATCCAAAGTCCATTGATGCTCTTGTTAAATAAACGTTTTGTATTGAGCATCATTTGCATTCAAATCTCCTTTAACCTGCTAATTTTCAATGCAGTTTCACATTCATCAGTGTTATTGCTTTACTTCCTTACTACGCAGTTACTGCATTTCCTCTTATTGTGTTAACTACTGCTGATTGAAAAACCCTTTAATATAGAAGCAACCGTTTTAAAGAACAATTTACAGTTTCCCTTTTATTTATTCACTATTGGTCTTTGTGTAGCAGGGCAAACGTGTACATTTTAAACACAGTACTGCTAAGTGTGATGGCTTTTACATCCTTTTTAGCCACTGACCTGTAAAAAAAGTCTCACTAAACTATTGCTCTCTCTATACCCTGGGCTAATCCATCTCCTTTCTGACTTCTAAGCACAGACGTGTGAACTCCAGCCGGTTAGAAACCAAATAATGATTTACACTCCCTTCAATAAAGCACATAATGTAGGTGCCCTGTTTTCATAAGAGTCCACATCACATGCACATCACATGCATCCTCAGGACTTTGGTTCCTCAAACGTCACACGAGGCTTAAAAACATAAGTTTGCACATAGATAAACATCTGGTTCCTTATTTGGCTTTGCTTTAACCATATTCGGTTGTTGGTGGCCCCCTGACAAAGTTATAGTAGCCAGCCAAAGCTCCAAGGTCTACGTAGAGCGAACCTTTCCTCTTGCAAGGCCCGGAGTCTTCAGTGTACAGCGAGGAGGAGTCTAAAATGAAAGAAGAAAAGTTCAAGTCATGGTAATTATTCATTTTACACGACTTCAGGATGTGTAAGGGTGTGGGCAGGCGTGGGTGGGTGTTACCTTGGGTGCTGTCTGACATTTGACTTTGTTGGCGTAGCAGTGGGTGTGTGCCCTCTCCAAGAGCAGAGTCCAGACTCCAGCAGCGAGGCTGGTCTTCTCGTGATGGGTGAAGGGCTTCCTCGTTCAGAAGCTCTGAGGCAGAGCTCCTACGTGATGGGACCCTCTCCAGAGCCCGCTCCAGGAGGCCTCGCATCGCGGGACTGCAGTCCTCAGATATGTCCTCCAATGGAGGAGCCTGCTTATGGATCTGCACAGAGGAAGATAAAGGTTGGCATTAAAAAAAACATAAAAATTAATTTCTTTCCATGTAAAAATGTGTTTGCAACTGTGTGAATAATTTCATTGTATTATTTATGATACCCTTTATTTATTTAGAGGCAGTGGCCTGTCTGCTCCAGAGATGCCATGCAATGGCTGACCCTGTGATCAGACCCCGGCTTTTAAACAAATTGGGAAATACGGAGAAAGATTTTCATCGTACTGAACAACTGTAAATGCATATAAAACAATTAAATTCTGTGTGCATTCCACCAATAACACACCTATATTTATTCTGTTATATAAATATGCCACTGTGGATCACCCCGTGTCATCCTGCCAGCCCTTAAAAGCCTCTTGCTACTGGCTAACAAAGTACTGCAAACATACAATAACAGAACAATCAAAACACCACAGTACGTTGCCCTAAAATGTCAATGTGTACCTACATGTCATTCTTATCAGTATATATTACTGATAAGTAATATAGTATATAAAGTAGCAAAGTTTTGTTCTTCTGACTTCTAACCCAGAGCCTCAATCACTGAGCTATCCCTGGTATTGGTAACACTGCTTGCTTTTTTATGTTCATTGTAAATTCCATGTTTATAATCTGTTCCAAAGCTAATATAGCAATATAAAGAAATGCTACATTGCTTCTCACGGGAGATTGATACCATATACATTTTCAGAGAGCCTAAAAAAATTGACAACAATTTTTTATAGAAATGTTCTACAACAAAATAGGATGCTGAGAGAAAAAAGTACCATATAGTTCATGGAAAGCAGAAGTAGTTACAAATGCATAAATACAGTGACCAAGTGATACGGACTCGGAGAGGGACGGAATGGTTTATGAGTTAAAGTGAAGTATGAACCTCCATATGTGCCAACTTCGGTTTGAGTTATATTGAGTGTGTGTGTGTGTGTGTCAATAATTACCCCTAGGATACGACTGTCCAGTATTGGAGCAGATATTTTGAGTCTGGTCTTACAGCTCATTATAACTGCAAGTTCCCACTATGCTATTGTTGCAAAATGCAATCAAACCACTGCCCTGTTCCAAAATCTAGAAATAATCCTGGAGGAGTCAGACTGTTATATACAGAGGACAAACTAAAAAAATAAGTTCTGTAGTTTCTAAAGTGACATTTATGTGTCAGTTATTCACATACATGACCATAATATATTCATTTTGTTTGTATGTGTACTTCAGCGGTACTTACTATGTATAGGTAAGAAGGGTACGATAACCGTGGGTATCTTCTTACCCACGGAGGGCTACCAGTCTGCATGTGAATTATGGAAGTGCCCAGGCTGTAGATATCTGTCTTTGTGGTATGTCCTCGACACAGGACCAGCTCTGGACTCATGTACATCTGGACAGAAAGAGAAAATGACACCATGATTTGGGCATGTACAGGAATGTACCTACTAAAGCAGTGAATATGTAGGGTGGGTCCCCAAGATGGGTTGATCTCAGGGGAACAACGAGGGAAATAAAATATAACTAATTGCAAAACTTGTTGGGAAAATGCATCACAATGGAAGGTGGGGATGCAGAAACTGAATAAAATGTAAATACTCTAACAAGATTCATTTTAAAGTCCATAATATATTAAAAATCGGCACATTTAGAGTTCGGATGTAATGGAGACGCATGTGGATGAACATTTTAAACTGAGAGTTTTCAGTAGATCCTCTTCATACCCAGGGATGTTGGGATGTCACTCCATGTATCAAATTGTGAACACATCTATTATGTACTGTAATGAAAATATGAACAAATATGTACAGCATCTTCACCAAAAATGGATTACATCAGTGTATATAATATAGTGTTTCATAAATGCTTCAAATGAAGAGCATGATTCCATACAGACCACCACTACTCCTCTCCCAGCTCTGTCTTGAAATCATAACATCCCTCAAACTAATGCTGCACTAGTGGTGCAACTGGGGACTTTCCAAGCAAGGTCAAACTGTGCAAGTGTGTGTGTAGCTCTGGGATTTTCCCATTAAGACATATAAGTGAAAAGTACAGGGGTCTTCATCCGTGTGTGTGTTGGATCTGTAGCAGCATGCAGAAATGTAATTCTATAATAATAGTCCAAATTTTAAGACACTTTAAACACAATTAACCCTTTAATAAACTGGTGTCCCATATCACATACAGAAAATGGACCGGTAGTGGTTACCATGATGAATGTGATGTGATTTTAATTACCCAACATCAAACCCAAACTTACCTCAGTTCCTCTAAGGTCCCGTGGAATGTAGACATCCTCCGTCATCTGCACTGTTAGACCAAAGTCCACCAGAACAGCTTTAGCCGACATTAGTACAATGTTACTGGCTATTTAGAAAAAAAAAGAGGTGGGATGAGATTCAGGCAAAGTAGAATTTCGAGCATATAAATTTAATCTGAAAATGCATTCACCAGATTAAAACCCAATACAGGCACAATATTAACATTCTGCAAGTCTTTCCATCCCTCTCTCTCAATTGTTTCTCGTTCCTTTGTATGCTTGCGTCCGGAATTTCCAGCTGTTTGAAGGTCAAGTTTCAGTTCACGATTCTGATTGGCTTTTAGTAGGACCAAAAAAGACTTGCACATTAAGGCTTCATTTTTAGACCCTCGAAAAGATAACACACTAACAAGAGTCAGGAAAAAAAATACATTGCAGCTTCCTTTAAACGACCTAGATTTTATTTCCTGCAAGTGTGCTGACCAGCCTTTACCAGACAGAGATGAAATCTTATTTACCTGAAGACAGATTTATAGGTTTTCTGGGTATTCATCTGATCCCAGAACAGTCTGTGGTTTAAAACTTATTTGTGTAAATTCACAAATTTGTACTAGGAAATCAAATCATGACCACAAGCTCTACCTTGTATCATGGTCCCTCAACTTGAAACAGTGCAAAGCAGGCTTTTCTGCAAATTGTACTGCACCATGCTCCAGTTGTAGCAAGTCGGTGAAATTCATTAATTCACCCATGGTGAACGGAGTCAAGGAATACCTCTAGTCATAGGATGATCTACTTGCAATGATAAAGGATCTAAAGGTTATTTTATAGAAATATATTCTTTTAGAATGTCAAATACATTCAGAATAGGTCAAATCAAAATATATTAACAATGCAAAGTGGACTGCCAAAGTTGGAAGCTTTAAAAAACGAAAAATGAGCCTTGTACAAATACATAACAGCCCGAGAAGAATGGAAACACAACCATAATGTCCGCTTTCATAATTCGCATTGCAAGACTTAAGATTAAGATTTATGACTTATTTAAACTGGCTCTTATTAAAGCCGTGAGCAGGGGAGATGAAAGGCAACAGATTTAATGTTAGTATTTAGTGTCTAGAGACACGTACATCTAGTCTATATTACATCACTAACTCTGTTATTCTAATAAAGTCTTATTTCAATTTTGTTTGGAGTTTGCATATTCTCCCCATTCCTGCATGGCTTTCTTCCGGAAGGTCCAGTTTCCTCCAACAGTCCAAAAGCATGCAGCCTTATAGGTGAATGTGTGTCATCCATTCAAAAGCTGGAATTGGCTCCAGCAACCCCCATTTATTTATTCTATTCCAGGATTGTACAGCCTGGCCTACAAGTTTAACTTACTATAAACTTACTTTAGGTTTACTTTTATCGAAATACTAAGTGGTCCATTTAATCATTTCAATTTCTAATTTCAATTGTGGTTTGATGTGTGGAACAGCAAAGTACAATATGAGAAGTTAATGAAATGTAGTTTCGAAATATAATACAATTTCAACACATGAAATACATGTTGTTGTTCGTTTGAGGCTATTTTAAACAATGCTTTTATTGTCACTCTAAATTTTAAGCCACAGGTCACTGGAACTAGCTGCTCCTACATAATACCTTTGACCCTTTTTGATTACTAGCCAGTGTGCAGTCAACCAGCCAACACCAGCCATACTCCAGACACACACATTAGTACGCATTGTGAAATGCTCCCCATACTTACGTTTGATGTCATGGTGAATAATGTTGTGCGAGTGAAGATACTCCAGTCCACGCAGAACCTGCTGTGTGACCCAAATGATCTCGAACTCCCTCATTGGACCACAGCTTTCCAGCTTTTCCAGAACGGACCCTCCTTCTCCTGCCTCCATGAAGAGGTGCACAGTCTGGTCCCATAGCAATGCCCCATACAGCTCAGCGATGTTTTCATGATGGAACCGAGCCTGGAACTCCACATCTGCTGGTTTAAAGTGCTCCAAATGGATCTGCAAACAAGGGTGGATGCAAATAGCTTAAATGAACAGTAATTAGCATATTCGTTGTGGATATATTCTGCAATTATTTCATCTTCAGCATGAATTTACATGCATACAATACTGGTCGTACTCATAAATGTATATATTATGTTTGTGCTTTGTGATGAGCTTCAGATGAGAAGATGAGTAAACGCACTAATGGTTTCAGGCTCAAGGACTCGATATGTTCAAAGAAAATGTTTGGTGTTTCTGTCTTGTGTCTTAGCATTTGCCCTTAATGCCCTCCCTTCACTGTGTGTTCAAGCAAGGGGAGTTCCTGTCAAGTTTCCTTTCTCAAATACTGTACCAAGCTAAAACACTATCTCCCCACAGACTTTTAGGTAAATAAGGTCCTTTCCTACCACACAGCACCCTTTTCTTTTGAAAAAAAAAAACATTCTTTCATTTCTGCAACAAGTTTTTTTTTCTCTCTCCCAAACACTTTAATTTCCTGTTTCTTATTTCCTCATGACACTTGTGAAGAGGTCATGAATAAACACATGATCAAACACATGAACAGTGTGCACGTCAGCCTATTTCAACTCAATACTTAGATTTCTTTCCATTCTCGAACCACTGCCACGCCAATGAAACACTGTAGACACTAAACAGATCCACATTGTAAAGTGCATATTTGCATATAAGACATGTTAAGATTCAGTCACATTTGCAGCCTACTGAAGCTTGACGGGATGTATAGCCATGAGCTGATAGGAAAATTCTGAGTGTCTCTGCTTGGAAGACCAGAACTGACGTAGACTGATGTAAAACTTGGCAGACAGGTCTTATTTTCCTGGGCGTTCAGGACTTACTCGTTTGCATGCCATTCGCTTGCGTGTTTTGATGTCCTGAGCCAAGTGGACTTTCCCAAATGAGCCCTTGGGAATGTGGCTCGAGCCTTGAGCCTTGTAGGTCAGCCTCCACGGAAACAGGAGCACGTCCAGATCAATGCGATAACGGCCCTCCTTAATAATCATGTCGGTCTGCAAGCAGAAGAGAAAGACGGGGTGTAAATTAGATGACAGAATAATACATTAGAACTACATTACAACTCTCCTGTTTAGGGTATAAAACACTGTTTGAAAATGTTAATTACTCTGCAACCCAAGCACCATAATAAAACATAATGTAGATTTAAACCATGTTATACCTACATTAGCGTAGTTTGTCTTTTTTAAAGTCATAATGTGCTTCACTTTTTCACTTTTTATGTCTGTATCACCTATTTCTTGTTGTGTTTTTTGGATGCCCAGGTGGAGCGGCAGGATTTTACGCTACTCCACTAGTGCCGAAAGTCTGAACTCCCTGATGCCCAAACCAGTGCATTGCCTGGATAAAAACGATGGTTGTACCAGGAACGGTGGTAAAACTACGCCAAATCTAAAATGCTTACCCATAGACACATAGATGGTCTTCAACTATGAGAACGTCAAGTTTGTCCTATTAGCAATGCAAAATCAAACTGTTGGCTACAGGACGACGTACTTTATTGCAAGAAAGTTTAGAGCAGCACATACAAAAAAAGCATCATGGTAATCTGTACACCTTATTTCAAAACAAACTGAACACTTTCAATACTTCATCCGTCATTGAAAAACACACTTTACTTCAGTATGGTATGTCGACATATGTTACCCTTTTTGTTTCTATTATTGGACATTAAGACTGTTTGGAGCATGTGAAGAACAGAATGTAGAGAACAACAGACACTGTGATCTTATTTGGAATATACTGCACTCTAACCTATTTTGGCATACTGAGGTATTTTGCTTTTTGTTCATTACTTAAAAATGTCAAAGCTACCTAAAGTGTATACCACAAAGTAATCGATTTTGGGACTACATTACAGTAAATGTATAATAAACCAAGTAGTTACCAGGTTAAGTATAAAAAGTACATGCAATGATAATTCTCACAAATATTTCAAAACAAGTAAATTACCAAGAGTCGCTGTTTAAAAAACATCAACATTCATTTCTAGCTAACCTTGTTCAGCAGCACTCCCATTTCTTCTCTCAGCTCAGATAGTTTGGAGGCTGGTGTATTAGAAATCATGTTGATGAAGGCCAGCAGGTCAGTCACGTTGCCGTACCTAACTTTCCCATTCTGAATTCCAGAACCGTAGTCCCTTGAGTCCAAAACATCTGAGCAATCCGAGTTTTCATCCATTTTGTCTGGTGACAGACACTCTTCGTCTTCTCTCTGTGAGTAGATACGCTCCACTGCCTCGATGATGTCTTCAATATTCATGTGAGCCAGAAGCAGTTCTATTCCCACATTGTCGTTCTGAAAATCCATTTTGGAAATGTGGATCAATCTGAAACAAAGAGCGGCCAAAAACTCTTAAACCTTTTCCTCAATGTGAATTAAAGAACTGTTTAAGGCGCTCATAGCTCCTGCTGAACTGAACTGAACTGAGACTGTTTGTTGTTTGTTTAACAAATGAGGGGAGTTTTTACAAAAAAAGGAAGCCCAAAGCAGGTCAGCCCACACACCCGAATGGAACAGTAAACACCAATGTTATGATGATGTAGTAAATGAATCGAGCAAGAGAAATGAAAATGCATTGATTATCAGGGCACACTATAATAAAATAAATCCTGTTCAGCACTAATGTTCCACATAAATATATATTTGCTCAAACTTTACCATTTTCCTTTAAGATTAAGATTGAAGTGACATATTTTCCCCTGAGTATCTACATCCAGCACTGTCCCCATTTATTTGTGTTTGTTCTGTAGAGACTTTGGATTTCTGTACTACTTATTGTCCTGTTTTTATTTTTTCAGGTCAACCTGATGTCTGTGTATTTTTATTATTTCTTCTATTATGTCCACCCCTTGTACCAGTGCCCTTAAAAGTCCCAAAGGTATATTCTTTCTTTGTACACTGACTTCCCCAAATAACTCACACTAAAATAAAAAGAGCACACTGACAGCTGTAAAACTGTAACCTTGAGTTTAATAACTTTAAATGTCCCTTACCTTGACAGCACTGTAGATCATAAAGAAACGAGTGCTGTGAGCTGATCCATAGTGTGAGGTGGTAGGATCTCGGCCCTGTAATGATAGTACTGATGTAAACCCCCGTCATTTCTCGATTTTCCTTCCACTGCCGCCCACTCCGCTTTCGTTTCCCTTTTTACCCTGCGTCTCGGCTCAGCTGCTGCGCATGCGCACTTCCACAACGCTGCTCAGCACTGCCCAATGTAAACTAGTGATGGGATTTTCGGCTCTATTTTGAGATGCGGCTATAATGGCTCTTCTTACTGTGGAGAGTCGGCTCTTTCGGCTCCCAAACGGCTCCCCATATA
>JAYDZG010000008.1:9818505-9839537 GCA_034509265.1 Microcambeva bendego | reverse complement strand
AGTCTGAAGTGGTCCTGCTTTAGTTATTTGTGTGTGTGTGTGTGTGTGTGTGTGTGTGTGTGTGTGTGTGTGTGTGTGCATGCAGGGTAGCGATGAAAAGCTCCGAGCTGCTGTTCGTTTATGGGAAGCTGGATGCCCGTGTGAGATATCTGGTGTTCGCGGTCCGGTGCTGGGCTCGTGTTCATGGCATCACCAGCAGCATCCCCGGAGCGTGGATCACTAACTTTTCCCTCACTGTTCTGGTTCTATTCTTCCTTCAGCGCAGGACACTACCTATACTGCCCACTCTGGACCAGCTCAGAGACCTGGCAGGTATTTAGCTCTGAGAGCAGATGCGCTGTAAATACAGTTTATAAGAATATGTTCTTTACTGCTGCTTATATTTATTTTTATTCATGTAACATATATTTAGCACTTGACTTACTTCATTTTTTATCTATCCATCCGTCCATTTATCTATCTGCAAGTAAGAGAGTTAAAACATCTGTAAAACATCTGATTGTGAATGCTGCCAAATGGTCAGCTACAGAGAGGTTAGGTGAACACAGTGAAATGCTTCTTCTAAAACCTCTTAGCATCATCTTTTTACTTAGATTATTTTAATACGTAGTTAAAACATGAAGTTAAAATCTGAGTAAACAACGTTCACATCATGTGTCAGGATTAATTATCAGAAATGAAGGAAATATCTAAAGAAAGCGAATAAAAATTTAGCATTGAAATGTCATTCCTGATCAAGTCTTTAAATCTTTTTCAATCAAAGTGTTTGTTTTTTAAGCTGCTGTGTAGTCACAATCATTTCTTTTGTGTTTGTTTTGTCCTTTTGGTGGTCCATAGCCGTGCATCTAGTCGTTTCAAGCTTTGTGCTCTCCGGATTGAATAAAATATGTTAAAACGTCTATTTTTACATCTTGATTTTAAGAGCAGAATGGGATTATAGTTTCATATGATTGTTCTTTAATGAGAATCGGCTCTGCGGGGGCATCATCTCCTGACCTTTGTCCAGTCTAGTCCTAATGATGATTTTGTTTTTTTGTGCTTTATAGGTCCTTCAGATAAGTGTGTTATTGAAGGAAACGACTGCACGATTGTTAGTGATTTGAACAAGATTGACCTACAGAACAACACAGACTCACTTGGTGTGTAGAAATGATGCTCTTACTGCAGCGTGATTAGAAATCCTGCTTTAAATGTGTTCAGAATTTTCTCAAGGCTTTGTAATTACTATAGTTTTTAATTGCATTATTATTACTTTTTTATTACAGAAAAGCTGCTGCAAGAGTTTTTTGAATTTTATGGCAATTTTGCCTTCAGCACAAACTCCATCAACATCAGAAAGGTGCGTCACAGACATTAAAGCACTAATGCATTGTTTGACTTGTGCTTCAGTCATGTAATGTAGATTATAAAGCTGGTTTTGGAGGAGCTCTAAGCTTGTATCCACTTGATGCATGTAGCCAAGTCTAAAAAAACAAAGATGTTTAGTCCAAGCTTCATGGCATTGCAGTAACATGGCTCTGTGAAGGCATTCAGACATTAGCCAGGTAAATAATTGCTGTAGATGGTTCTGGCATGAAAAGAGCTTTAGTCAGGGATGGATTCCCACTTCAACCAACTTAAATTATGTCCTTTTATCTATGCAATTGTATAAGCTGCTTTTATTAAACGAATATAAGCTACACAACACACATTGTGACTAATCTTAGCAAACCCAGTTATGTTTTATTCTTTACATATATGGCAGTTCCATCTTCATTACAGGTCTGGATCAATGCACCGGCTTATCGATTCTAAACCACAGTTAAGCTGTAGCTTTATTTAGCTTCACTTTTGTTATAGCTGTTGTGCCACTATGGAAAAAATAAGCAGAACGGATGGCACGGAGTTTAACATCAATTTTAATTCGGTCAGAGCGCACAAAGTCGAGTGGAAGGCAGCGGTGTGTTAGAGTCCTGACAGAGCAAATCAATCATGGCTTCACCGGCTGCTTGTGTTGTGCTGAGCAGAAGAACAGTCACTCAAATGTTTTAACTAGTTATTTAAAACTTCTGTTACATGTCAGCTTGTAAAACAAGTGAATTGGCCTAAAAAAGTCCAGACTTGAGTCCTTAAATCTTTTTTATTTAGAGTTTTCAGTTTTATGCTGATCTTTAGCCGTATCGATTCCTCGTGCTCTTTAATGCCTTTGCCCTTTCGGTTGTCCGTGGCTTTGCATCCATTAATTCCAAGCTTTCCACTCTGAATAAACGGGAGGTTAAAATGGATCGTTCTACTTCTTGATTGCGAGCGCAGAATGTTATTACAGGTTTCATATTATCGTTATAAATATTAATGTAACGCCTGTAATGTTCAGTGGTGAATTTAATCGAAAAGAATTTCGTATAGATGGATAGATTCATAGTACTGGACTCCGTGAACGAACAGATTAACCTGTGCTAACGTAATGCCACATCTTTCAGGGACGAGAGCAGAACAAACCCGAGTCGTCCCCCCTGCACATCCAAAACCCCTTTGAAACCAGTCTGAATGTCAGCAAGAACGTCAATGGAACACAGTTGGAGCGGTTTGTGGCTCTGTGTCGTGAGAGCGCTTGGCTCATGGAACAAAAAGAGGTGCTGAGACGAAGTGCTGGAGGTCCATCAGACGTAATTCCTCCTTGGGGACTTGCTGCGCTTCTGTTGCCTTCAGTTGCAGAGTCAGCTGGGGTGAAGGGTCGCCGGAAGAAGAAACGTGAGCCGGCCAGTGAGAGGATAAAAACATTGCTAGAGTCACTGAAGAGCAACCCTGGAGGAGCAGGTTCGACACAGAGTCATGTTAATAACCGTCGCTAGGGGGCAGCATGTTTCTAACTACCGGAGCTGCATTTAGTTTTTATGTGGAACTGCTTGATGGTTTTTTGGGGGGTTTAACAATCTCCTGGTCTGGTTGAGTGGATGTGTAACTACCTGCCTGTCGTTTGGCCCCAGTCTGCCCTGCGTACACAGCAGTTATCAAACTGCATCGTCTCACTGAGTAAAGTGTGTCTCTGTGTCAGACTAAAACCTTGAGACGTTCCGAGTCATTGTAAAGTTCACAGGCGGTCACGACTCAAGTGCTGCGTACAGACTGAAGAAAAAAACTATTGGCCAACATTTATAATGTATAAACAATCACTGTGGAAAAACATTTCCTTCTTTGAGACAATTTTATACTAAAATACAGTCTACATTTACAGGGTTGGTTTTTTTTGCCTCATTTCTTGTGCTAATTCACTATTAGCTTGTTGTAAGGATGGTCACAGCAAGATAAAAGCTAGCTGTGTGAAAAGTGTTAAATGATTCATTTTACTGTAATATTAGGATTTAAAAAGAAACTAAATATCTAACTATAACATGTTAAACAACGGCATTTGTGCTAGAATTCAAATAAGCTGTCTTAAACATCACAGTAATACTACACAACTTAATCTTAATGGTGGTCTAATTTGATATAAAATTATTTAACATAACATTACATAAGTAACATTATTTATTAAAAGCCACTACCGGTTGTTAGTGCACTAAATAAACCAACTAATTAAAACTGTAAATGTTGGTACATCCAGATGTGTTTACATTTGGATTTTTGGCATTCAGCAGATGCTGTTTAATCCGAATCGGCAGCACTGAGATGTACAGTATTGACAAATCAATTCAGGGCCTTGATCAGGGGCCCAACAGAGGCAACCTGGCACTGGTGATGCTTTCGATTACTGGTCCAGTTCCAGCACTCCAGATGGGCCATTTAAATCACTTTGCACCCCGATGCTGTGCCATTGTTCCACCAATTATTATTAAACAATGGTAATGACCCCCTTCATATTTAAGAGGTGGTTAATACATTAGCAGTTAATGTTCCCATATGGTGCATTCATACATAACAACCTTATTTAGAGAGTAAACTACTGGCAGTTCTTTCTTTCTGCATTGCTACATAAGTAACTGACCGAAAATGTGTCTTGTACATTACAGTAGGTTTTGCTGTAAAATCATGAATTCCATAATAACATGCTGTATATGAAAGTTCATTAATGGAACCCAACAGCTGCTTTCAGAATGTCATGTGATCTTCTTTTTTACTTTTCAACAATTTATACAATATAAATGTAGTTTTTTAATCGTCACTTCCACAGTATCATCAACCATCTCTGATATGAGATTAAATTACTAAGAAATAATCCCTTTTGCTTTGTAGTGATTATGACACTTTATTCATCTTTTGTCCACTAAGGCTTCGATCTGGAGGAAAAATAAACCCACTCAATCCCAGAGAGCAGTCAAACAGGTAGTAGGAAGGCCGAGACTAAATAAGCGGCTTTATATATCCGTAGCGCAGGGTAATCGTGGAGGCTGAGGGTGAGGTCAATGAGCCGTGATGGAGGGAGAAGACGAAAAAAATAGTCCCCCGTGTAGCCCTTCTTAAGCGTGGGAGTGCGCCTCGGCCATCTGCTTTTCCGCTCGGCACCCGCTCAGATCAGGGGTCGAAGAATAAAGTCGAAAAAATCCTTCAGCGCCTCTCGACTGAAGAGCCATAAGAGCAGAGGAGGAGTGTGCTGGATGTTGATTTTAACACTGACTGAGAAATGGCTTTGCACTTCTACTGAACTGGAAGGTGTGATGTGTACCAAGGTCTCGGAGAAACGTTAAAAGCGACAAGTGATAAATTGTTCATGCTGTTTCATCAGTGAAACACCATCTAGGTTAAGTTCCCTGTTAAAAGCTTTTTGGAATTATCTGGGCTTCATCAACACTAATTACATGACATGTGTGATCTTTATCTAAATCTTGAAGTACTAATACGTGTAAAACACAAACTTTGAATGACAGTTAATTGTATTATTTTTGAGTTATTCAGAGGTGGACCAGCTTTTGTGCTTTGCGTAGCTCAGCTGTGCTGGAAGTCTGATGCGTGAACTTCTTCAGGATGTTCTGATCGTGAGCAGAATTGACGGTTCCATCATTTATTAAGTCATCCACGTCTTGCAGAAGCAAAGCAGCCTTAAACCATCTCAATACCATGTCTGACCCCAGGAATGATGTTTCTAAGATGGTTTTCGGTCTTTACTGTAGACCAGATATAACAGGGTGTAAAAATCTGCAAATTTTATTTTTATTTATATTACCTGCCCTGTTACCCAGTGGGTTATATAAGTGGGGCAGGTACTTCATCCACACTGGGCCAGGTATGACTAGGCAGAGTTTATCCTTCGGTAAATAAAATCCTCATTAACGAAGTGGTTTGTGTTTATTTGGCTCAGAAATTACATCTATGATACTGAAACGAATACAACTAAATTAGGAAGAGGGCAAATACTTCCATCACTGTGTGGTGTTAGTTATATGTGTTTGTTATAATGACTGGATGAAGATGTGACCGATTTTAATGAATATATAATGCAGAAAAATGGATTATTCCAAATGGTTGGAACTCCAAATGAAGAGCTTTTTTAATTGATAATGCTGGCTGTTAAATGTAGAGCCAAATCGATCGTTCTTCCCAGTAAGCAGAGATTTCAGTGGTTGTCTTGAAGTATCTCAAAAGTTAATATGCAACATAATGTGGCTAAAAGCATGTGTTATCTATTAGGTAAAAAAAAAAACATCACAACCAGTCCTGATGTGTGAGCAGCTGGAAGGCAAATGGGTCCAACACAACTCTAATATAACATTAATATAGCTGAGCATATTTACCACAGCATGGACAGTCCATTGAGTCTCTATGATCAGTCGTGGCTTTTGAACTTCAGAGGGAAAAGGTCACTACACTAGACATAGGAAAGCTAGAGTATTTCCTCTTCTGTTTAACTCTGGGGCCGTTCTAAACATTCGTCATGACTTGGATCCTTAGCTTTTAGGCAGCCAGTCTAATAAAGTAGTCCCTCTCGAAGGACTTTAAATATGATCAAATGAATTCCTCTCTCTTTTCTTGGCCTCTTTCCACTCTCTTTCTAGAGCCTGAAGGCATTGGAAGAGTGGCTCGAGGGTTTAAAAACATGACGGATTTGCAGAAACAACAGTTTGTAATGAAAATAGACTTTGCTCTTCTGGTTTCAATTTTTTTTGCTGATCAAGTTCTCTGCTCTGGAGGCAGACAACTCTTTTTTACATGGTCCTCCTGGTTACTTTTATTTAATACTCTCGGTATAATATATAGAGTGACTGTGAGCTTATGTGGTGTAATGTCTCATCATGGGTGACACAGTGCCTAAGTGGGTAGCATGTTCTCCTCGTCTCTGCATGGGTTTCTTCTGAGTGCTTTAGCAGAAGTGTTGTACTGTAGAAACATCCTTTGTTGGTTTCCTTCGACCTTAACACTTAAGTATTGTTACTAGACTGAAGGTCCATTCTTTAACTGCTTACATTAGCAAGGTACCATGGAGCCTGGCACCACTGCCATACCTCACTAGTGTAATGGTGACATACTTCAGAAATAACACTTTGCCACTCGACCTGTCCGATAGCATTAAGAAGGCAATGACATCAACATGGCATCTCCAACAATCTCAGGCCTTCATTTATTCAGATATTATATATCTGTGGAGCCCTGGCTACACTGTAAGAAAGACTTCTAGTATCCTGGCATGATGATGGTCCATACAGGCTTTGTGGTCACAAATAAGATGGCACAGTGCCTGGCTACTGATTTTCTTATACCCATTACTTTGTAAATGTTTAACTTTACTTTTCTAAAAGAGGGAAGAAACAGCTTTTTCTCAAATGTAGATACTATATAATATCTCCTATAATAATAGGAGCAGTGTTCATTTTGACATTCAGATGTCATTGCTGCTTACTGAACTTGATAAATAAGGTTCATCCAATGTAAATGATGGAAAATAAAATTTCATTTAAATGTAATTACTCCTTGTTACGTGGCAGATCTGATTATACTCAAATGAACTTGTATTAATCAAGCTTAAAGATGTCATGAAGGGGTCAACATTACTCCAGACTGAGATTAATTCAATAATAGTGTATAATGATTAACAAGTCTTAATCAAAATGTGTTTCATATTTAAAAAGGAGGCTCTGTGGACAGCACTCGCAGCAAGAAGTTCCTGGGTTCGATCCCTAGGTGGGGTGTGCTGGGATCTTTGCATCTGTGCATGTTCTTCTTGGCGTTCCTCCTGGTGTTCCTGTTTACACCCACGGTCAACGACATTTACATTTCAGCATTTATCAGACGCCTTTTTCCAAAGCGACTTACAGTACAGTATACAGTCTGAGCAGTATACTAGCCTAAGGTTCATCTAATAGAATATAAATCTGACTTTATATTCTAATGATAGTCAAAGAACTTCTGGTTTAAGATTTTCTAATACTTCTAATACTCCTTGAACCCACCACCAGGCCTTTATAAAAGAACTAATCTGTGTTAGTAATTACTGAACTACTACTTGGTTCAAGAAGTGATGAGTTGAAGTCTTCCTAAAGCCGTCTCATGTTTAGCCACTTTGCTAATGCTTTGTGTTTGTGAGTCACTGAGAGCCTTGTTCTCATAAAAAGTAATTATATGGGCAGAAGCTCACGTGTAGAAATGTTTACTGTGCTGTTTTTCTTTTTTCCTACGAGTGCAGCCTCAGACTCAACATCAGCACGGCCCTAATAAGCCTCTCGTGTTACTTTAGTGGTTGAGGATCTGTAAGTAATGACACCCGTTCCCGGAACCATAAAAACTTGAGATTTGTCTCTGCTAGAGCCATTAGAGCAGTAGTATGACTAACTCTTCTCTTTCCCCGTTTTACTCGTGAAAGACATGATTGTGAGCTCTATTTTCACTTTTCACGCTCAGCAGCTCTCTCTCTGAACTTTAAAAGGCATGAAGTTGTTTCCCTCCCGTTTCTTGCACCTGTAGCATTTAATCTTGGCTGTCAGTTTTTATACAGGATCCCAGCATCTGTATAGGGCTTCACTAAGAACAAGTTCAATGCCAGGGCAATAATATTCACACCATCCTGCTTCTGGAAAAGTTGATACATTAACAAACAAAAAATATCAACACTTTATCTCCTGTACATTTGTTGAACTGACGGAAGTGCACATAAATGGTCTAAATTGCCTTTTTCTCCTAATTTAGTGTAATAAACCTGATTGTAGTCGAGGTTGGTACAGTTTTATGTAGAAATGTATTTAGTATGTTGTCATATTTGTGTATTGATCATGAATGTTAGTAATATAAATTGAATATTTCTTTGCAATTTTACATTTATATTATCCTGGTTAGGTTTATTTAACAGCAGTGAAGTTTAAACTGCTCTGAACTTTTTCTGAAGCATGTTGTAAGTTTCTGTGTGAAAATCTAAAAGATTAAAGACTAAAGCAAAATGTATAAATGTCAGCCTAGTGCATCCAGGAGCTTTTGCTGTGTGACATTATGCTTTGACGAATACATCTGATGTGTAAAGATGATCAAGTAAATGTGATCTTTAATTCTCTGTGGTCGCATTAGCCTCTTGTTTTTAATGTGATGTTCTTTTACTGGCTGGATCATGTGACGTTATCAGGCCTGTCCTGTATTAAACTTGTTAATGATGGAAAGGACGGTTTTAACTCCTATTGTTTCGGTCAGTGCGGATGCATACGTGGGCAGACACACACAAAGCAAGCTCTGTCAGGTCTGGCCTTCATCACTGATCCTCCCTACTCTCCCACTACAGTTATGTAAAGCTCTGGCATTGTCTGTGTGGGGGTCGTCCTCGGTCCAGCTACAGCACCCCTTTATTTTGTTTTAAAATCATTTTCTCTTCACATCATCCCATCCTTGCCTCATTTTCGTTCCGTGCTTGTTATCTGGGGGGTCGTTGATGTGAAGGAGAACTCATTTGCTCTGGAATGATTGCACCTCACATGTGGCACAACATTTGCATTCACGAGACGCTGTTTGTAAAGGTGATCATCATATGTCGAGTTAAAATGTGTGTCGGAGAATTCTCCTGCTATCAGATATGCAGTTCGAGTATAGAAATCTGTGTTGTGTTGGATTTATTATTTACTGTCGTCAATTCTGACCCTTGGCAAATATATGGAGTGTAACTTTATAAGAGTTGTGTCGACCTCATTTTCACCGAGAAAAAATGTGTTTATTTATTTAATCAATACATTAAATGTTATTGGTGTTCCTTCCACCAATCCTGTCCTGTGTTTCTCTATTATGCTCAGTGTCCATGTTGGACAGGAATATTGACAGAATCAAATTTTACAATGTTTGGCCATTTTCTGTGTACCAGCTTATTGATCAGTGTAGAGATTCTGCATTAGGATGCTGAGACACTCTGGTACCTCCATCTTCCTGATGATATTTGTGACATCGCCTGCTCTTCTGCCTTTTTAAAACTATCAGTTCTCTTTAGGCAGAATTTTACTGACATATAATATGAGGGAGATTGAAGGATGCTTTTCACATTCCTTCCTGCCTCTTTGATTTGACCGCCTCCAAATTGCTGACCATTAAATTTTATAATAGTTCCAAACTTCCATAATGGTTTTTTTTATAGCTTTGGTCTATTTTATATAATTGATTGCTATTAACTATTGTCGGGGTGGTTACATTAGTAGCACTATTGCTTCATGGTCAGAAGGTCCTGGGTTCGATTCCCGTGTCAGCGTGGGTTTCCTCCGGGGACTCCGGTTTCCTCTCGCAGTCCAAAAACTTGTAGCCAGGTTAAATGGAGACACTGAATTGCCCTATATGTGCCTAGCAGATAGAATCTATAAACTAGTGCATTGCAGTGCTGGGGTCAAGCCAGTATAAATACGAATGATTGTGTCAGGAAGGGCATCCAGCGTAAAAACTATGACAAATCAATAATGCAAATCACGATCCGCTGTGGCGACCCCTGACGGGAGCAGCCCATCGGTGACTCAGAGGACTTACCAGGGTGAGGAGAAACCAAGTATCATTTACATGGGCGTGGGGCTGGGGGCTGCTCTGCTAGAAAGAAGCACATGAAGTGGGATAGTTTGTGTAGTTTATATGTGATCAACAAAGACAAAGCAATGGATGAATGAAATATAATCCCTGCTGTCATGTTCCAAAATGTATTGGAAAATATTCCATGCCAAAGCTCACACTGCAAGTTCTTTTCCAGAGACATTCGAGCCAACACATTTCATCATGTAGTGCAGAGATCCTTCAGAATCACTAAAGTACTTTATCTTACATGATAGTTAAGCATATTCGTACATGTTGGATTCTTTTTCTAGATTGCCTTCTATACTCCAGGTACCTTATTTATCTCCCATTTCAAACACCGGGACTTACCCAACATGAATGTGTGACGTTTCACGGTGAGGGTGTGATGTACCGTGAAATGTATTCTTGAACTGCCCTCGGTACTTTAATGATGTGGCTCTACCCTCATTACGACCTTGATACGCTACAAATAAAAACGTTGACCGAAGCGAATTCCATGGCATATTCCTGCCCAGCGTCCACTGTTCCTGGGAACAAATGACTGAATGGTTGATTAAGTAGGAGGGCAAATGAGCAAGTGGGGGATACTAAGGTCACATAAACAATGAAGTCTTTAGTGCTGACAAGAACCAAATTAGAATCACACTGGCAGAGGGAAGCAGAAATGTAATTCAATATCATAGTGAAAATCACAAGCAGCATCAGAGTCGCCATCAGAGTTTTAATGTATTTATTCTTATTGATTCTTTTTCATTTTAACTAAATTTGTGGTCAAGCCCAGCCCTTTGGGAGTGGTTTTGTCCGTGTGCACTGGTGCAGATGCCTGGTTGCATCAGGAAGGGCTTTGAGACCAGAACGGTTCACTAAATATGGGAAATATGGGAACAGATGATAAAAATAGAATAATAAATAAAAAATTAGAATAGAATAATTGACAGTGAATACAGTTGGAGGTAGGGTGATACTAGGGATGTAACGATACCCTCTACCTACAATACGATTAACAATAACAATACTATATTATTTTTATTAGTAAATGAAAGAAAGACAGTTGATGTTATTAAAGTTTTCTTTTATTTATTAATTCCTCTTAAAACTAACTCTCTCTCTCTCTGTAATAATTAATGCTTTTTTATTTGTAATGTAGGTTAAAAAATTGAATTAGGCCTGACATAAATACTGCTTAGAAAAGTGACCTTGAATTAATTTAAGGTGCATCGTTACGTCCCTCTAATATACTTTGAATTAATTGCTGGATACTCTTGCATCCCTGCTTATATCCTCACTTACCTAGCTCCTAAATCCTAATGTCACATGTTTATAAGCTCTCAGGACTATTTTACATGTTTGTTTGCAATTACTAGTTCACACTGAATTATGGATCAATGTCAGTTTATAATTCTGAGTCAAATTATTATGACCGCTTGGTACTTTCTGAAACCACTAAGTACTAGTTTTGCTCTCTGATTGAGCATTTGTGGGGCCACCTCGATCCTCGTGTTCGCTCAGTGGCTCTCCCCTACACACCCTCCAGCAGCTGTGGGAGGCACTACTATCAGCATGGCTCTAGATAGCTGTGCTAACCTACCAGGACCTTACTGCTGGCTGCTTACTCTGGAAATGTGTTATTGTTCATAATAATGTGACTCAACAGTGAAGCTTTAGATTTGTTTTGATCAGTTTGTTGAGTTTAACTTCTCTTCAGTCTTGGGAATATTTCCTCATTTTATATAATCAAGTTTACAACATTCACCGAAAAACTCGAAGAGGAAAACGGCCCAATAAATGAGTTTGAATAAACAAGCAAGCCTATGGCAGGCCACTCGATCAAAGGCCCACCCGTGCTGTCGACCCCTGTGAGGTCAGAGGTCACCCTATAAACACAAGGCCCCAGGTTAAAGCTGTGCAGTTGTTTTCTTCCACTGGTCCTCTGGGGTTTTGCTTTAAGGGTGTTCTTCCGTTTCCTTTGACCATAAAGAGCTAATGCTTCAAGAGATAAAGCAGGCTCTGAATATCCTTTTATTATTATTTTGCCATTTAGCATTGTAATAATTCCTAGCATCTTCAGTACCAGGAAGAGAAGCTGAATCCTGTGAGCTAGTTTGACAAGTCTTGCCCGCAAACCACAAAGTTTCTTCCCTCTTGCCGGTGGCATTCGTAGCTCAAGTCGGGCGACGCTGACATTATTTGACATTTTTTCTCGGAGCTTGTCATTTTAGGCTTGAAACTCTGGCCTTTATTTTGAGCCTTTGCTAATGTCATCGCTCACCATCCAACCCATCATAATCATGGTTATCTTTATTTATAAGGTTACACATTAAATGCCGTTCTAGATCTGGTTTTGGCACAAATAAAAATAGATCAATGAATTACCGACCATTTGTATAATTTGGGTGGGTTGATGGGTAGGACTGTCACCTCACAGCGAGAAGGTTCTGGGTTCGATCCCCAGGTGGGACGGTCCGGGTCCTTTCTGTGTGGAGTTTGCATGTTCTCTCCGTGTCTTCAGGGTTTATCCGGGTGCTCCGTTTTCCTCCCACAGTCCAAAAACATGCAGTCAGGTTAACTGGAGATGCTAAACTGACCATGAGTGTGTTTGATATAAACTAAATGTAATGAGTAACTCATGAAACCCTACTGGCTTACTTTAACAATCTTTTTTTGTTTTTGTAAAATAAATAACTGAAACCTCCTGGCACTGTTTAGACTTTGTTCTGGATCATTGTTTCTTTTTTGTTTATGCTTTTGAGAATAAGAAAATACTTTTAGGGCCAATGTACTCAGAAACAAGTACTGAGTTGTCTGTGTTTAGTTGTTCCAGACATTGATCAGATAGTAAAGCAGCAGCAGTGCACAGTAAACTCTTTCCTTTTATACGATTTAATGGTAATTATAAGCTGATTTAATGGTAATTGTGCCAGTTTCCTTTCCTAGTCTGTGGTTAAAGTGGAACTGTGAAGATTTATTAGGTCATTTGCAGGAAAAAGAGACTTTCTTTGTTTCTGTTTTTACATGAATAGGGGTCATCTGTGATGTGGCACAAGCAGTTCTGATATCTGCAGCTAGCTCATAGATCTGGGACTAATTACCTACCGAGGTTTATTTTGAACATGCAGTTTTATGGTGTTTGATGGTTCGAGCATTTAATCAGTGGCACAATCAGTTTGATTAAGCAAATACATGGCTCATTACGATTACCAAGCCAATGGCTAAATCCCATTCTGATTTTTCAGAAGATAAATAGGTCATGCCTTATCGTGGATTGATGTTTGCAGATGTTCCGGTGTTGGAGAACTTTCTCTCCGTGTGTTGTGATATGTCTTGAATTTTGGTTACCAAACATATTAAACTGAAACATATGGGTACTGTTAGAAGTACAGACAGCTGACTGACCATGTATGATACAGTCACTAAACCATCACTTGTAACATAAACCAGAAGAGAAGTTGTTTGCTATTTAAAGTTAATTTATTGGAAAGAATGGCACAACGATCTGTCAATTCTTTCGGCTGTTCCCGTTAGGAATCTCCATGTGGTCCGCATTATTGATTTGGCAGTTTAAACGCCGGATGCCCTTCCTGACACACATCCTCCTGACTTGAGACAGACACTACAATGCACTGGTGTGTGCATCCTGGTGGCTAACCAGTCGACGGGTGGCAATGCAGAGATTTGACCCTGGGAGTTCAGACTCTCTGCACTGCTGTGCTTGAGTAAAATCCTACTGCTCCTCCCAGGACAACAGTTAATGGAAGCCGACTTAGTGATAATGTGACGACAAGTTGTGCAATCTTAATTCGTTTAGAAAGTCTTCGACTTGGATGGAATATGTTAAGCAAATAAAAAATGTACTGCAGTCAGGGAAAAAATGAAATAAAATACAAGCCCCCTTCTGATTGCCCGTAGTTCTCACTCGAGAGTATTTCAGATCATAGGTAATTTTACACAAAAGAAACGTAAATACACATTTTACGAAACTTTCTATGACTTTAAAGCTGTCAAATATCCTCAGCTTAAAGTGATTACTGCGACATGCTCTGTGTGATGTGTTTCTCTCATGTCACTATAGGGGAGTTGAAGCCCACAATTTTGATCTGCTTGTGTTTCTTCGTTCATGTCTCACCACAGAATCTCTGGAGTTAAAGTCGAGTGACAATCCTACTGCACAACCCAATTGCCTTAGTCCTATGGAAAGCGCTCTTTAATTTCCCCCAAAAGTTTGTAATGTAGTGGTATTTATTGTATCTTGAGTAATATTAAGCTGTCGAGATTTTGGCACGGCACAGCAAGCAAAATACCATCACGCTACCACAACTATGCTTGACTGGTAATAAAAAAGACGGGAATAATATTTGTAGTATGAGTGGCTGTATTTGCTTTTCGTCAGTGAGATGAAGCTTTAGTTATTATAAATGTTGATTTGTCATTTTGCCGGTTCAGTAGAGCTTGAGCTTTGAAGCTGAAATATGTTTCCTGAGAACATGAAGGCCTCCAATGAACTTTTGGCACAATGTTAAGCCAGATAATATGTTAAATTTGATATGTTTAATATATCTGTTAGCTTTGGGTGGGGCATGAACATTTAAAAATAGGTGGAGTGTTCAACGTTTTAGACATACAGTATATCCCTCCACCCAAAAAGCTCCAAAGAATTCTTCCTTCTTTTAGGCACATTAAAGATCGTGTACCTACCTATTTATCTGGGCTTGAACCCGGCACTACAGTGCACTGGTTTATGCATCGTAGTGGCTCGGTACCTACAGGACAATTCAGTGTCTCTAATTAACCTTGCTAAATCCCATTCTGATTTTTCGACTGTAGGAGGAAACCAGAGCTCCCGGAGGAAACCTATGCAGATTCGGGGAGAACATGCGAACTCCACACAGAGAGGACCAGCCCCTCCTGGTGATCAAGGTGGGCCCAACAGAGCCTGCATGGCAGAGCTGAGATTCAAACTTTCAGTTAATTCTCCAAAGCTACACCAAACATCCTCCCAATGTTCACCCACATAGTTTCTCCACGAACAAGGAGTTAATTTAATTGTTGTATTTCGTATTTAGACCTGGTTTGTCTGGGGTGTGTCCTCCTGCACATCTGCATTTAGGTAGCCAGCGGGGATGAGACGTTATAAACGTGGGCTGGAAGGGATCCAGTAGTTCATTTCCAATTCCTTTGGCAGCAGGTTCTAATTCCACTACGGTATGCCAGGTTAGGCTGGAGAAAATGGGCTGCTGTGTTTACTTTTTATTACTTTGGCATTTAGGGTATTCACATCTGCTCTCAAGACTTACTATCGCCCAACTCTTCCCCTTTGCAGACCACTGGATGGAGAATAAAGCAGCGAGGACACTGAGGTGCGGGTGAAAGAGTGAACAGTGTAGCTAACTCCATTCATTTTGGATTCCTTTGATCAACAATCACTTCTTTTCACCCCAGTTTTAATTTCTCGTTCTTTCTCTTTCTCCTCTCATCTCTGGGTTTTACATATACTGTCCTCTCATTTTTTTTAACGCTCTCCTCATCTCTCTGCTATTTCATGCTCTCTTCACTGTCAGAGCCCTGGCTCAAGATTCCACACATGCCTTTAATTTAGGAGGGAGCAAACCCAGGAGTGCGGCTAGCTTACGGCTTAGGAATTTTCCACCCTCACCCTGATCGCCACACATGCATGCTGATTGAGGGAGGGAAAGTGAGGTGTGAAGCTACTGCCCCCCACCCAGTTCCTGGTTCTAACCTACAGCTCGACTATGACCAGCACGGCTTGTTTATCTAAGCAATATTAGACTCACAAAGGAAGACGTGATCATAAAGGAGCTATTGAGTAAGTGTTAAAGAGTAGCTGAGACGAGAAGCCATAGGAAATGACAAAGTCAGTGCTTTTATTTCCAAAAATGTATTTTTACCCAATAACATATTGTCGAGCCACACATAGCTTAATTTAAGGGTCACGTAAATTTGTTTTAATGCCATCGTAATCATGAAAACAATTTTGGCTAAGAGAAATGGGAGGGTGTATTATACGTATATGTCTGTATTATACGACGACATATACGTTTTTTTTTTTTAGTTTCATTTGGAGAATGGAAAATAATCCTGATCTCCTGCTCAGTTTGATATTAGCATTATATTGCTTAAATAAACGTTATGTGGCTTTGCAATAAATTGTGTTAAGGATGTTTACTCGCCGTCTACGTCTTCGCCGGTACTTAAGTAGCCGAGCCTTAAAGCACATGGACTCATAAGATAAACTAAAGACTAACGGCTTTACTATTAATGATTGCATTGGCAGGTTTTGTTAAAAGAATGAAAAGAAGAATGACAGAATGAAACTATAAACGAAAGGGTTCCTAGAATTTAATCCTTTTGCTTTCTGATTGGTAAAGCCAGTTTACATCCCTTTTTTAGATTTTGGAGTCTTGTGCCATTATTTTCTTCTATCATTGAGCGAAATGTAACGGCAGAGAATATGTTTGGAAGAAAAAAAACCTCCAGATAAGTTCTGCAAGGTTATTTGGGGAGCAATTTGTACAGCAGTTATGATTCTGATTAATTAAAACATACTGCTACCAGAGAGAAGCTTGTTTTCTAAAGCCAGAGTTTCATCATCCCTGGGCTTCATTTACAGTTTGTAATTTCTGTTGGAGCAGATTTTTATCCATGTGGTGAAACTAAACAAATGTTAAAGGAAAGCTGTATTTGCACTGGAGGTCTGTGAGAGATTCCACAGTAGTGCAGCAGACAGTGTTAATGACCCGCGTTTCACCCCTTCCTCCAGTTCCTATTTTTGTAGTGTGTGTGTATTCTCTGCCTGCGTTAGCTTTACATATTCCTTCCAGAAATGTGCTGAATGGTGCCCCTTTCCCTCTCCACACACACATACACACATTAACCCAACTCAGGTCTGTTACTGTGAATTATATCTTATGGACATTTGTCCAAATTGACTTACAAATAAGATTGTACACGTTGCAAACGGGGTGGCACGGTGGCTTAGTGTTTAGCACTAAAGGTCCTGGGTTTGATCCCCGGGTGGGCTGCTCGGTCCTTTCTGTGTGGAGTTGCATGTTCTCCTCGTGTCCATGTGGGTTTCTTCCAACAGTCCAAAGACATGCTACCAGGTTTATTGGAGACACTGAATCATCCTGGACCGGCGCCCCATCCAGGTTGTTACCGTGTGCCTTGAGCCCGTTGAATAGCTGGGATAGGCTCCAGCACCCCTACTGACCCTAATTAGGATCGGGGGTTAAAGAAAATTAAGTGAACTGAACATTGCAAAGGTTTAAGGGCCTCGCTCAAGGGCCAAACAATAGCAAGCTGGTAGATCTACGGCTTAAGGGTGTTTAGGGGCCAAACAATGGATGCTTGGAAGTGGTGGGGCCTGAGCCAGAAACCTTTTGACCACCATTTCAGTACCATACCTGCTTTATGCTGCATCTTTGAAATGCTCAAGATGTAAGTTACAGAAGGTCAATGATAAATAAATAGGTAAATAAAATAAACAAAAATAGACGTCTGTGATGTGGCTGATTTAATGAAAATCCATTTGATGTACTTGTGAAAATGTGCTGAAGAAAATCATCTGTGACTGGATTACAAGTGAAGAGTTTATTTGTTGAACCGCTTCACTGCTTCTAGAAGTTTGGGAGGTTAGAAATACAAGCTTCTGTTGATAAGGTGATAAAGAGATGTTTATTTGGTTTCTCATTTTAAAACCAGAGCCAGCTAAAGCAAATGCAATATTTTTTATATTTATAGTGCTTATGAAATCCTTTAGGGAGGATGAAAGGAAGGCTACTACAGTAGGAGGGTGTTCCAGTCTCTTTACCACATGAGCACTGCCTTACATCCATCTCTGCCAGCTTAGTTTTTATACGGCACTCACTTCTCTTTCTGCTTGTATTATTGCACTCTCACCACTCTCCCATCGTAATGAGCGAAAATTCACTTTAGTCTCTTTCTCTCTCACAATTTACATGAAAAGATCCCATGCACTGGAATCAGTAAAATCTCCGAGACTTTAAGTTTAAATTGAAAGTTTAAAGACGATCGAAAGAAAAGTCCCTGAGAGCTGAAGCGTAATTACAAAGAGACTTTGTGGTTGGATTGGAAGCTGAACTGGCTTACTCACTTGGAAAAAAACAGCAGTGTTTCAGCCTTTTTATTTATTCTGGGTAGAAATGTCTATTTAAAGTAATTAACTGATACTCCTAGTCCTTCTGTTTTCTGCATTATGAAGCAGGACTCGGTTTGCGCTGAAGGAGACTCTTTTTTTATCCCTAATCCATTAAAAAGACAAACTTTAAGTTAAATAACCCATCAGAATTGTAGTTTATCATCAGCGAATTGGCTTTGGACCTAATTTGAAGTTTCAGTTGTGCAGAATAAACTGTGATTACTGTCGTCTGTCAGTTCAAGAGCTTCAAAATTCTGTTTTAAGCAAATGCTAGCAACAGTATAATGTCAGGAGGCTCGGGAAGTTCACAACAGTCATTAAATTAAACTCAGAAATGTAACATATTGAATGAAAGCAACAATGCACAGCTCAACCTACCTTGATAGGTGAAATATATTGAGCAGCATTTTTTTAGTTCGATACATCTTTAAGAAATAGCAGTTGTGAAGTTGTGAAAGACTTAAAAATCATTATTTTAAACAGATCATGAACGTGATGCGTCGTTACGTGCAAAGTTTTAGACACTATGAAGATGACAAAAAAGTGTAGTCAAAAAAAAATTAAGTAGTTTTACCTTGTGGAAGTTTTTCCACCCACCCAGTTTTTCCACCCACTCAATTTTACCCACATGATATGAATACAAAATTAGCTCTTAGCTATGGAATTTCATATCGTTGAGATCGGAGAAGGGGCTATTTGTGCGGTGGTGAATGATCGGCAGTACTTCCGACCGCAGTGCAAGCACCGAAAGCCAGCACAACCAGATTTCACAATGATTTCACAATTCTCTATAATAAATTCCAGTGTGCAGTGACCCTTTGTTGAACACAACCTGTGTGGTACTCGGATTCTTCACTTTGAGATCGTGCAGCTGAGATTCTACACTTGAACCTCATAGATATGGCTCGATTTCAAACTCTACATGCTGTCAAGAGCCATATCAACAAAAATGTTGTTGTTTTTGAGTCCAACTACTCTGCATTGTAGTCGGTTCCATTACATTCTCTGTCATCAAGCCAGTTCCTCCTACACTGACCGAGGAGCCAAAACATGGGTGTGTGTGGTAAAAAAAATGGAAAATCTCACTCAGTCTTCCTTTATCTGTCAGTATTTAGTTTGCTCTTAAGTCAAAAAGGGTTTTGAAGTGGTTTGCTCTCCTTGTCAACGGTTTATGAGTGTAAAGGCACATTTGAGAGTCAAAACACTTTGTACTATTTCACATCTTTAAATTGTACACACTTGGCCGAGAACTCTAGCGTGTCCTGAGGACCTGGGATTGAAAATTGTCTGCATTCATGGTCTGTTATTGGTTGTGCTCGTTTTCCTAACGTCTGTCTGGTTTCCTTCTCGTGACTTGGGTTTGATCTCACCTTCCAGAGAACATGTAGCGTATTAAACAAGGTCATACAACGGCCTCTCTGTTCTATTACGATTCACTTCCATTTAGCCAGAAGAGCATCGGTTAGGCTGGACAAAAGACCAAGTTTGCATGAAGAAATACCAAAGTTTGTGTTGATTGGAATAGACAAAAAACAGCAAAGTGCTGACCTTACTTCCTGCCTCTTCCAAATTTAAGCTTTCAAACGTCTAGAGGTCATGTTCAAGAGATGCTTTTTATTTTTATTTGAGCTATAGCTACATTATAGCTATAGTGAAATGAATCATTCCTCCAGGACCAAGGTGCAGATAACACAATATACACAGAGCAAATAAACTAAATAAATACAAGAACTGCAAAAAAATCCAATAAGTGAAGATATGGTTCAAAACACAAGTATGGTGCATTGCCAAACTGTTATGTTGCCATTTTGTCTATTTATTTATGCATTTTCTATCTTTTTCTCACGAGTTACCAAAAGCATTTAGTCTTCCGCTTGTTGTTTGGATGTGATCTTATAGGTGACCCTATTTAACTAAGGCTGAAGACAAAAAGTCAGAGGTTAATACACTGGTCAGAGGTTCCTAAGCCTTCATGTTTTGTGTTTGGTTTGGCTGATGTCAGGCCGTCGGGTCACATACTTAAGCAATGACGTGCATTTCAGATTTATCCATGAATTAAACGTTTTGTTCATTTATTCGTACATTTAATTTACTAACAGATTAATCCTGGTGCAATTTTTGGTGCTTTGATTAAACCTAAAATTTCTGTGTGGAGGAGGAAGCGCCTGCAGTAGTAAGAAGGCCGGAGAGCATCTCAGAGCATCACATACTCATAATTCACATCTAGAGTCAATATATATTAGCCAATCCAGCCTCTCGATGCTTTTTTGGAAGATTAAATGAAACCAGATTTTCCAGAGAACCCCCCTGCATGGTGAACCCCTGCAGACATGAAAGCGGACGGAGATCATTGATCTGGACTTGTAAAATGAATTGAGATTATTCAACACATTGTGGACAATTCTGTCAATTTCAGTCAAGCAGACTATGTTTGTAAAGATATGTTACAGAGAATACCTGAAATTTAAAGAACACCTGTCAAGTTCTAATAACACTGTAATGCAGTGGTTAAAATGGAACAGTGGTACCCTAGAAGGTAGAGCTTTGGGCTACCGATGGAAAGGTTGAGGGTTTGAATCTTACCTCTGCCACTTTTGGGTCCTTGACAGGCACCATACTACTGCTGACCCTGCATTCTGACCCCAGCTTTCAATCAAGCAAGGATACGTGGGAAAATATTTTTGTTCGTAACATGATGATGATGATTATCCGATTAGTCGCAGCCGACTCTTGGTCACTTGATGGATCATCGATGCATGAAGTATTTTGGCAATGATAGTGGAGTAGTTTGCCATTGCTTTCTCCACCCCTCCCTATTTATCCGGGCTCGGGACCAGCGTGCAGCTGTTCCTAGTTACACGGCTGGGTAAACCTACAGGACGATTCAGTGTCTCCGATTAACCTGGTAGCATGTCTTTGGACTGTGGGA
>JAYDZG010000008.1:9777448-9798425 GCA_034509265.1 Microcambeva bendego | reverse complement strand
TCGTCCGATCTTCCCTCTCTCTCTCTCTCTCCCTCTCTCCCCCCCCCTCCCTCTCTCTCTCTCTCTCTCTCTCTCTCTCTCTCCCTCTCTCTCTCTCTCTCTCTCAGTTAGAGGACAGCTCTGGAGGTGAGCGGTCGGAACTAAGCAAGGTCTCCTGACGAATCGCATCCCAGGTACGTACACCATTCCATCTGCTCTATAACCTCCGTGTGCTGTTTTGCCGCTAATACAAGCTTATTGAGGTTTATGCGCCGTTATAACGTGCTGACGTAGCTGAGATCTCTGAACACGGGTCTGGTTTATCACCGAGTCGTGATGTTGCCATTAGTGAAGGAAAGAAACGAGAGGACACAGGCTTCACAAAACCGCCGAATAACGGGACATGAACTAAAAACCCCCTCGGGTGCGTGTCCAGAGCAAAGCTTTGATGTTGACGTGATCAGAACCGTATTGGGTAAGGGACGCACCGGGACCGCATATCTACCACAGCTGGGCTGGACTAAACAACTTTCTCTGACAAGTCATTAAACTGTGGCACTGTTATTTTTTATTGTGGAAAGAGTTTGCTGAGACAAGACTTTAGTTAGTTGTTTCTCTCTGGTCATACATACACGGCCAGTCCTGGGGCTGTAGGGAAAGTGATGGCTTATTTATTTATCACTGTAACACCTGAAAACTGTAGCTGTCACATCTTCCTGATGCTGATAGCATGTAAATCATTACATAATCTAAAGAAAATGAGCTAATTATAGATTATTGTTTATTTTTTAAAAAATAACTTTTGGTCAACACGCCAGTTGTTCTGGTGCTAGGAGGTTTAAGAACTACTTCAAAAGAACAAGTGTGTGTTGGCAGTAGAAACACCATGTGTGTTGGTGTGAAACTCAGAGATGAAGCGTCACCCAGCTGTAGCTCTAAAGATCTCAGTCCTGACCAAACCTCGGGTCAGAATTTATTGTGTGACTTATTTTAACAAATGTATGCCAATAATGGCTTTCAAAATGATGACCAATTGACGTTTATTCTGAAAACTATGAACTCCTAAAATCTAATATTTCTACCATTCCATTTAATACGTTAATAAATCCCAATTAACCAATTATCTATGTTCACAGTGAGCCCAAAGTGTTTTTGAAAGAAGAAGACTAATATTGTAAATTGTGGAAATGTGTCTGACATGGTCTTGGTTAAAATAAGAAAGGATTTGCATGAGTAAACTGGGCATAGTGCTTCCAGTTCTATGTGACCTAACTTGAATGAATTCCCCTGAATTTTGAATGAGACTGGTCTGAACTGACAGCTTGGAAATGCACAGATGTAGAGGTCATATTGATTCAGGGCATTGAGAACCTCAAACACATTGAGCGAAACGATTAAGTGAACTTAAAGTTAGTTAAGTAAAATGTGTACATACATTAATAAAAGAAAATTGCACTACAGGCCTAATATAATGTCGAAATAGCTCTGACCAGCTGAATCATAGTCTCCAACAGAGTCTCCACCAGAAGTCTTGTGATATATGATACTAATACGTTATCAACAGGTCCTTCAACTTTTGAAGATAGTGATGTGTATTGTCCTACTGTGCATCCTGGTGCTATCTTTTTCGTGATTCAGAATAGTCACCCATTGCCCTGGAGCGATTTCACTGCACATTGATGAAAAGATTATTCTAAATACTAAAATGCCTGCATATATAGTGTAGGTGCTTTGGATGGTGGACAAAAATTAGCATGGACACCTCGACTGGCCTGCAATTCCACAGCTCAATACACTAAAGTGCTTTATGCACTGTGACACATTCACCTCATAACACGATCTGCAAGTAGCTTTTCTGTTACTTTGTACCAGCCATTATGGACTCTGTGTTGTAAGAGATCGGTGTTTCTTGTCCAGCCAACAAACTGTTAGCATTTTATGGATTGTTTCTTCTCTGGCCACTGTTGGTGGCTCTTCACTATGAACCTCCCTTGCTGTTTAAGAGATTCTTTCACCCAGTAATTCAGCCATAATGATGAGGATTCGTTAAATTCGCTCAGGTCTTCATTCCTATTATAAGTTTGACACACTTGCAATTTCAGATTGTTAAAACTCATGCTTTAAGTTTTTAGAGACCTGGGACTTCTGAATTGATGTCTACAAAGCAAAGAACAACAACCCAATATATCAAAACTATCCTTGAAATGTCATAAAAATGGTAATTCAGAGAAAAACATGTCAATATGCGAAAAACTGTAAGATAACACTGTCCATAAGTCACCCAGAAAGGAAAAGCACATTTCCAGTAAAACAGCAAACATCCCACAAAAGCTCCAGTCTAAGCAAAACTTCAACAAGCAAACAAAAGCTCCTGTCTGGTTAAAACCACAGCCTGGATTTCCATTGGTACATGCCCAAGCATGGCAAAAAAGGAATCCATAAAAGAATGTTAAAATAAATCAAAGAAGCAAAACATGAATGTGAAAATAAATATGTGATTACAGCACATTTCCAGCCTGGAGCTTTATTTGAAGATTTCCCAGCCAGGCCATCGCTCTGTAGCTGTAATTCTTAACTATTATGGGCAGGTACAAGGTCAACAAGCCTTTACAGTCATTATACCCTACTGTCATAAGTGAGGGGTGTCTGTAATTTTTGCCTGTTGACCTTTTATTACACGTCCTTTGTAGACAACTGGATTTAATTGTGCATGTTACGGCTGTCGAGAAAACTACTAGGAATAAATGAAACTAAAGAAGTGAGAGTTAAAGGGTTTTATGTCAGAACCCTGTTATACTAGACTCTGTTGAAAGCTCAGATGAACACGTCCATAAACTAATGAAAGTATGCCAAGAATTTACAACGAGGTGGACCATCATTTAATCAATCAGTACTTATAGGTCTTAACATCCAATGACAGTTTAGCATTAACAATCTATGGCCAAAATCTGGATACTTATCTTAAATATTTTTGAGTTATGATCAGGTAGATCTGTAGCTAACAGGTAAATCCAATCACTTATTTTGCATTATTATTATTTTTTTCATTTCATTTTTGGCTTCAACTGCTTTATTCTGGACAGGGCTGCAGCAGGTCCTGTTCTATTAAAAACACACATAGAAGAATTGTGTAGTATAGTGTAGTAGACTGTGCACCAATCAGTTAAATGCTTTTAACTGGGTGGTTACTGTTTGTAGAAGTTTTCTGTTTCAGTGTAACCCACACAATGTGTGTTTCTTTGTTGTAAATTTGTGGAGATACAGTAGTTGCCTCACATCTTTATAATCCTGAGTTTGATCCAGCACAATCATTACAGTCAGTGTAAATTGTTGTAGCTCCAAAATGAACAAAGCTCCAGTAGCTCCAGAGCTTCTGTACATATTGCTCTGCAGTTTCACATTTATATTTCTTGAATGCAGTCGATGCTTTTATCCAAAGCAACTTACAATTACAACCAGAGGTACAGAGGTACAACTTGCTGCAGTGGAGCTTGAACCTTCTGATAACTAGTACCTTAGCCACTGAGGTACCACTGCCCATTAGGTTACTTAATTCTTATATTTGATTTTACAAACTGTAAAATTAGCTATTATTAGTTTATATATTTTATAACTGATTATTCTGTGATACTGATTCGTGGACAACAGGAGCAAAGGTATTAATTGATCCGATATTTTTTTTTGTGAACGTCCTTCATTTTTGCCAATCACAAGAGTTTTACAGCAGTGGGTAGCATTGTTGCCTCACAGTAAGAAGGTCCTGGGTTCGATCCCCAGGTGAACCGGTGTGAGTCCTTTCTGTCCTTTCTATATTCTCCTCTGTAATGCCAGTTCCAAGCCCAGATTAATAGGGAGGTTTGTGTCAGGATGGGCATCCGGCATAAAACATCAGTAATTAAGTCGTAGCCTAGTGGTTATGGTATGAGACCTCAGCACTGCCAGGTTGCCGCGGTTGGGCCCTTGAGCAAGGCCCTTAATGCTCATTGCTCAGACTGTATACTGTAACTGTACTGTAAGTCGCTTTGGATAAAGGCGTCTGATGAATGCTGAAAATGTAAATGTAATAAAGCAGGAGCAGGCGAATGAAGAAGTACAGATAAATGTAGTATTAGCCCATGACTCCATACAGACAGGAGGAGGTTGTAAAGAAGGGCCAGTAAATATGGCGAACTGTGTCAGTCTTATCGCTTTTGTGTTAGTATTTTCTTTTGTATGTGTGTGCGTAGGTGTGTTTGTGTGTGTGATGAAGTCTGTAATTGACTTGCAGTGTGTCCGTATTTGCACATGTGCCCTAAGCAAACTTAGCTCATTGTTATGACTGCTCTAAGTGAGAGTGTGCAGTGTACTTTAGGTGAAAACCTACTGAATGGGAAATGGCTGGTCAAACATCATCCAGCTACTGTGAAGATATCGCATGGCTCGTTGTTTTTAAATGCTTTCCTGCTAGCTCACCAGATCTGCTTGGATTTGGAAGTGAGAAATTTATTCACAGCTTGATAAAGAATTTATCATCTTTTTGGAAAGTGGAGGGAAGACAGCAAGATATTACAGAACTGATGTTTTCTGAGAAAACAAATGAGTTGAACTATTTTCGTCTACAGTGTCATATATTCGCCGCAGTGTCATAAGGGAATAATGTTATGTAATAAATATATAATAATATCAAGTCATTGCAAAATATTAATAATATCCACATTAAGCATACATTTGGTATAATTTAAACACACATCTGCATAAACATGTTTTGTTCAGTTTCTATAAATCTCGTTTAATATGTTAATATGTAAAGCCCTTTATTTATATTTTAACTTATTCATATCTGTTTCCATTCACAATCTGGTCTCTCCTGTTAAATGACAACTGCTTGTCCGGAAGAGCTCTTCTTTATGCAATACCATACAGGTAGATGTTTTTGGAGGGCAGCAGTTTCTGTCCAGTTTTAAACAAACAAGCTTACAGATGCCCAGTATTGGTTGGCATTGCAGATAATTGGGCCATTCAACTCCAGGCCAGACACAGCTAGTGGTTCAGTCTAACTGTAGCGGCTGAGCAGTTTTTTCCACTGCAGCACTTAGAAACCACACAAGAAATCCTGTTTAGGGAGTTATGTACTCTCTACTGAGATATGTTATCAACACACACGTATACATATCTTCTTTTTCTTAAGTTATAATTATTGGAACAATGAAGATAGGCAAACAAGTATATGTTTGCAGATCTTGGTTTCTATGTGCAAGTAGTACGGCTGTAAGATGCTTCTAAATCAACTATATTCATTTGTTAGACATAAATTGTGTTTGACTTCAAATCATTGTTGTTCATTCAGCAAACAAATTGATTCAGATCAATTTTACACACATATAATATTCCCTAATATTCCCTACACTTACCAGCACATTCCCTCTCCACACTGTAAACAATGGTAATCTATTGATATTCTACCTTGGGCAAAGCAGCACAAACGTGTCCTGTGAACATTTTGGCAGCTGATGCTGACCTAAATGCTGTACTGAGTTGGTACCCCTCTACCAAACATAAAACAATGCCAGGCTTGGTCTTGTGTGTATTTGGATACGTGTCTGGTACCATTGTTGTGCTGAAAATCAAAACATGACCAAGTTTAGCTTCATGTTTGTGAAAGACAGATTTGCTAAATAAATCCTTTTAAATGTCATGGAGTCTTATCACTATACTTGGCAACAGAGATTGTGTTCGAATCGACAGTAGTTTCCTTTTTACACTCAGTACTCAGTGCCCCAGTACTTCTCTCTTTTTTAGTATAAAAAAGGTGTCTCGCTTTAGATTTGGCAACTTGGCATTTTCTCTTCAAGTAATTTTAAGTCTGTAAAGCCTGCTAGGTTTCTATTTTTATTATCAAGGATGGCAATAATTCTGAAGCTGATTGTTTACCATTTGTAAGGCTTGATTTTATTGTTAGGTTCAAATCCCAATCGAGTAATTCTGCATGATGGCATCTATTGTGATTTCCTTCATCAGGGACAAACATGAACAAACTCTGGTTAAGCACGGAACAACTGATACACCACTGCAAAATATGCAGTGCAGAGACTTTTAAACCTCCCTGGTACAGTGTATATTTTCTAACAGAACTGAGATGTTTAAACAAGTGTATATAGTGTGGAGCTCCCAAAGCAACTTACAATCTGCTCTGTAATTAATCAGGGGTTAAGGACCTTGATCAGTAATTAATCAGAGGTTAAGGATCTTGCTCAGGGGCTCAACTTACGACCAAAATCAGTGACCTTTGGTTCACTTGTCCTGTATCTTAACCACTCAGCTTCCACTGCCCTAACAAAAGCACTTAAGCAGTAGCTCATACAGCATGATTTGTATGTTTCCCTTCTAGCAAACAAATGGAGCAAAAGTAAATATGAGCAAATATATATTTTTATACTCTCAAAGTAAATGAGGCTGGTGCAGTCCTGCTGCAATCTTGCAGGATTAAGTTAAAGACCAGCTTTCTTCACTTAGAAGCTATTTTTAGTGTGATAAAAAAGTTACAACCTTTAACTTTGTAACTTTTAAAACTTTTAAAAGCCTTCTGGTTGAGATAGGTTGCAAAATGCAACCATATGTAGATTAGTATAAAGTGTATTATTAGTTGTAATTAAAAGTGATGAAAGGTGAATGCCTCTGTGTGAAGCGTAATGATTTGACCCTAAAGCCATATGGAACGCACATGGACCATAACACTCCCTCCCTCCTGCGTAGTTTCGGATGAATTGCCATGACGTGATTGGGCTCAATAGAGGGATATGCATTGATAAGGATCTGCTATTGTAATAGTGCTGTGCTTTTCCTTCCTTTTGTTTAATATCCAAGTCTGGACCAATCAATCTGTGTTACACCTAATCTGACCCGTGTGACGAATAGAGAGATTTATCTTCTGGACAATGCCCCTCATATCCATTATCATCTGCATTATATTTCAGAAAGGCAAATTACATGTCAGGGAAGAAATTAATAAAGCATTGATTGAAAGTGATCAAAGTGATTCATTATGATCTTAAAAATATGAAGGTTTTTAAATTGACATTATGCGAGCACCGGCGATGTTTCGGTCAAAGTACTGATCCTGCACAACTCAGCAGATTTATAGTGCCGTGTTTATTTAAATGTCACCTGTAATTGTTTTCCCCTCATTTAAGATCATGTTCCAATGAGTAATTAGTGTAGCGCTTCAGTGTTCGCACATTCTTTGATCTGAGCTTTTTAAGCTGATAAATGTCGTCTCTGACATCTCTCGCTAGTTCAAGCTGCTTGATTCTCACTAATTATGGGCAGACATGCTGAGCAGATCAAAAACAATTCTGTGCTCAAAGGCAGTCTGCAGAAAAGACTAAGCTATAAGTCGGCTTCAGTACATTGTGTTTTATAAGCACTTGGCTTCCTACGTGAAGATTAACCTATTTGCCAGACTTATACTCCACATATTTGCCAAAGCCTTCTTGTATGCCAAGATAAACTGTATGTTCAAAAGTATTTGCTCACCTGCTAGTTTGAATCTCACTTCAATAACAAATGGTATTGAAATCGAGAGACCTCTGCGTGATCCGGTATAACAGCCTCTGAGAAATCTTCTCATAAGACTTTGGGATGTATTGTGCCCATTCAGTCAAAACAGCATTTGTAGTTGCTGACATTGGTCAAGAAAGCCTACACTGATGTCCCAGTTCACTCTAAAGGTGTTCAGTGGGACTTTATATGATTAATTGCTTGTAAGTTTTTAGAAGTTGTTGTGGCTCAAAATGTGAATATAAAACAATGAGGCGTGTCATAATACTTCGGTCTACATAGTGCATTTCTGTAAATGGTAACGTATGTGCTGTTTTGTTGACCAAGAGACATATCAACGGAAATCATAGACTATCCATTACTAATAAGTAATTACACGTTCTAATACACATAGAGATAACAATCTTGATTAGATCATTTTTGGCCCGACGCTGCTCCATGTCTGCATATGATGCAACTGAAATAGGTTTTAAATCAACACACTGCTGCAGGGCTAAACATTGCATCTTGCCTCCAACTGTAACATTTAATAAATCAAATTCTTAAAATGGTCGAGAATATGGAGCAGATTTAAACATCAATGTCAAGCGAAGATATGCAGCGCATGTGAGTGTCTGTTCTGCAGATCCTTGGCACTTCTCCTCATAACGTGTTAGTTCCAGACGGAAAAGACATTATTTCCTGCAGTTACAATCCTCTGATAACGCTGCCAGCGTAGACACAGTGCCCGATTTGTCACCTTACTTGTTCTGCATTGTTCAAATGCTGGCTTTTCAGAAAAGGAAAACATTAGTAACCATGGATGCTTCCTGAATAATACAAGGGTAGTGGGATGCTTTCATTTTTTAAACAGAAGGCAGATTAGGCTGTGTGTGTGTGTGTGTGTGTGTGTGTGTGTGTGTGTGTGTGTGTGTGTGTGTGTGTGTGTGTAATGTCATAAACAATACGAATTGCATAATAGTTACAGTTTGCCTGACGTCTGGCTCTTCTCAGATTTAATATTAGCTAAAAAGGTGTGGAACTCAGATGGGACAGGGATTTATCAATTGAACAAGTCTTCTTTAAATCTAGAATCCAGATGAACTGTTAGAAATTATTTCTAAAAGACAACAGTGTGTTTTGTGTCTGAACTCAAAAACAAAACCACAAGGGTTAGTGGTACAATGGAGTCCCATGCTGGACATATTTGGAAATGAAAATAGTGACATCTTAATTCTGGTTGTTTGCGTGTTTCAAATATAAAACGCACAAATGGTGTATTTACTAATAAAACATATATTCAGGATCTCTGATGCATGGTGCTGTTTATATTTACCGAGCATCATTTATAGTGAATCTGGGAGATTAGGAATTTACATTCAGGAAACAGATGTTTGTATTTTGTGCCTTATTTTTCCATCCTTACATATTAACCTGCAGAACCCATGAGGAGTTCTGTAGGTTTTTCATAAGAAATTAACAGCAGAGGCATGTTTGATTAGGTTTGCCCCTTTGTCCCGATCCTCCATCTGTTTGTGACGTAAAGGAGCAAAAAAGACAAATTACCGTTGATATTTTATTTTAATTTTTGATCTATGCAAGAAGGAACAGTTGGCTGTTCTGATGGACAGAAACACAACTGCCAAATGCATACACAGTGTGCAGCAAAGACAGGCAAATGTCCTTATTAAATCTATTGCATGATTAACCAATATTTCATAGCTCTCTAAATTACATAATTTTGTGATGCTATTGCTATATTTGTCATTACCCATGACCTACTATAATGATTTAATTTTAGTGCACAATTTTTAAAGACTGATGAAGGTATGCAAGAGATTATTTAAGTCCCATGACGACACCGGTGATGTTAGTGCCATTGCGCTTAAACTCACTCAAGAAACCATTGCTAAAAGACAAAGACTAGTTAAGCCATAAACCATAACCATAAATCAGAATAAAGGTCTGATCTCCAGTGCCACGGCAATCTGTGGTCAAGAGTCCAGGCAATCCAGCCTGACACCGTTATCTGGGTGGGAGCAATGGCATTCCTGTCTTATCTATTGATTGGAGTGACACTAACCAAACTCTGGAATCTGTGAGTTCCACAGATTCAAGTCAGAAGTGACTTGCACTGTCAAATAACTAATTGAGTTATGGTTTATTAATGTTCATAATGCTTAAAGGTTGCCGTGTGTCTCAGTAAAAGCATGTCCTACTCTTTAATGCTCTTGTGGCATTATTTAAAGCCAAGATGGTTTGCTGTTGGTATTGTGTTTTCATCATACATGTGACAGTGGTTTGGAAAACACACATACTTACTTTCATATCAGTGTTTTCTATTATAAATTATGTTCTTTAATTGAAATTTAGGATTAATCATTTTCAGAAAAAATAGCAGGGTCACAAGTGCTCTACATACCTGATAGAACTGCAGGCTCGAGGATGAGACCAGACGGCCTTCAAACATTCAGACCTAAAAATGTGGGGTTTATTTATGATCGAGGGCAGGGCCTTGCACCACAGTCATACCTCATGGTCTATAAAGAAAGTAGCCCATATCTCATCCTCCCTGTAAGAACATCTCATCTCGTGAAGTGAACTGTGCTCAGGGATCGAAAATAACTAAATAAAAGAGCGTGATGGATTGGTATTGCTTTTGTCTAAAAATTAAGTTTAGTCTCTCTTATGTTTGCCAGCGTTTCTGTTTTTACTAAATCATTCCACTGCAATATGTCCGAGCTCTACGTGCCTAGTCTGACGTGTCTAGGAAACGTATTTATTCTTCATGTCAGTTGAGTTTGTGCACTGTAGACTCATAGCATCATCAGTCTGCATGTGGTCTGTTTATTTTTAGCAAGCTAGATATGTTTAGTGTAAAAGTAGGTCAAAAAAGGGTTCTGCTCGAAATCTGGACGATGTGCAGAGTTTTAAGAAGACACAGCGAGATGCTGTTTGTTCTTGTACAAACTGAAGCGTTGTTTTGTGACACTTTACAGGACTGCTTATGTTGTCTTGCTGTTCCACAGTGTAAGTGACAAAATATCCACCTGCAGATCATTTAACACCATGGAATCGTGTATATTAATATCACCCAGGCTTGCAGCAGACACTGTAAAATGAACACAATGTTTCTGTGTTACTCGGCAGCACATCGAGACTTGAATCTGATGGGGATGTTTTCTTTTGCACAAATACTGCATATTTATGTTGTATCGGGTTGCACGGCCATTTCAGTTCCAGTTCATTGGAATTTAAATAGTGTTTGTTTAAAAGAATAATGCGAGTGTGTGTGTACAGTTGTATTAATAACAAGGTTTTGGAGGAAATGTGCCATATAATGTCTGATGGTTTTGGTCATTGCACCGTCAGATCTGTGAAACAGAAATGTTTCATATAACAATGGATTCTTTGTTGGGTTTGAGAGAATTAAAATTAATATTTTTTAAAGGTGTAAACTTACTAAGTATATGGTTGGTGTAAGGATTATTCAAGCCCTTTATCTGTCTTGGAATTATGAGTATAAAACTGAATGAAAATACAGAGCATGTATTTCATTTTATTAATATTAATTTATTTTATTAAGAAGTTAAATCATGGTAAAACATTTTTGGTACATTCACAGATATTTAAGTCACCCATGCCATCATATAACAGAACAGACATTTGCACCGTTCACTGATCACAGTTTGGATGTTCTTAATGATCTTTAGAAATCAACAGTTTTCCCTGAATGTTTTCACATTATTATGAGCAGTAGATGGTGACTAAAGATAAATGATATGACATTATCATTTTTGATACTGCATTGAGATCCCTTCATGTATCCAGATTAACATTATCATTATCATCATTATTTCCCTGCTTAGTGTGGAATGATGGGACTTCAATACTCTATAAACCTTTTACATTTGTTTTGCTCTTGTCCCAACGTTTTGGATCGTGTGGCAGACATTAACAATATAAAAATAAAAAATAAGAGAATTCCAAATGAACTTTTCACTCTGTAGAACTGTGTCCCAGAACTCTGCACTCCTATCCAAACCCCTTTAAGTGTTTTACAGTTGACCCGTCTTGTGCTTCTTGGTCAAGGTTGACTTGTGTTGTGTAGTGAGTCCATGAAGACCTTTGTGATAAGTGCCACAGACGACGAATGTGATCTTTAGGTGTATTTATGTCATTCTGTACAGTGGCTTGGCTGCACAGAAAAATGCAAAGTGAGACGATTCAAATGTATAGAACTGATTTCATTTCACTTTAACAGCTTAAGCGTTGCTTGAAGGGCATAAATGAATAGCGTTTTATGCTGTTTAAAATGTATTTAAGCAGGATGTGGTGTCACCAAGAAGAAGTCAAGAGTCGATCCTCCAAGACTAACAGGTTTAAGTGTCTGAAAGAGAAATAATCGCATTAGTGCTCAGAGAGAATTGTGTTTCACAGTCTGAGATTTACTGACTCACATCTGTGTATGAAACAAAGATTACAGTCGGAGAGAATGAAGTACAGGAAGGTTAAATATTCTTTTATGATGGATTTCAGTAGAAGATTACCTGCCTGTTGTTTTAGAGTAGACATGTATAGGCTACACCAGGCAGCTTTGACGCTTCTCTTACATCGATGCCTTTTGTAGTCATAGGCCTGGTCCACACTAAAACAGATACATTTTAAATCACCTCTGACCTCTGACTTCCTATATACACAATCACAATTTTATTTCTTTTTCATTGGCCCAATTTGCTCTCTGATGTCATAGTGTGGCATTGTTGACTCACTTTTTCCAACATGTCATGATAATTGGCTCAGCTAGCAGCCGACTAGTCTGTATGAACAGCCATTTTTAACGTAGAATAATATACATGAATTTATATTTTTATATTATTATGACTGCACTATTGTTCTGGTAGAACATGCAATATATTCTGTGCACCTTCAAATTACATTAGGGTGTGCAATACCTCACTGCTATTTTTAACATTGTCTGTTGTCCTTTAATAATTATAGTTTAGTCATATTCTTTATATTTAAGATAGTTTGTTCATCGTTTATATGTATAAAAGTTTTACTTCTATTTTTACTGTGTTAAATGCTGCTTCCATTGCAATTCAATCTGCATTGACAACAAAGGCATCTATTCTTATTCTTATTATCATACATCATGCATTTAGAAATGCTTTATTGTCCTTTACAGTATGGTCCGTGGTCATCTCAGATTTATTAATGAGGACTTAACCCAATAATCTTGTGAAGAACAAACTTTATTTTAACGGCCAGCATGTGGCTGCCACTGGGTAACACTGTCACCTAACAGCAATAATTGGTTCAATACCAAGGTACATCAGTCCAGGTCTTTTCTGTGTGGATTTTCTTCCTGTGCTTGTCCGGGTTTCCTCTGGCAAACATGTAGTCTGGTTCATTGGAGGTGAAAAAGACTGGCAACCTATCCATGGTGTTTTCTGCCTTTCACCCACTGTTAGTATTTAATTCATTAAATATTATTTAATCATTGAACACAACAAATGGAGTTTTAATTCCACTTATGGCCTGATTCAATAATTTTTGCAGTTATATTTAATGTTTTTATTTCTATTGATCATATGAACAGTCTGAAATTGTGTAATGTCATGGAAGTTGTGCTCCTAATTGGGTCAGTGTGCATTGTGCAGGTTGTGTTCTACTTCACTGAACTGGATTGAGTATCATTGCTGTACTGAAAGAAAATGGGAGGGTGTGGAGGAAATAGATAATTGAATAGACAGGCGGTCAGACAACCATTGAAAATTGCTTCTTCTTTAAGGTAGAACCTTTTTGGTGTGACCGTCACCCCTCTTGGTGAGGGGGTGCGGGTCATATCGAAGGGATTTAAAGCAGTAATTATATTAATAAATCTCTCACTCACACCGTTTCTCGTCCATTTCTTTTCCTCACAGTGATGGCCTCAATAGAGCAGCTGTTCCCCGGCGCGCCTCATCTGGAACACGTTTAAACCCTGACGATAGTCCAGCGCATACTTAGGAAACCTTCCTGTTTAGACATGTACAGCGTAGAGGACCTCCTCATCTCTCATGGATACAAAGTAAGCGGCAACAGTAATGTCCCTCCATCACGCTCACCCTCGTCCCAAGAACAGCGCCCGCCAACACGCAGCAACAGTCGGTGTGAAATCACAGACAAGCGGACGGTACACGGCGTTGTAAATGGCTTCAAAACGGACTCCGTTTATGGTGGTGTCAGACAAGCTTTGTCTGGGGGTGTCTCCGGTGACACAGAAAGAAGAAATGGTATCCAGAGGACAGTAGAACCGGAAAAGAGAAACCTAGGAGATGGGAATTTACCGGGAGACACACAAATGAGAGACAGTGGGTGAGTTAAAGTGTTTCGATGTGTATTACACTTTTGTACATCCATATCTCACACACGTAATCTTAGTCTTGCTGAGCCAAGTGCACATAACACCATTGTATTCCATTTTTCTTTTAGTTTTTCCTTCACGACAGCTCACAGTTAAGTTGTCTGGAGTAATGAGGCTTGTTATGTAACGGTGGGTAGCTAGCTGTCAAGGACGTTTTCATGACTATAGGGCAAGATTCTGTCGCTATCTGTCATACTTTACTTCTCCATCTCTAACTGTCTCCCAATCAAACCATCTTTTGATAAAATCAGTATAAAACGGAATAATCCCCTTGTGTTTAGCTTTTGGCTTTCTGTTTCATATCGTCCATTATATATGTTTTGTTATATAACTTTTCGCTATTAGGTATATGACAAATTAGGTCTTTCCATGCACAAAGCAAGGTAAAGTCAAGGCAAAGTTTTGTAAATGGATTTTACTGTAGACATTATCTCAAAGCAGCTTTACAGAATCCAGGACAGACACCAAAACCCCCTGTAGAGCAAGCCAAAGGCAACAGTGACAGAGAAAAACTCCCTTAAAGTTACCAAGAATGAATCATTTGATAGGAACAAGTCTCAATGGGGACACATCCTTCGTAAGTGTCTGGAATAATTTAATAACTGAAATTTTTTAAAAATGTGTAGAGTTTCCCCATCATATACTGCAGGTGAGATATCATTGTGATTAAGTAAGGTGTAGATTGTGATATTTGTCTGTGTGTGTTTAAGAACTGGCAATAAGTCCCAAAGAAACACTGCATAATCTTGAAAAATGTATCTCAAAGTTATGCAGTCACAGCATGCTCTGTGTTACTGCCAAATATTTTAGAATATATTCTATAGCTTTATATAGTGTATTTAATGCAGATCAATTGGACAAATACTAAAACACAGCGCAGCGCTAACAGGAGTGTTGGGCAGCAGTAGCTCACCACCAAGTTTCTACATTTGGGCCCTTGAGCAAGATAGACAGATACTTCATTAATCCCAAGGACATTGATAAGGATCGAGGGTTAATGCCCTTCTGCCAGATGGAAAATTATTTTTTATCAATGCCAATCAAATACAGTGTACACAATGTAAATGACCAAGTTGTCTCGTCATTGAAGTCTGTATGTGGAAAAATAATCATATCTACAAAATAATGTGGACAGGTAACCATAAGGTCTACACTTTTGGGAAGGCTGTTGGTGGGGATTTGTGCCTATTAAGTACAAAACATCTGTAAGATCGAGCAAGGCCCAATTCACATCCTGCATTTCATCCCAAGATTAATTTGTAAGGACTGGCATTTCAGGTAAGCCAAGCCCGAGAACACTCAAGTGTTAGAACTTGTTAAACAAGCCATGAAACAGTTTGAAACTTTATTTTACAGCTTGTTTTTTTGTGTTTTCATTACAGTGTAAATTGTGGGCCATTTTAGAGATGGGTGTGTTCCCTTTCAAACCATGTTCACTCATCCACATTTCAAGAAGTGGACTCCAAATACGTTCTCAAGGATAGTTATAGCAAACAGGATGCACCTGACCACAAGAGATAATAATAGATCATGAGAGACTGGATGTTCCTGAGCACAGGAGACGAGAGATAAACATACACATGTGTTATACACTGTCGAGTCACATTATTATGACAAGTTATTATCCAGAGTAACCACCAGAGGGAACTGGGACGGCAGCAATGCATCCCACAGGTGCTGAAGGGGGGCGTGGGGGAAAGCCAACTTTATATGTAATGTATGTAATTACTTATAGAACATCATTGATTTTGTCTAAGTAATTTATTTATTTATTTATTTTTTAGATTCCACAATGGCAAGGAAATGTACTCTCAGTCCAGGTCAGAGCGAGATGCATCTCACTGGCGGAGACAGGGTCAGGACTTCAATGCTCTCATGGACTATGCAGACTTTAGGGACCCACAGGGAAAAGCATTAGGGGTTCCGTTCAAGGTGGGGGGTATGCAGCGAAGGCCCGAGTCAGCCTTAAGTGCTGAGGAACATCGACGTGACCGGCAGCGGAGGGCAGACAGTGCACGCGCCAAAGAGCGCGAACTGGCCTTGTACCAGTGGAGAATGGCAGCAGAAAGGAAATACCAGAGTCTGGGAGCTGAAGAGTGGCGTCCCGCTGTGGGGATGACCCGACACGTGTCCGAAGGTGAAGGTGAAAGATGGGCACAGGAGCAGCGGCGACCTCGAACAGCAGAGGGTGCTGTTCTCCCTAGAACCAAATCCAAATCCCAATCATTACCCAGAATGGCCATGCCCCCAGACAATGCACAGTACTTAGGCATGTCAACACAAGGTCCAGATCTATATGGAAGCCATCGGATAAATGGACACCAGTTGCAGGTACCTCAAGGACTTAATCCAAATGAGGAGGAAAGCCGAGATCGGTGGATGGACAATAAGCGATCAGGTGTGCAGTCTGCACCCCCATCAAAGCCAAGATTTAGCCGACCTCTTAGACCCCCGTCTTATGAAGTTCATCAGCAAATGCGTGGAAGCTCAGAGATGCTTTCTGGGGAACTCCTTTCTCAACCTAGAGACAGGACGCCACTGCCTTTTACTAGGCAGGACTACTTTTCACAAGATTATGGTGTGGACCCTCCAGGTTACATTCCTCCACCCTCATACAGAAGGCAACCTCCAGTCAGAGGAGGACATAAGACATACGTTCATTCGATGGGTAACTATCAATACAGGGGGGATCCATACATGCAGGGCCCTGCCATGGCAGAGGTCCAGGAGTGGTTCTTGAGACAGACAGGGATGGCTTGGCCAGATCCTTACAGAGATGGAAGGAGGAGTATGCCATGCCGGAGACAGGCCTACCCAGAGTACAGTGATCAACGAATGGGAAATGTTCAATACATACCCTTTGATGATCCCCGTGTCCGGCACATCTCAGGAGAAGGGATGGACGGAAGCTCCTTGACAGATGCTGACAAAATCAGGAATATCAGAAAAGAGATTCCTGATACAACCTCCTCTGAGAAATCTCCTGATGACAGTGCCTTTCTGCTCTCAGGAAAATTCAGCAGCACAGAACCACCAAGCAAAAGCAATACTAGTGATTCTGTTAATGAAGCAGTCATAGCAAAAGAAGTTTCAGGACAGGTGATTAATACCAAATCGGTTACTGATGAAAACTCAAACAGATGCCCAGACTACTCGAATCGCTTTCAAGTGAAATCACTGCAGCAGAAACTCAGCACAGACAGGAGTGTCTGTGAGACAGTAACACAGGTTAAGACATTCGAGGCACAAACAACTGCCGAAAATAAGAAAAACAAGAAGAAAATCAAAGAGACCATGTTTTGCCTCGTGTCTGTACCAATAAACAGGATAAGCAAAGAAGCTCCTGACCCAAACAACAATGAAAAAGCATCCGAGTTAGTGGTTGCCCCCATTGAAACTTCACTGGCCAAGCAATCCTGCAAAGATCTCTCAAGAACAACCAACAGTAATGAGTATCTAATACCATCTAGCAGCCTGTCAAAAATATCCAAAAGGGCTCCAATTCGGAAGGAGATCATAGATGTTTGGTCACTTCAAGCAAGTTCTGACAAAGAATTGTGTTACGCAGGATCCTGGCCTGGGGAACAATATAAAAACCAAGAGACCCAAACAGGTTCTCCAGTCAGTAAAAATAAAAATTTACACACCCAGACCACATATGACCCTCTATCCTCTGACACTGCTGACAGTGGAATTGGCACAGAATGCAGCAGCATCTATAGATATCCAATAAAAGTGCAAAAGAATTTAAACCTTTCCAGCAATAGTGCGTTTTCCAGAACAAGGACGGACAGTAGCTCCCGGGTAAAGAGCCCAACTCCGGTCCTAACAGTACACACACAGTTAAGTCCTGACCGTCAGAACTCTCTAAAAAGTAATTCACCCAAGTCTCAAGCATCAGATCAAGAAGTCTTTGGCCAATTTTTATTAAAGCCTGTGAACAGACGCCCGTGGGATGCCATCGGCGAACTCGAGTCCTTCAACAAAGAGCTTCAGGATCAGAACAGCAAACAGCAAAGCATTGAACAGGCTGTCGATGATCTGGATGAGGCACTAAAAAGCATTTTAGAAGTTAGCACCGAGATCTCCAAGCTTGGGTCAGCATCACATAACTGGCAGAGGGACTCACAAATGACTGAAAGGATTCCTGAGCAAGTGTTGAACAGTAACAACTTAAATGACGAGCACAAATACAGAACTGAAACAGATAAAGAATTCAGGGAACTGAAAAGTGCCTTCTCAAAGCTGAGGGGAAGGTCGGCAGGTCCAGAGACACAACAGAGATCAGAGATCTTTAAAGATGTTGATTTTGCAAACTATGACACATTGCATACAACACAGGATGATCCGAGGGTGAACAGGTTAGATATTCCAGTGGCAAAGGAATCTTTACTGAGGGATGTGGGACTCACTGTGTACACAGCGATTCCAAGCAATGTGACCACTGGTTCACCTGTGGGTTTAAGCCCAGAGTCCCCAATGCTTACAAGTCCCTCTGACAACTCAGAAACATGTGAGGTCCTGCATATCACCTCGTCAGACAGTGGGGGCGATCAAAGTATAAACAGCCCTGACTTTAACATGGATTTTCAAAGCATGGATAGTCCTAGGACGTCTGTCTCCAAACATGACCCTATGAAAGAGTCAGAGAGCAAAAACAACCATATCGCTAGCTCTCAAAGGTCGCCTCGCATCCACGACGACACAAGTCAGCATTTCAGGTTTAAGATAAACCAGGATGATGATGCCTATGACAATGATCTTTATTCAGAATATATAAGCTGGAGTAAGGAAAAGACAATAGCAGATGAACACCTGGAGGCTCTTCTTAGTCAAGAGAAAGCAAACAGCAAGCCAACTGAAGATCTGAGCAACCTTTATCAAATTCAGTGTGCAAAGGGAATTCCTGTGCATGAGTCCATTGAGCAACGGGCTGCCAGGATTCTTGGCATTGACGTCCCAGCTGCAGCCCTGGTTGACAGTCAAGATGGTGATGAGAAAAGCAAAGAAAGTGCAGATGGAGACGAGCAAGATGCGCAAGGAGCAAAATGTGTTAAGCAACCTTTACCACTAATTGTTAATCAAGAGGGCAAGCAAGTGAGCAGAGACATAAAGAAAGTAATACAGGCATCAGTGGACAACCATGAAGACACTGAAGAATTCACAGGTTTTAATGAAAATAAGCCTACTAAGAAGAGCACCACAGTTTCTTTGGCATTGGATGTTTCTGAGTTTCCGCCAAGTAACCTACGTTTGTCTTTGCCAGTCACTGAATATGAGGATTTAGCTTTAAGTGTTTCCAGAGGTGAGAAAAAGGTTACGTTTGCTGCAAACATGTCTGAAGACCTGCAAGACACGTCGATTGTATATTACCCATATTCAGAGTGCAGAAATGAAGGAATGTCTGCAGAACACATTAATCCTGTAGTGAAGGATGAGGCAATGTCATGCGTCAGCAGTTCCGAAAAAGAGGTCCATAAAGAGTGGGAAGCAGAGGAAATAGAAGAGGACAGAACTGAAAATAGAGTTCAAGCGGAGAAACTACAGATAGAAAAGGAACAATTTGTAGAAAATGAAATAGAAGCAAGTGTATGGGAGGCTACTGCTGAACAAAAGATGGATGAAGAGAATGATGGAACAAGAGGAAAAGAGGAAAAAGAGACAACAAAGGAGGAAACAGAAGGAGGAATTAATCAGGCACCAAATTATTTGTCTTGTTCAGTCCCAGTTCTTCAGCCTCGTAATGGAACTGTGACAAAGAGAGAGATAACCCTGCCAGACACATATTGTCTGACCACTGCCTTGGATTTAGTCAATGAAGATGACATTCAGTGTGTTTCGGGTAAGTTTAAGTCCCTAGTAACCAAAGCTTCATTTTACTTTCCATAACATACTGAGTGGCAACAGTTTAAGAAAGTTATTCCTGTCTCAGTATGACCGTGCACAAAGTCATGTCCATAAAAAACATGGTTTGATTGGTTCTACTGGCCGGCACAGAGCCCTGACCTCAACCCCGGTGAGCACGCTTGGAATGAACCGGAACATTAATTGCGAGCCAGGCCTTCTCATTTGACATCAGTGCCTGACCTTACAAAAGCTCTTTTATAACGCTGAAACAGCACAAATTTCTACAGACACTCTGGAAAATCCTGTTCAAACTCTTCCAATGGGAGTATACAGACAGGAAGGGGGCATATTATTGAGGTTTGATACCGGATGTACTACAAGCTCTTGGTCAGGTGTCCACACATCGCAATGTAGCTAATACAATCTAAATGATTTACCTAAATAATTCAAATACCTCAACATTTGGCTTTATTATTAATATTTCAACCTGTCAAAGATGAGCAGTCGACTTTTGCTGGTACTTAATTTCCACAAGTGCTGAAAACAAAGACATTTCTAAGCTTCACTAACTGGTGTGAGAGCCACTGTAGCTCCATCCAGTAAGAAACACGAGGGTCATGGTTAAAAACCGTGAGAACTGGGTTGAAAAAAGGAAAAATATAAATAAATAAATTGCAATAACAAAATGCATGTATGTGTTCTACATTCACAATTTATGCTCCTATAATCATGCAACCGGTAGCATGTAGCACATAGCATATCAAACACACGTGGTCGATACCCGTAACTTGTTCATCATTAATCATTAAACTAAACAATACACAAAAAACTCAAACATACCTCTTACGCTGCTTATTACTTAAGATGAGCTGAAACCTTTCTTCTCTTTAACCTCTTTTATATAAATATATTCATATGAATATACTTAATATTGAATACTTATATTTTATATCTTTATATCTTCTCTATATTTTATAACAGCAGGGGGAGCTCCATGAAACTAAATTGGCAACAAATGAATGCTTTGATTGTGACTTGCATAAGAATCTCTAAGCAATGTCATGGTTAATTCATATCGTAGTAAAAGCTGAAGGCAGTGTGATCTATTATTAGAGATTTTTAGAAAGGAGGAACTTCCTTGTTTTCTTACTGTATGAGTTACAAGACCAACACAAACATTTGGACCTTGGACGGAAGATTCGTGCTATTTAATAGTGAGATGTTGTG